>JAZKJV010000322.1:898830-1430930 GCA_037367405.1 Ottelia alismoides
TTGAAATATTTTTGTTACTGGTTGGTATTTTTAGATTACATTTTAATCACAGCCAGCCCTCATTTCCACTGTTTGCCTTATTTCAGACTCTAAAAATACCAAAAACATCTTGAAAAATCCCCAAAAATCATAAAAACAGTAAAAACCTTAAAAAGACCAAATACATTTATTTTCTGAATTTTTGAGCATTTTTGCACATTTTTATAAAATATCTTAGCTTGTCTTGTTTTATATTGCCTTTGTTTTCCCAATTTTTGAAAAAGAAAAAAAAATATATAAAATATAAAATATAAAAATCAGAAAATCAAAAATCAAATACAAAATTAAAAAAAATCAAATAAAAAAAATTAAAAAAACTAAAAACCCACAAAAATTGTAATTGCTTGCTTAGTGTAGACACTTTCACACTCACTCACCTGTGCATTCACTTGCTTGAGCTACACTATTTGCTCCTGTGTTCGAACTCTCTGCATACTTGCCCTTTACATCTTTTGTGCAGAGTTAAAAATAATCTTAACTCCACATTGTTTCTAATTCATTGATCTTAGTGTGGGTTATTTGTTGACTTTAGTCCGGATTTAGTGTGGTCAACACACCGACTGAGTTCACGCTTTGTGTGAATTTAGATCACCTGTTCCGGCTAAATCAAATGACGCCGTTGCCGGGGAGCAACAGCTTGTAGTTCACATTTTTGATTGATTGTGTGTTTGTTTACCATAGCATTATCCTTCTCTTACATTTTGATATACATCTTGATTGAACTATCTGACCATCTCTTTTGTCTTCTTGCGAGGGACCGCGGAGCGAGGCGGGTGGCTTAGGTGACCCGACGCAACCTTGGGACGTGGAGCCGGCTTTTCTTGAGCCAAGCCGGCAGGAGAGAGAGCAAGGAGAGTGAGAGAGTGGCCTAGATTAGTTTTTATTTTTTGTGAGAGAGTGATATTCATTTAATTTGTAATAATACAGGTACCTTTGGACTTGGACACTTGAACATTCGAGCCCAATTTCCCGGTGTTTGTTCACCCGGGGGCTCACCGCGGTTTTTATCGTGTTTTGACCGCTTGTCATTTCCGGTTTTGTGTTTATTTTTCATTCTCTTTTGTGGATTGAGCTCCTAGATCTAGGTCCTGCTTGACCTCGATTAGAATAGGTCCAAACACCTAATAATCTTTGCATGTTCCTATAGATACGTTTTGGACTTAGACTAATTTAAACAGTTGGCAAGTAATTCCCAAATCCACGCGCCGCGAGCTCACACCCGAACAAGCGCTTTCTCCTACTCCAAATGTGTTGGGCAGAGGAGGGGTGAGCCAAGACCGGACACTCGGATTAGGAGTTGCTAGTTGACTTGTGGTTCTAATCGCTAGCAGTTGCCTGTTCTAGGACGATTTCCGTGTGCATATCGGCATATAGTATAGGTTAAAATTCTGCTTTGCATCCCGCATGGAGAGAGCTGGGATTCGCTGTAAGTCTTCTAACTTTGCACGCATCATTTAGGCACAAAGGTGAGATTTCCATCTTTGTGCCGACTTGCACGGCTTTTCCGACTCTTTTTCTCCCTCTGTTTTTGGACAAAGTAGGACCAAAAAGAAAATACAAAAAACGTAGGCGCTTGTTTGAATTCACTCAAAAGAAGCGATAACACCAAAAAAATTTAAAAAGGGACTGCTAAGAAAACTTGACCAAAAATAAAAAAGGTAATTGGATTCATTGCTTGGGAGAGTAACACCCTCACTTGTATTCAGGTTGCATGGGAAGGTCTCCTTCCAAGTGAGGTGAGCGCTTCGTAAGGATTAGAGCCAAAAACCCAGCTTGTGGCTGCCTTGTGTATCGCCTGGATTACCGAAGTATTGGCGCTTCTATCGTACGTAGTCGAGTAGGGCTTGGTCACCATTGGTGACTCACTATTGTGTGAGCATCGACCTCGTCCGAAGTATCGAGCATAGGCCACGCCTTCACGGGGGTGTCTGTCTCACCGGCTGCGTCCGAGTAGGTTCTTGCACGCTCACGGGTGATTCCGTTGCGAGCGAGTTCCGAAGTATTGGTTTCGCCTATTGGCTTCCTCTCTTATTCTTTGGCTGAGTAGGGATCCAGGAAGGGTTACAAGGACCTCAACTGCACAAGCTACAGGTTACACAGGAGGAGGACAAGTACGGGATACTTTTCCGGCAGTACTCTCTCTCCTATAGGCGTAGCGTTCTAAGGACTCGTGAAAAGATAAATACCTGAAAAACAAGCTAAAACTGACAAGATAAAAGCCGAACCTTCACGGCTTCACGAGTTGAGTTGGTGAACTTACCCTTGCTTTGTGTTTGATTTCTAGATTTATTAAGGTCAAGATCAAAAACATCGCACAATTGTGCACAATTTTGTTGCAGATCATCTTCTTCTTCTCTTGCATTATCCCTACTCTTCTCAATAATCAAGATGATGGGACGGAGATCTCTTAGGCCGACCCTGTCGGCACCGCTATCCCGCACTCCTCCCTATTCATCTAGGAATACCTCGGAGAGTCCGCTCTCCGAGCCCGAGTTTACATCCACCCTGTTCCCCCTCGACCACCATTCCCATTCTCCTTCCCTCAGTCCAATTGTGTCAGAATTCAGTGCATCACAGAGTTCGGCCCATTCTACAGCACCTGAAATGGCCTCTTTTGCATTTTCAGAACATCCAGCAATGGCAGACAGAGGCGAGCATGAGAGGATCATGAGCACCCTCCATTCCTATTTGATCAAGCAGCCATCAACAATTCCCTGTTAGCATCCCTGGAGACTATGCAGAGACAGATTCGTGACCAGGGCACATTCATGGTGACCTTATGAGGGAAATTGCTCAGATGAGAGAGAACCGAGCTGGTGGTGGCGGCGGAGAAGAGGAGGACCCGATGCAGGAGGGGCAGACCCAGACGGTGAGCGACCGCCACAGACCATCATGAGAGAGCTGCACAACCCGGCTTCATCCCTCACTCACCGGTGGATCAGACTCCCACCAATCCATGGAGACTTCGAGCTTCGGCACAACACAATTCAGATGTTACCCAAGTTCCATGGGCTGCCGACCGAAGAGCCGCACCTCCATCTCCAAGAGTTCGAAATGATTTGCAGCACCATCCATGATCGGTTGATAACCGAGGACACAATCAAGATGATTGCCTTTCCATTCTCATTGGCTGATAGAGCTGCATATTGGCTCAAGCATCTTGGGCAGTTCGTTGACACTTGGGCAGATCTCCGGACCGCATTTTGAAGAAATACTATCCTCTCGGCCGGACCATGCAGCTATAGCTATGATTAGCAATTTTGTCATGATCCCAAATGAACAATTTCATGAAGCTTGGGATCGATTCAGAGAGCTCATCGACCGGTGTCCACATCATGATATATCCAAGCCCAATTTGGTTCAGAGCTTCTTCTGTGGGCTGACACCGGAGCTGCAGGGGCTTGTCAACGCCTCTTTGGTGGATCCTATTTTTCTAAGGGTGAAGATGATGTATGGGCTATCTACGAGGGCATGGCAGAAAATTCTACAGTGATGACTCAGGCCCGTGTCTACACCCAACAAAGTTGGAATAGATTTCCAGGAAACCTACTCTCCAGTGGCTAAGTTCGCATCCATTCGGATGATCTTAGCTATAGTTGCATATATGGATTTGGAATATTTCAAATGGATGTGAAGACGGCCTTCCTTAATGGAGAATTGAGGGAGGAGATTTATATGCGACAACCTGAGGGATCTCAGGTTGAAGGTCAGGAGAAAAAGGTTTACAAGTTGAGAAAGTCATTATATGGCTTAAAGCAATCTTCACGACAATGGTATCTCAAATTTCATGAGAAAGTTATTCAATTTGGATTTGTTTCAAATAAATTGGATAACTGTGTGTATGTCATGAAGAGTGGGAGCAGGTTTGCAATCATGTCATTGTATGTAGATGACATTCTGCTTGCAGGTAATGACATACAAATGCTCAATGAAATCAAACAGAAATTGAGCAATGAATTTGAGATAAAGGACATGGGTGAAGCATCCTATGTTCTTGGAATTCAAATAACAAGAGACAGGGACTCAAGGACATTGAGCCTTAGTCAGGAAAGATATTTGCATACTGTATTAAGGAGATTTGGAATGCAGAATAGCACTCCAGCTCCAACACCACTTGTGATGGGAAAGAGACTCAGTAAGAGTCAGTGTCCCGGAAAGGGGCAAAAACCTTTAGATGTACCATATGCACAAGCGGTAGGAAGTTTAATGTATGCAATGATGTGTTACTCGACCTGATCTAGCTTATCCAGTAAGCTTAGTCAGTAGATATCAAAGCAATCCCGGTCCAACACATTGGGAAGCTGTAAAGAGGATTCTTCGATATCTGAAAGGAACAATACATCTGAAACTTGTATATCAAGCAGAATTGCTTGAAGTGGTAGGCTACTCCGATGCCGATTTCGGAGGGGATGTAGATGATAGAAAATCTACATCAGGTTACCTGTTCATGTTTGGTGGTGTAGCTGTTTCTTGGGGTAGCAAGAAACAAGGATGTGTATCTCGACATACACAGGAAGCTGAGTACATTGCATGTAGCATGGCCACCACTCATGCTGTGTGGATCAGACGTTTTCTAGAGAATCTAAGCCTTGAATTGGTCAAAGGACCAATTGAAATGTATTGTGACAATCAAGCTGCGATTAGCTTGATTAATAGCGGGGCTAATAGTTCTAAAGGAAAACACATTGAGATCCAATATCACTACATACAAGATATAGTGGCGAAGTAAGAAATCACGGTAACCTATATACCTACCAGTGACATGTTGGCTGATTCTCTAAACAAGGGAATAGTAGCAGGAACATACATTAAACATGTTGGTTTAATGGGACTCAGGAATGTTTGAGTCAAGGAAGAGGTTTCATAGATAATGATCCTCACATGATAAATCTCCTTGTATATACTACACGGATAGTGGGAGTATTTATGTCTTGACCACTTTGGTCAAGTGGGAGATGTAGAACGTTTGTTGACCAAGTGGCCAAGACCGTCGCCGTCCGATCCGGGAGGGCGGCAGTTGCGACGTGGCCGGGTCGTAAGGACGACCGTAACCGTCGGGCGTGGGGGAGGGGGCGGACTTGGCGAGGGGACGTTCACGCCCCTATATATAACGACCTCCATAAGGAGGGTAAGATCATCCTGAGATCTATCTCGCCATAGGGAGCCCTCTCCCATTATCTCTCATTCTCCCATCTTAACATCTCTCTCGTTCTCTAAAAGATCAAAGAGGCTCTCGTCAACGTACCTCGACTTCTAAGAGTCGAGACCTTGATGTTGACGTTGAATGTCATCATGGATTTCAGCATAAAGTGGATGAGGTAATTGCACTTAGTCACTTACCTTCATTTCTATCAACTTTAATGATTTATCGAATCATTATATATCGTGGTTAACAACGCAATACCAAGACTTAAAGAGCTCGTAAGTGTCACGCTACATGGTACACAATACATTTATTACAATATATAGATTAAAGATGAAAGAGATAATACACAATGTGAATATTATATATAACCATGGTTCAAGTGTCATACATACGTAGTCATTATATATTATTATGTAATACAAAATTTTAATATATACTACAGCCTTTAATAGTTCGAAAGCTTACTCTTGATTATTAAGAGACATTCAAAGATCACAGGGAGATAGATAAGTAAGCTAAGGATGTTCAAAGACTCCGAGTTGTGGATATGAAGGAAATCAAATTTGACCCTTGGAGATGTCCGCGTCATTGTATAACCCAAAAGAGAAGAAGTGAGATCCAAGGACACTGAGTGAGTGGTATCTGACCTTTGACGAGGTTTATAGATTTGACTGTCCTTCACTTCCTACTCGTATCAATAAGGCCGACATTGCCAGATTTCTTGAGGATGACTTAATCCGTGGGAGTTCTGAGCTACTTTTGAGAAAATGACAGAAGCTTTCGTCAAATGACCAAAGAGTTCTCCCATGTATACCGGCAGTTATCACAAACATACATCAAGAGCCACCTCATCATGTATGTCAAGAGGTAGCTGAAGAGCATCCTCATTAGGAAAGCAATGCCTCCCCAACCTCAGGTAGTAGAGTTGCCAGATGGTCGGTCAAAGTGGGAAGATCAAGACTTACTCCAAAAGCAACATTGAGAGATATAAGTGTAACGTCCCGGGCTTAGGTCCCCGATCCATTATCGAGGAAAACTGGCCCTGACAACTTGTTGGGTTCGGGCCCAAATGGACCCGTTGACAACCACCCAAAATGCTTAAGCCCAAGTTGTCAAGTAGTAATCCCCACCACTTATATATCGCAACCCACACTTTGTGAGTTTTCCATGTGGTACTATGTTTGGGGTTAGGGTGTTACAATAAGATTGAGGGTCAAATGATGATTAGACTTCGACCTTTTCTATACTATTGAAAGAGGTTACTTATAAAAACATGTATTATTCGGCATTGCATGTGAAACCCATATTAAATGTATTTACTTCATAAGTTATATCATAACGATGATAGAAGACCAAAAAAAACTTCGTGAGATATGAATATAAATAAAATCGGTAATTGAAGGTACTACTTACATTAAATAGGTCAGAAATGATAAGGATTAAGATTAGAATAAGCTAAGAGTACAGTTTCCTTGACTGAGCATCAGATTCAAAGACGAGTTAGAAGGAATTTTCAAACATAAAGAAGATAGAATTTTGAAACATAATTATTTTAGGTTTGTCTGTTAAATATCAGTAGGGATGAGCTTCGGGTCGGGCCCAACCTAACCTAGTCGAGCCCAGCTTCAATTTACGAGCTTACGGGCCGGGCTAAGCCCGTTGAATTTTAAAAATTGCATCCCAAGCCCGAGCCTAGCCCGCAAGTACATGGGTCGGGTTCGGGTCGGGCCGGTCCGTTATATTAAAAAAATAAAAACGTGAATATAACACACATTTAATATGTAAATATACAAATTGAATATGTATTTCTTCAAACATGAACATGGTTGATGTCTAAATATCATAGAATAATGATAATTTAAGAAGGAAGATTAAATGTGATATTAGAAATCATAAATTACATATGAAAAAAACATCAGGCTTATATACGAGCCTACACTCGGGCCTGCTCACAGGCTTCAGGCTCGGACCCAAGCTTGCCCGTACCCAGCCCGAAAATTAGATCGGCCAAAAATCAAGCCCAAGCCCGTCCATTAATTGTTCGGGCTCAGGTCGAGCTCGGATTTTATCGGACCGAACGCCGGGCTGGGCTGGACCGACCTTACCCAATGCTCATCCCAACTATCATATCCTCACATCGCTCAACATTTTTTTATTTGTATTAAAGTATAATATTACAGGCGAATTGCCATCAGATCACCGTAAAAAAATTGACTTTTACCAAGCAGACCCTATCAACTTTGCCAATCACGTCCACGACCTTTTGCGTAACATAATTACCTTATCGACCCTATAAATTACCCCAAGAACCCTCGCAAGCTTCAAACAAAGTAACCACAAGGTTCATACTAGGGTAAGAGTTGGCATATTTACGAAGTCGAGGGGAGAATTATATTGTTTCAAAGATCGTGAAGGTAATTGACAAAGTTTATATATTCTGTCGGGTAAAAATCCTGTAAAAATAGTACACGAATTTTCTCGTGGAATCCGACTCCGTTTAACTCACCCAGCTCTTTTTCTCTGATCAACCTCTCTTCCGGCGAGGCGATTCTCTCTAGTCAGGGAAGCTGCAATGGCGCTCTTCCTTTCTTCCACGAGGTTCCGTGCCCTCTTGAGGTTCTCTACTTCCATTTCGCGCTTCTCGCCCCTCCCTCTTTGCCTCCTCTTCGGGCTCCGCCTTCGCATCCCCGAGGCCCTTCCGCGGCCATCCCGAGAGCTACGTGGCTTTGCTCGGGTGCTTCCTTCTCTTCCCGACCTTCCGACGCTGCTCAAGGCCTACTGTCATCGATTACAGGTTTGCTCTCTTTGCTTTACCGATAAAGATCGGATCTTCTGGGATTTGGTGAAGTTGGTATTGATTGGTTTTTTTGCCCATATCGCAGTTCCCTCCTGTCGGAGGAGGAGTATCACCGGCTAGCTGATGGAACCATTCACGACTTGCAGGAGAAGATAGAGGTAATTGTTTGATTGTGCTTGCGAATTTATGGTTATTAGGTTAGATTGTGGGAAAAAACCTCATCAAACCCCATTTCGGAAGGCAAATTATTTTCGTTTTATTTTGCAACGAGTGTCGGTCTTAAGTTCTCTTATATGAAATGGTTGCAGGAGTATGGTGATGAGGTTCAAATCGACGGTTTTGATGTCGATTACGGGTATGTTTATCTACGATTTTATTTTGTTTTCTCGAGATGCAATAGTTGCTTAATCTTAACATGCAAGTTTCTCTTCCTCAGAATCAAGTTTTAACTGTGAAGTTAGGAAGCTCAGGCACATATGTCATCAATAAGCAAACACCTAATAGACAGATATGGCTATCTTCTCCATTGAGGTACTATGAATTTCTGTTGTTTTCTGTTGTGGTGTTTTAATTATTGTGAAAATATAAAATAATAAAGTGTGGAATCCATCAAGAACAATATAAAACTTGGATTTTTTGTGGAACCCTGCTCCCTACTCCAAAGGTATGGGATGAAACTACGGGAGAGAGGCACTAAGGACTATATATCTTCTATTGAATTTCTCAATGAGTACATATGATTTGGGGTTCTATTTGTAGCCGCACCAACTTAACCTGTTCCCACCTTCTAGCAAAACCACTCTCCTCATATAGTTGACCAATTACACAAAATATCTCAACGTTCCCCCTCAATCTAGAGCATCCCCTCAATCTAGAGCATGAGCCGCCAACCAGATATATTTAGAAGGATCAAAACCTACTAGAATCAAGCACCCTCATTAAATGTATTGTCTTTTGCATAGAACGCTTGAAACTTCTCTCCACCTCAAGTACCCCCCATTAATTCCATGAGTAACTTATCCATCAATTTGACCCTTATTTTGAAAGATCAAATCTATGTATTTAGAAGCCTCTTTTGAAACGTTAAGATTTACCTCTGCTACATCTCTAACTTCCTTTGATTTTTCAGTCCATCTATATAGTGTAATCTGATGGCCATAAGAATAAAATTCAATTTAAACTTGATAGTCTTGCACATTATATATGCTGGAGTCCAACGCAAGTTTATAATTTAGATTTTGAAATATTAGTGATCAAGCTTTAGAAAAACGTTTCAGTGATCAAGCTGTCTGGCATGGTTTTGAAGTGATATTTTCTTTAACACTGTATAACAGACCCCCTTGTTCTTACTAGTGGTCCATCAAGGTTTGACTGGGATAGCACCGTTCAATCCTGGGTTTATAGAAGAACTAAATCGAAGTTGTTAGGACTTCTAGAAGACGAACTAGAACAACTCTGTGGCAAGCCAATTAATCTCCACTGATTATGGAATCTGGTAAGTTCTACTTTATATCATGTTTGCAAATCTCTAGATTATAGTTTTACCATATTGATTGGGAATACGTCTGGAACTTTCAGAATTATATAATTTCAGTCATGTATAAAATAATTCTGTACAAGCACCGATGATGATAAATTTCCTCAAATCAAGGATGCTCATGTGATGTCAAAAATTGTAACCTTTCAATATTAGAAGTAAAGCTACATAGCTTAGCTCTAACAATAATAATGTGGTCTGCGGTGACGATGGGAGAGGGTGATGGATAGGAGAAGGGAGCGATAGGAGGGAGAAGGGGAAGGAAAGAGGGAATGTGAAGGTTGTGGAGAGGTAAGGGAATGTGAGGTGGTTGGAGGCGGGCCCTCTAGGAATGGGCGGATGTTGGATGGAGGGGATGACAATGATGCTGGTTTCAGCCATGGGGACGACAATGATGATGGACTTTGTGGAGAGTTGGTGCTGGTGTAGGATTGGCCCTGGGAGGCGGTGGCAATGCCGAGGTGGGTGCAAGCGACTGTGGGTGGTGCGGAGGCCTCGCAACAACGAGTAGGTTGCTACGGCTGAGAGCCTCTTAGGGGGTCAGTGGGGGAGCTATTTGATCTTGTGGCGGAGTTGAAAGGCCTTGCTCGGGTGGTCCCTTCACACTTGGAGTTCAGGTGGGACACATTGTTTTTCGGTTGTTAGTGTTTTTCTGAATTTGATTAGGCATCAATGATGGAAGTTAGGGTGATGAAGCTTCGTCTTGTGGGAGTGGAACATGTACTATAGGAACCGAATGGTTTCATTTCGTTTGCCTCAGGAGCTGGGCACTTGGGGGGTGGATCCATGGAGTTTGGGTTTGTCTTTGATGCTGGGGCGAGCCTCGAGGAGTGGAATGGCTACAAACCTCACACAAGGGGGTGTGCCACGTCATCTTTCTCTGTCGACAACTACATACAATAATGGTATTTTGATGTCAAGAATGCATTCTTATATGGTGATCTTTAGGAGGAAGTTTACATGTAACAACCGCATGTTTTGCTGTTGAGGGGAGTATTCACAGGTGTGTAGACTTCATAAGGTGGTTTATGCCTTAAGTAGAGTCCTAGAGCTTGATTCCAAAATCTTTCAGACTTGTTTGAAAAACAGGGGTACAAACGTTCCAATGCAGATCATTCCCTCCTTATACACAAAACATCCAGAGGTATGGTTGCAATTATGGTATATGTTGATGATATTCTTATTACAGGAGATGATATACAAGGAATTGAGAGGCAAAAGAAATGTTGGGTCGTGAGTTTGTCACTAAGGACCTTGGAGTTCTTAGATATTTTCTGGGACTGAAATTTGCCAGGAATCAACAAGGACTCGTGATGACTTAGAGGAAATATGTCACTGACTTATTGAGTGAAACATGAATGCTTGGATGTCGGCATGCCACTACACTTATGAATCCAAGCATGAAACTATATGATGATGATACTGACAAAGTGGATAGGAGAGATACAGAGAATTGGTTGGAAAAACTTCTTTTTGTTACCAGTACCTGACCCGATATTCCGTTGTTGTTAGTCGGGTGAGCCAGTTCATGGAGCAACCATGTCAGGTACATATGGATGATATACATATGATACTCATATATCTTAAATCATCTCCAGGTGCAGGTTAATTATTTAAGAAAGGCAAGTAGATCACTCTCTCAGCATGTGTAGATGCAGATTATGCAGGATATCCTAAAGATATGAAATCCACTACTGGATTTGCTGTATATGTTGGGGATTCTCTCGTCTCATGGAGAAGCAAGAAGCAAACTGTTGTAGCCAGATCCAGTGTAGAGTTTGAATATAGGGCTATGGCCTAGGTCAGTACAAAAATGATGTGGGTAAAGCAATTTCTTACTGATCTATATATAGATGTGCCACTTCCTATGGCATTGGAATGTGAAAATCAAGCTGCTATATTTATTACAAATAATAAACATTTCATGAACGAACCAAGCACATTGAGGTTGATTGTCACTGCATATGAGATATGATTCAGAAAGGTTTTATCTCCACATCTCATGTCAACTCAAGGACCAAACTGCAGATATTTTCACCAAGGCCCTACTTAGAGGACCATTCCAGAAGTGCTCGTTCAAGCTAAGCATGATCGACATCTATGCTCCATCTTAGGAGGAGCGTAGAGATATATGTTATGTTATGCGGTTATATTATTTTGTAATGTTCCTTATTTTCTTTCTTCTTATGAGTGCTTTGTGTAATTTACCCATAGACGTCTCTCCTATATAAGAGAGCCTAGGGTTTGTGGAATAAGCAACACACTCATTTCTTCCAACAAGAACTGTTGGGAAACTGAGAAAACTTATTTATTCCATCCGCCCTAGGCTCTCTTATATAGGAGAGTAGCTTATGGGTAAAATACATAAAGAGTCCAACAGAAAATAAAAATTCAAGAAAAGTACAGAAGTGAATAATATATCTCTATACTCCTCCTCAAGGTAGAGCATAGATATCAATCATGCTCAGTTTGGACGAACACTTTTGGAACAGCCCTCGAAGTAATGCCTTGGTAAAAATGTCTGCAGTTTGATCTTCTGAGCTAACATGGGATGTAACAATAAACCCCTTCTGAATCATATCACGTATGAAGTGGCAATCAACCTCGAATTGCTTGGTCCGTTCATGAAATGCTGGATTATTTGCAATGAATAGAGCCGCCTGATTGTCACATTCCAGAGCCATAGGAAGCGGGACTTCTATATATAGATCTGTAAGCACAGCCTTTACCCACATCATTTCTGTACTGACCTGGGCCATAGCCTTATATTCAGACTCAACACTGGACCTTGCTACAACCGTTTGCTTCTTGCTTCTCCATGAGACTAGAGAATCTCCAACATACACGGTAAACCCAGTGGTGGACTTCCTATCCTTGGGGCACCCTGCGTAATCTACATCTGCACAAGCTGAGATAGTAACCTCCTTGCCTTTCTTAAACAGCAGACCCGCACCTGGAGATGACTTAAGGTACCTGAGTATCATATGTATAGCATCCATGTGTACTTGACGTGGTTGCTCCATAAACTGGCTCACTCGACTCACCGCAAAGGAGATATCGGCCTGGTAATAGTAACATAGAGAAGTTTGCCCATCAGTTCTCTGTATCTTCTCTTATCTACCTCATCAGTGTCATCATCATATAATTTCATACTAGGATCCATAGGTGTAGTGGCAGGTCGGCAACCAAGCATTCCTGTTTCACTCATGACTCAACAGGTCAGTGATATATTTCCTCTGGGTCATTACCAACCCATGAGGATTTCTGGCAAACTCCAGTCCCAGAAAATATCTAAGAACCCCAAGGTCCTTGGTGACGAATTCACGACCCAGCATTTCTTTTGCCCCTTGGATTCCCTGTTCATCATCACCTTTAATCAGAATATCGTCTACATACACCACAATAGCAATAATACCTCTGGGTGTCTTCTGTACGAACAGGGAATGATTGGCATTAGAACGTATGTACCCTGTTTCTCAAACAGGTCTCAGAGCTTTTGGAACCAAGCTCTGTGGCTCTACTTAAGGCCATAGATAGCCTTATGGAAGTCTGCACAGGACACTCCCCCTCAACAGCAAAACCAGGTGGTTATTGCATGTATACTTCCTCCTATAGGTCACCGTATAGGAATGCATTCGTCACATCTAATTGGTATAGCGGCCAATCACGAGTAACTGCAACAGAATGGAGGATCCGCAGGGTGGAATGGCGAGCAACCGGCGAGAATGTATCAAGATAATCCACTCCATATGTCTGTGTGAAGCCACGAGCAACAAGGCGAGCCTTGTATCTGTAAATGCCGCCATCTGCTTTCTGCTTAACTGTAAAGACCCACTTGCAGCTACTATAGACACATCAGTAGGTGCAGGAGGAACAAGGCTCCAGGTGCTCTGGACTGAAGAGCTGCCATTTCTTCCTCCATGGCCAAACGCCAACGACTATCCTTCAGCGCATCATGATAATTCCGCGGAATATCCACGGTTGACAATGCAATGACAAAGTTCCTGAATTCTCAGTGAGACGATCAAACGACACAGAAAATGCTATAGGATATGATGTGCAGCTCCGCTTCTGCTTACGTAGAGCAATAGGTACATCCAAATCATCTGTCTCCTCAGCTGGCCTCTGTAACACATCTGCTCAGGAAAATCATCAGATCCATCACTAGTAATATTGTCAGAACATACCTCAGGCGAGCTAGATGATGAGCGCTGACCATGAGCAGAAGCAGGCCTACGGGTATAGTGGAATAGCAATGGTGAAACATGCACATGACAGGAGGTGTAGGAGATGATAGCGGTGGTGGTGGTGGTGGTGGCATGTATATAGCATTAGTAGTGTCAGAGGGAATCAATTGATCACATGTAGATGAGAAGTACATAACAGATTCGAAAAAGGTGACATCACGCCTGACTAAATACCTCCTGCGTAATGGATCAAAACACTTGTACCTCTTCTGTGTTCTGGAGTACCCGATGAAGACACATACCGATGAAGACACATTTGACAGCCCTAGGAGAGAGCTTGTCAGTCCCGGGAGACAACTGGTGAACAAAGGCTACCGAGCCAAACACACGAAGAGTAAGGGAGAACAATTCTTTGTCAGGAAAAATAAGAGAAAAATGAATCTTCTCACCTAAGACATATGACGGCATTCGATTAATGAGATAGCATGTCGTAATAACAGCATCACCCCAAAAAGAATGAGGGGCATGACTCTGTATAAGAAGCGACCTAGTGACATCAAGTAAATGACGATGTTTCCTTTCAGCATCCCCATTCTGTTGGGAAGTATAGGCACAAGATGTTTGGTGGATAATCCCTTGAGATGAAAAAATAACTGGATAGGGTATAAGTACAAAAATCCAGGGCATTATCACTTCTCACAATCTTTACAGATGCAGAAAAAAAATTACGAACTTCATTAATGAATTGATGATAATATTCCCCGCTTCAGATTTATTCTTTAACAGAAATACCCATGACACATGAGAGAAATCATCCACAATAACTATATAAAACATATGTCCCTGATGATGAAGAACATGACTCGGACCCCAGATATCGACATGAAACAACTCGAACTTAGAGGTACTACTCCGACACTGACGATTGGGAAAAGTAGACCGATGATGCTTTCCCAACTGACAAGCCTCACATTGAATGGATGTGTGAGGTGAAACCTGAGGTAACACATGACGCAATTTCTGAAGCGGTAGATGTCCAAATCGCAGGTGCCACAATAATGGGAGATGGGTAGAGATGATCTTCCAGCATAAGGAGTCCGACTAAGGCGATAAAGGCCGCCTTGCTCATAGCCACGCCCAATCACGTTGCCCGTAAGGATGTCCTAAAAAACAAGAGAAGATGGATCAAAAATTGCTCAACAATGTAAATCCTTTGTAAGTTGGCTAATGGACAACAAATTCATCGAAAAATCAGGTGCATGTAACACGTTCTTGAGATGCATGGATGATGTCAGTCTAATCTCCCCCTGACCAGTAATCGGGGAATGTGTTCCATTAGCAATAACCACAGTACGGCCTCGAGAAACATGTTTATATCCTGTAAGTAGACCTTGATCACCACACAGATGATGTGTGGCACCAGAGTCCATAATCCACTCTAAACTAAAGTATCTGATCCCACTTACTATAGTGAATGCATAGGTGCTACGTGGATGTACTGGTGGAGCAGATGCAGAAGCGGCAACGTCGGCGTGACTCTCAGAAGTAGGTGCTGATACAACAGGACCAGATGGAGGATTGATGCCCCTTAGACGGGCTACAAGATCATTAAAGGGTTAATCCATAGATGATGCAGCTGGGGGCTCGATCTGTTCAGCGACTCGTGCAGAAGCCGGAAATCCATGCTTAGAGTAGCATGTGTCTTCGGCAAGGTTTTAAAAGCCGGACCGGACCGGCCGGTTAGACCGGTTCAACCATGAACTAGTCAAATTCCAGTCGGATCATCCGGTTTTACACTTGGATTTTTTAAAGGTCAAAATCGAAGAAACCGTGATTAAAACCGGTCGAACCAATCAGTTCAACCGAACCGGACTGACCCTATCCAACCGCTACTGCCCATCAATGCGGAAACTCAAAAGTCACGAGCCCGCTTCTCTCCTCCATGCAACCGTTACATCTCTTCTCTCTCTCCGTAACTTCATATCAAATCCAATCCTTGCAGTGTTTGCATCCAATAACTACATGCAACAATTTTCGATTCTAATTATGTAATGTGTGGACAAAGAGCTCATTTGTTGGTCGTGAGCTACTGAAGGAGACCGGACATCATTGGCAGAGAGGGACGTCAAGAAAAGGAACCCGTGTTGCATGTGTGGACGGAGGGCGTGGTTGAACAGATTCGAACCCCTCTAATGATCTGGTGGTAGAAGCAGTGGCTCCCACTTTAAGAACCAGGGTTCGAATCCTACTAGTGAAAAAAAAAAAGAGAATCATCAGTGGAATCACCCTCACGTTTTGGGATTCGGGAATGTGGGAAAGGTCATAGGAAGCTTTGGCAGCACACATTTCTCACCAAATGGGACGTCGTCTAGAACTAATCCCATGTAAGAATGGGATAGGTTTCGATGAGGTCAGCAAGATGGAATCATGGATAATGGCAGAGGTATGAACGAGTGGTTGTCCAACAAAGCTCGTATTCCAGTGATATCTTCCATTTAATCAAGAAGATAGATGCCTTTTTACGGGAATAAAAACCTCTACATGGCAATACATGCATGCCTATTCGGGCAAGGACGCGGCTGAGGGCTATGCAACACTGTTTAGTAGTGGGACACTGTAGATTGATTATTGGTATTTCTTTCCGTAAAAAGAAAATTCGAGATCAGAAGCACCACTATTCCACGTCCTTCAACATAAGAAAAGGGAGAGGGAAGCTACTTGCTGAATAGAATAGATGCCCTCTTCTGTTATGTACCAAAAATAAGAGGAACGGATCTTGGATTTTCAGGCAGTTTCATTAAACAAGTGTTCGTTCTCTAATAAAATGACGCATAATTATAGTCTTTAGTTGAATGTTGTGCTACTTCTCTAAGACTTCTTACCAATTAATCTATTAATATTTTAGTTAAAAAATACCCAATAAGACTTAGTTGTACAATTACCGGTACATGCTTCTTTGATTATTTATATCAAAGTTTATATTGGTATGTATTTAGCACCGCTTCTTCGATTATTTATATGTGTGTTTTATTGGTATGCATTGCCAATGACGGAGTTTCTCAACTTGATCGTATCTTTTGCATATACGAGTATTTAATATATCCAAACTTTTTATATTAATAAATCTGGTCCAACCTTTAAAAAATGTCCGGTCCGGTTTTCTCTCGAGTCCTATAATTGATGATGTAATGATGATGTCATCAGCAGTTCAACTGGTTTATACTACTGGTCAGACCCGGTCAAACCAAAATTGACACCAGGCCAGTTTAACATTCGGTCCGGTTTTTTAAACATTGGTCTTCGGTATGTACAGAACGATGGCAAAAAGTACATGATGGCCGAACACGCCTCCTCTGCCGCGAGGTCCACGGCCACAGAATTGATGACCTCCACAACCTCGATTGGCTGCCATGGCTGAGGCGGTCTGATTCGTAGCAGACGAGGGAACAGGGAGACGACTCAGCCTATGAAAAGCTTCCTCCATAGGAGGTGTCACAGGGTCAAAATCCCGCTATCGATTTCGACCGATCCTGTGCGGCGTTAGCTAACCCGTAGCTAACCAGCCTTCCCGAGTAGGATGGTCACGGACGCGCTCCAACTCTTCTCGATACTTATGCTTGCTAACGCACCGACGCTCAGACACAAGCACAAGCTCAACTATATGGATCGATCAAGAACACTATCAAGAACTCGCTCAAGAACGCTCCAGAACGCAACCACACGATCATACAAGCACGGGCACAAAGCTCTTCTCTTTATTAGAAGGGGAACTATCTCTGGAGTGGGTGGACACTCTGTGTACTCTTTACACTGTGTGTACTCTGTGTTTACAAATGAGCCACTAACTCTCCTTTTATACAAGACTCAAGGCAACCCAAGGAACACTCATTATTACATCTACAATAATGATACATAAAGACACTAGAGATCCTTCGAGTTCTTCGGCAACCCTTCACGTTCCTCAGCAACTCTTCCTCTGCTCGTCTCTTCGACTCCCTTGTTGTCCTTTCGTCTTCCCGCACGGTTGACGCCCAGTCAATCGCCCAATCATCAGTACACTAGCTCTCCAACGTTTGTTGATGTGGCTTTGCTATAATTCACCAAGTATTACCGAACACTTGGTCTTGTGCTAAAGGGAACCCGCGGCCTCCAGACCCTCGTGCGGTAAACCCTTCCTTAGCGTTCTTCATGCTAAGGGGAAGTCCTCCAGAACTTCGCTATCGTGGCCTCCAGACCACTCCCGTACGTGTACTACCGAGCATGCTCGACAATGTTCGTACTCAGCACCTGCAACGCTCCATGCCTCCTTGGACCGCCACGCATCAATACCGATACCGTGCGCCTTCGTGTGTACGCCTCTGTGACCGTACCGCATTGCTCCTCGATGCGTACTGCTTCACTACGTAACGCTCTTCTGCGCTCGCGTATGTACCATTACGTGCATCCACTATCATGTCTTGCATTGCTGTCTGTACTCGTTGTGCTCGCACTGCTACAAGCTTCACGACACTCTGCTACCGAGCCAGTGTGTTGTGTGACGCTTCTCCATCACGTACGGTAGAGCCTCCAGACTCTTGTGGATAACTTCCCTGATGCCCACATATTTCGGACTCCTCCTGAAGTCCTTGCTCTATCGATCATTCTCGAGCATCCAGCTATCGTGTCTGCACGATCATTCTCGATCACGGAATTTGGGGGTGTGATAGGAGGAATATGGAATCTGCCAAGATCTGGGAACGTGCTGCCTCCTACTCTGGATCAAGGACGCAAGAAAAACACCCACCATAGTGGCATTCCGGTAGGTCTTTTGTTGCTCTGGAGTGGGCTGTGAGAGGCATGAAGCTATAAAGCTTCTCAAACATTCCACGTAAAGGCGTGTACAACGAGTGTAGAGGTCGTCCATTCTACTTGATTGTAAAGATGTCATGCTGAAGCTGCATAATCTTTGTCTCATTCTTTACCTGTGAGTAGGTGGCAACCAGGATGTCCCACATTGCTTTGGCAGTGGGTTGATAGAGAATATCGTTAGCAATCTCAATTGTTAATGTTCCGGAAAGCCAGACTTTGGCATATGCATCATCTGCCTTCTAAGAGGCATTAACCCATGTCTTCTCAGCATGCTCTTTCTCAGTAAGAATGTGTTTCTTGCCGGTTGACTTCATCGTGCTCATGAACTGCATAGCCCACAGTTCATAGTTTGACCATCCATCTTCACAATAGGCGTTGGACCTCTGAAGGCGCCTGTAGAGGAAATATCTGTCTTGCTTTCTGACATTATGATATTAGAAGACTAGGGGAGTAGACTAAATATGCAACTGTCTACACTGACATTAACGGGTTCAGTTGCATGTGTAGACGCATGCAACCAAACCCATCAATCTGGAAATGCACGCACTTGGAACGAGGCTGGAGTCGCACGCGCGCCGGTCTAGGGCTGCACGCGCACGGAAGTCACATGCACAGAAGTGTGCGTAGATGTCACGCACGGGCACGTGCAAGAACACACACTGGCGCAGATGTCACAGCACGGGGTGCAGATGTCGCGCAGGCATGCTGATGCGCGCACGGGCGCGCAGATGTGCGTGAAAGGACGCGCGCAGATGCACGTGCAAGGGCAGATGCGCGGATGCGCGTGCAAGGGCAGACGCGTGCAGATGCGCGTGCAAGGACGCCAGGAGGCGACGCGAGGCGGGCGTGCGGAGGCTTGTAGGTGGGGAGGCTAGGATTAGGGTTTTGGTTCGAGAACTCCGGTGTAGGACCGTCGCTCTGATACCATGATGGGAAAATAAGAAAACTTATTTATTCCATCCGCCCTAGGCTCTCTTATATAGGAGAGTAGCCTATGGGTAAAATACATAAAGAGCCCAAAAGAAAATAAAAATTCAAGAAAAGTACAGAAGTTGAATAATATATCTCTACAAGAACCAAAACCATAAATTTAACATATTACTTGGTTTGGTTGCTGAGGGTGCCTGCCATCCGAAGAACGAGGGTTCAAGAAGTACCATTTCCTTTAAAAAAACCTTAAGTCTATAGAGAGTTGATTCATTCAGCCGATAGATGCACATTCTGGAACCTTTTATAGACATAATTTAATATCATCTAAGTAAAGTCGGAAAAGGCATCTAAATCCTGTCACTTTACATGTGGCTTAGCAATGTTGGCATACCAAATATTACGTCAATTAACAGTCCGTGAATATGATTCGCATGTCCAACTAACAAATTAATATGAGATTAATCTTTATAATTTAAAAAATCTTAAGGTATCTAGTAGTAGAACCACTGTACATTCTCTCTCCATAACTTAACCCTCTTTGTCTAATTGATCTATCGTATAATTTGATGCAGAAATTCATCATTGAGATGGTTACATATTTTGGCAGTATGGCCTTTGTCAGGATCCATACTAGCAGATCTTAGTTATGACAATCCCTTCAGCAACTACAAAGATTCTTATCCAGTCCTATGAGCCTTATCGTAGAGGAGAAGCTTGAAATGCAATATTGATCACATTTTCGGAAGAAATAACATTATCTGAAAATGTCAATCGCTTACAAAATGATGCTGACATATCATCAATGCGGGAGCACATATATTTTGAAAAGGTAGGAGGCTTAGCGTAGGAAGTAGTGCAGCAGTTCCTTTTCGCACTTTACATTTCTATTCAGCCCCAGAAATGACAGTATCATTATAGTAAGAGTATTATTGTGATATGTAATTTTAATTCTGTTTTCTGCTGTGATCATAGCTGAAGAACTGTTTACTGTTTTTGCATTTTGTTATTTGAAAGGTAAAATGTCGATAGAGGGATGGAAAAATGCTCAACTTGATTAGTTTATCGCCAAATTATTGAATACTTCGAAGCCATTACATTGTGTGGTCAATTGCTTAATTGAAGTAGGATAAAGGAAGAGAGTACCTTGGTAAAGACTGGAACACTTGGTTGCTGTAGATGTAGCATGTCAACAATATCAACAGCTGGAATGAAGGGAACGGGATTTGTCCTTTTACCACAACTCTAGGTAAACCAAGGAAATACTAATAGAGCTCATACACCAGCGTCTCATGTGATAAAATGTTTAGACATTTGAAAGTCTCGCATCTAGACTGGAAAAATGATTCTACCTTTGCTGGGGTTTTTTCTGTGAATCTTTCCAACCACTTCCTGTTCAAGGTAAGTCCTACAAATTGTTAGGCAACTCCTCTCCCAAGGCCTCTCCAATTTTGTTTTCCAAATTTGTCATACAACCTACCTATGGCTACTCCTTTAATTTGTCAGGTAATTCCTTGTTCATGGTTACTCCTGGAAATTGACAGAACTCCACACACCTGAGGATTTTGATCTGGCTCACTTGCTAAATATATAACTCATTGTCGATTGGTATGTAGTCTGGTGGGAAGCATGCTGGGGCAATGGTTCCATGATCAACTGCCACGAAAACATGTCAAGAACAATATATATGACTATACAACAACAACAAAGCCTTTTCCCACATTAAGTAAAGTTGGCTACATGGATTCTTTGTTTCCATTCGAATCTATTTTGTGTCATTTTCGGGGTTAGATCCGAATAACTAAGATCTCTTCAGTAGTCTCCTTCCAGTACTTCTTAGGCCTCCCTCGCCATCTCTTAACATGTTCAACATCTCAAATCTTGCATCTTTTAACTGTGCCCGATCCTCTTTGCAAATGGGCAAACCACCTTAAGTGCTTCTATCTCATCTTATCCTATATTGGAACTACTTCAACTTTCCTTCTGATCACCTTGTTTCGAATGTAATCTTTCCATATATGAACACTCATCCATCGTAGCATTTCATTCCTACTACTATCATTCTATGCACATGTCTAAATGAAGACCTATATGTATGACTATGGGAGAAGAAAATCAACTTAGAAGAACGAGCGCACTTTCTTCATTTCATTATTCTTTTCTATCTCTCTCATGTGTGGAGAAGTTAACAACATGACCCCTAGGGTTTGTTCGGTTACCGTGTTACCCTAGTGTAACCCGGTTTATCCCCTGTATTCCTGAGTCATTCCTGGGTTGGAATTCCATCACAAATTAATGTGACATCACATCACATTCCTTATTCCAACCCTCTACCAACCCTCATAACCATCCAAACAACTACTATTCACAGGAGGTTTACCCTAACCCACCCCAACCCACTAACCAAACTATCCCCTAGCAATCACTCCCAATAAGTTGAATTTTGTCACAATCTCCAGATTGCCCTGTTATATGTACTAGTCCTTCCTTGTAGTCCACCTGCTTTTTTTTGAGAAAATCGCCTTCCTTGTAGTCCACACGCTTTTTGAAAGAAAATCTCCACCTTTGAGTGTCCTTATTGTGCCTCCCCTCGAACATGCTCCATATCTTTTGTGATTGAGAGCATGTCAACTTATGACAAAATGCTTTTTTCCTGTAGCTCCCACGTACGATCGACAATATTGTCAGATTGCAAACTTTGTTCACTCCTTCACCTTTCCCATTTCAATTGGCTTCTACACGCTTCTATCTATTGCCATAGTTTAAGGATGGGGAATAAGGTGAAATAAGGGGGATAGAATAAGTTGGAATAAGACACTGTTTTTGTTCGGTTGGAGGATATGAATAAGGTGGAATAACCTAGAATATGGTAGAACAAGAGTTATTCTCTATTCGGTTGGCATGTAAGGGATAAGGAATTATGTTTGAAAGTTAGTTAAAGCTGTTGTTGAATTTAGTCTATTTATGTTCGATATGATAAATTGCACGTGTTTGAAAGATATGCAAGTTCATGAGCACACGTTTGTCGAAGGCAGTTATTCCTCTCTATTTTAAAATCATAACTCCATTAATTACTATATAAGTTGACGCAACCATACATTCAGATCCATTAATTCTACATAAGAACATGTTTGTCACACACGTGGGCTCATCGATGTCATGTGCTCATGTTGATCTTTCAGTTAGATGCCGAATTTGTCACCCCCTCTCCCGCAATAATTGCTCGATTTCCTCCAACTTCTCTTGGTGGAAATCATTTGCAAACTCCACGCCATTGATAATGCTAACAAAGAAGAGCTTCTTCGCAACCGATGGCTCAATCATCTCGCAAGGTGGATGCCTTGACTATGTATCAGCATGATCCCTAAAAGGGAGAAATGTGTAACATAATCAATTATAATGAAGATGGTTGAAAGAGTGAAGTTAGAAGTTTACTCGCGTCCCAGGGCATGTCCTCTGCTTCCTCGTGCTTTCGGATAACTTTGTAAGCAAGAATTGCCACTGTTGGGCAGTTGCAACAATGATCGTGGCTCTTTGTCCTATCACACAATAAGGACACCCTATATCTATTTTAATGGGTGACAACATTGACCGAAATATTATTACACCTCAACACCATCTAAGGCCAGTACATAGAAAGCAGGTAATTTATTTTGGGTAGAGATAAGAGAAAATAATCGATCAGAAGGAATTTAAAAATTCACTTGGATTGTGAACTACTCATGCGACGACGGGAGATGCAATCATCGGTCAAGTCACGTCACCATGGTAGCTGCTCATCTAAGTCCAGTTGTCGTCTTTGCATCACGTGTCATGTGTGGGCTTTCATCATCATACTTGGTGCGGGCTGGTGCTCTTGCAATGAATCAATGTCGCTTGCAAAAAATCGAAAAACAAGTATCATATTCCATTCATACGAAAATAAAATAAACACAAAAATGAAGGGTATGCTCAGTTAGCCAAGGCTTGACGTGCGGTATGGAGGCACAAGCGAAGGTCCAACCTTGCCAACATAGTGGCTGCTCAACCAAGTACCGTTCGCCTCCTCCCATCGGTCAGTGAGTTGGGCTATCATAATCGCCCAAAGGATGCATCAGGTTTGAATGGGTTGAACCCCGTCGTGTTCGTGGTTGCTCATCCCTCATCCAAACACGTCGGCTTCCCTGAAAAGGCAATCACCATAGGGTTATAACAAAAACTTATTCTTGTCTCGAGAAACATTAAACAAAGTTACACATTCAAAGCTACAAAGTAATAAAGTAAAGAAAGAAATTGACGCTGACATAGTTTATAGTAATATTAATATTCGATTGTATGATCCACCCCAATCAACAGAGAGTGCATGGTCACGAAGCATTCCACATTGCACTGGCCAACCGGCTTCGTAGAAACTCCCCTGCTCGTATGTCCTCCTCGGAAACCCTGACATCATTTTCGTTTAGTTCGTGGTCGAATATTTCATCATCGTCCTTTGAAGTGCATGCATCATCGTCGTCAGAGGATGCTCTTGGGTATGTGCAGCCGAGATCCGATCCTCACCCTGCACATGCCGTATGAAGTTGTTTATAATGCAACATGCTATAACCACCATCACTTGCTTGGGGAAGCTACAATATAGTCGTTCTGTGATTGCTTTGAAGAGAGCATTCATTATCCCAAAAATACGTTCGACGTACGATCAGAGCTGAGGGTGGCAATGATTGTACATCTCATGGGGTCCTGCATAGGCTCTACCCCTCCGAGCTCTGAACTGTGGAGGTGCGTGATGATGTGACGAGGCCAGGAAAGTATCCGTGTTAGCGTAGCCACAATCCACTAGAAATTTAAGGCATACCGACACACTGAGCCCCTTCTCGTCGAGGGTCCACCTAAGTACCTTCATGTTTGTTGCCGTTCCCTCCCAACCGACATCGACGTACATGAACCTATATTGGAAGTCGACACACATAATGACATTCTGCGAGATGAGTTGGTGACGGCTTTTAAACTTTGATGCAATGTTAGCTGGTATGTTCGCAAGGATGAGAGTACCATCTATCGCATTGATTACATCCTTCACCATATAAAACTAAGGTCAGGTCGCGCATCAATACAAAACAGGCATGGAATTCCAACTACAATTTCCTCGAAGTACGGATAAAAGTTGTTGTTTTGAAGGACCACATCTTGGAGTGGCCTATTTGCATATGGCATGTGTATAAAGTCATCCTTGAGTGAGACAATGCATGTGAGCGCGTCATTGAGATGTCTTGAAATCGTGTCGCCAGAGTGCTGGAAATGCTCGCATAGTACACGGTTCTTCGCATTGTGACCGAGGTAATACAACAGTATGCAAAGCGATTCCCATGCCTTCGGGTGTCTGGAATCCCTAAGACTCGTAAGTTCCTTAAGGCAGGTGCATAGCCATGTAATTGTCTCTGGGTGCATGTGAAATATTGCATACGATCTCTCCATGTGACCGCTGAGCATGTCCCTAGTCCAGATGTGTTCGGCATACGTGGACTGGAACATGTACGCTGTTTGTCCCATCTTCATCCTCCTCTAGCAATGTTCGCAGATAAAACCAAGGTGAGCATCACGGAATTGGTCTTCATCTATTATGCTTTCCATGTCCCGTTCCAATGCAAATTATAAGAAACACCCCAGAGATATCTTAATCGAAGCCAGCAATCATTTGTAGGACCAAAACACCATCTAATACAATGTCATGTCCTTATCTATTGTTATCTTTAAAAATTTTACCTAATCTATCGCTAAATTTTTAGCTAAAAATTAGCGAGCATTAGCTAAAATTTTGAA
Source organism: Ottelia alismoides (assembly GCA_037367405.1). Taxonomy (NCBI): domain Eukaryota; kingdom Viridiplantae; phylum Streptophyta; class Magnoliopsida; order Alismatales; family Hydrocharitaceae; genus Ottelia; species Ottelia alismoides. The sequence goes on from JAZKJV010000322.1 coordinate 924,111, forward strand.
AAAAAACTAATGATATAACAACGAATAAGCATTGTTATTTGTGTCGTCGCTAATGATATAACAACGATTTTAACATTCATCACTAGTTTCAAATATAACAAAAATTCACAAAGAATAATAACGTCATTATATATTTAACAACGAACAGTATAGTGATGGATCTTAGAAAAAGCATCACTATAAACTCATCTTGTCATAGTGCTACTTATTTAACTCAGAACATCTTCTTGACAAGGGAACTAGCATTGCCTTTAGTATTCTAATACCACTTGTTGCGAATGGAATGATGAATCGGTATCACCTTCGAGTAGGATAATAATATATAAATGATTTGATATTCATCACTAGTTTCAAGTATAAAAAAATTACAATGAACTACAACGCCATTATATATTTAACAACGAATGATACAACGACGAATCTTAAAGAAAACGTCACTATAAACTCATCTTGTTGTAGTGCTACGTATTTAACTACATAACATCTTCTTGGCAAGGGAACTAGCATCACCTCTGTTTTCTAATATCACTTGTTGCGAACGGACTGAGGAACCGGTATCACCTTCATTTAGGATAATAGTTGTTGGACACGAATTGCAAATGTATGTGGATGTGCAAATTAAACACCATCATAGAAACACATGAAGAAGACACAAGAGATACGATGGTGGTCGATCAGCTATCGTGACCACTAAAGAAGAGAAACACTACGAAGTAGAATGAGTATTACTCTTTTGGTTCCCCTGCTCTCTCTCTCTCTCATCTTCTCTCCCTCTCTCTTTTTTTCTCTTATTGTAGTGTGGATGCAATGTCCCCATCTCTCTCTATATATAGCCTAGTTACAAACCGGTGTCCTATTCCCATAAGAACTATATATAGCTGACAACTCAATTATTATTAGGATTAGGATTAGTCCAATCCCTTTAAGATTTCTAATACTCGTGTGAATCTAAGCCTAACATCTGCCCATTGAGTTCAATTCCATCACGATCTCTTCCTCATCTTGTGTTTGCACTTGATCATTATTGTCATATGCAAATCTTCTTAGAATGATCTCGGCATGCCCTCTCGTGGGCACCTCCACACAACTCAGTATTGTGCCTCCTGATATGGCACCATAGATTTCTCAAGATTGGATATTTGTTTTCATCTTCTGATAAAGCGAATCACGCTTGCTTCTCGTTGTTGCACGCTTTTGCAGTAGAGATGTCGATAACATATTGTTCTCTCTTTGCATTGCTCGTCTTGAGAAATAACTGAAGCGTCATTGCTTGTCTTGACCATTCCCCCGAGCATGTACACGATGTTTGGCATCCTTATTCTACAGATCTCCATGCATGCTCCCTTGCTCTCTATGAGAATGAAAGAAAATGAAGGAAGAGAGGAGAGGTGAGTATGCTAGAGTGAGGGCTACCATTAGCACACCCTTCTTTCTTTATAGGCCCATGAACGTGTCCGTAAGCCTTAAACTCTAAATGTCCATCCCTTATCTTCTCACTAATCATCTCTGATTAGTGTGGGATTTACCGAGTCTAATGACCACTTGATCAATTTGTTATACGTACATATCCCACTTGATCGACGTGGTCATACGACACTCCCACTATTCATGGGATGTCTGTATTCTAGAGATGTTAATTTTCAAAGCTTCAATTTACTTAAACACCTTCTTGTTGGATCACTGATGAATCCATATTTCATCATCTTTATTCTATCATTTTGGCACCAAAAACCCTAGCAAATGCCTGTACATAGCATTAAAATCATCATTTTAGCATTCATGCATGTGCATCTATTTAGTGTATAAATTACTGTAATTAAGGCCAAAATTATAGAATAAAGAAAAGAAAAGAAAAAGAATAAAATATTGTAAATGTTTTATGACCCGAAACCCCGAGACCTAGGCATCTTGATGAATAGGTCGATCAGGAAGAAAGTAGGGGGAGATAAGGGTCAAATACCCATGTTATTTTCTTCATTCTTTATTCTTTTTGGGACCTATTTTTGGTTCCACTTTTTGTACCTCAAATAAAGAAACTTTGTACATGAAAGTTGTAGATAATTTTATATAGAAAAATACAAAATTGATTTTACTGAAAAATAATGTACAGATAAAAAGTTATGGTCTGAATAAAATTCCAGAATCTCAACTTCCCAGACCCGTATCTCACAAATAAAAACTCCAAATGTAGGTACTCACCTTTAATTGTATATAGAAGAAAATAAGCTAATTAATGGCGGTGGTTTCACATTTGGTAGAGCTACGGTTTGAAAGTTGAATTTTGGACCCCTATTGTATACTTGTACTGAATAAAATATTCAATTTATTCTTTATTCATTATTTATTCATTTTTATATTTTTATAATTTTGTAAATATTACTTATACTATATATGTGCATTAAAATTGAAATAAAATGCAAAGAAAAATAAAAATAAAAATTCTTGTACAAAGACTACATAGGTATTATACATCCACTTATACCTCTATAAAATGCATTTGTATTTTATTAAATATACAAAACATATCAGAAAAATAAAATAAAAATATATATGTGTATATAAAAGTATTTTATAATTTTAGAAAATAAAAACCAAAATAAAATAAATTAAAAATACCTAAATAAAAATAAAATACTTAAATATATAGATATAGATACCTATAGGGGTATAAATGCAAACTTGTAAAAATAAGTCTCATAAAAATAAATAAAAATCACCATAAAATAATTTATAAAAAAATAAACATTTTTTTTATAACCGAAATTTAAATAAATCATTTTCTATTTTTTTATTGAATTTCTAAGCATTTTTGCCAAGGTTTTTTCTGGTTGGTCCACGTGGACCAACCAGAGCTCTTCCTTGGTTGACCTCGGTCAACTCTCTGACCGAGGTCTGGCTATTGTCAGACTGCATTTTCCTTGGACTTCGCGGATTTTTCCAGGCCAAATCTTCCACCGATTGGCCTTGGTCTCTTCTGCAAAGTTGTTGCCCTACCATCCAGCTATCACGCCTAGCCATTGGTTGGGCGTTTGAATCGTTGTGCCGCCCGTGATCTTGCCTCGAAAGTCGCCCGTCCACCATATTTCAAAAACGACCCCACTCCTTCCCTTCCCTCTTTGAACCGGATTTGGGTACCCAAAAACTTCCAGGTGTGGGTCGAGGGCAAGTTCTCGTGACAGGGGAATCCTCCCCCATCTCAGTCGAGGTGCGGCGACCCCAAACGCCGCGTTCCAAGCACCTCCGGTGGCTGCGCCGCCGTGAGGTTTTCCCTCGCCCTTTCTGGGCTCGAGGCTGGTTTACATTATTTTTTTTCTTGCATTTGTTAGCTTTGCAGTAGCTGTAGGTTCAACCCCCATATCTCGTTTCGCCTCCTATCCATCGAGCCACCTGATCGCCACCTCGCCGGAGCCCTTTGAACTCCGGTGACCATTATCCACTCCATACCCGCTGTTTACTCGCCAATAAAGGCCAAGTTATCTGCCATTTGCGCTGTCCTTCTCTATCCTTCTTCGCAGGACTTGAAGGAGGCGTCTGAGCCTCAGGAGCATCTTCGCCGAGCTACCTGGAGCAGTCCCTGTACACCCACGTCGTGGCGGCGCACCGGCGTCTCTCCCTCCATTTTGACACCGGCACGAGCTAGACGGACGTCCCAGGAAGCTTCCCAGGCATTTTGGAGCATCAACTCGCGGCGGGGGAGCCTGATCTGGACCTGGGAAACTCGCCTCGCGGCGGGTTCATCCCTGTTCTTCGTCGACTCCTCCAAGCCGTTCGATCAGCCTCGTTCTTCCAGGAGCACAGCAACCGTCGGATACGGAGGGCCCAGGACCGTCCATCTCCTTTCGATCATCTAATCCGAGCCCTCGATCGCGAAGCGGCTTCGCAGCACAGGCGCGCGACACGTGTATAAGTCAAGTCAGATCCACCGTCCGCTCGCGCCTAAGTTGGGTATTTTGCACTATAAACCCAACTTGTTTTTGTATTTTATAATAGAAACTCAAACTTTCATCTGCCGTTGATTTCTTTTTGTAACATTTACTTTAAGGCCCCCAAACTTTCACGTATTTACAAGAAGGTCCTCGGCCACGTCATCTCACGTGCCCGTGCGCGTGAGGTGCGTGGCCATTTTGCGAAGGGACCCCTGGGGTTTAGTTATTCTGGTTTAGTCCTAGAACTTTTGTATTTAGCGTTAAATATTTGGGATATTTGCATTGCACCCCCGGACCTTTCTGGAATTTATTATTTGGTCCCTGCCAGGCGCGTGTATCGCACGTGCGTGGCTTGGACATTTTGCGCGAAGGCCCCTTCGGTTTTTGTAATTTGTTTTTAGTCCAGTGAATGAAAATTTTAGTGTATATTTTTGTGGAAAATTGCATGCGTTCCCCTGGATGTTTGATATATTGCATATATGCCCCTGCCAGGACTGTTTAATGTTTGGATGATTGTTCTAATTATTTGATCTATCATTTTAACTCCAAAATTTCTCAAATTTTGAACTTAAGTTTCTGGACATGTGTACCTTAACGCCACATATTTAGTTTTTGATTTTATTTTACTTTCATATTTATTAAAAATCAAAAACTTGCTCTTGTGCACTGTCTAGTTTAGAAAATACCAAAAAAATATTAAAACACCTCCAAAAATTCCAAAAAAATCACCTAGTGTCTATTTTATCCTATTTTAGTGTCAGTCCAAAAATCATTAAAAAGTTCAAAAGAAAAACACTAAAAATTTAAAAACACTCAAAAACTTCAAAAAAATATATAAAATAGTAGAAAACTCCAAAAATCAAAAAACTCAGTTTCTGTTTGTTCCTTATTTTGTCCTTTTTATTTGAAAAATAGTGTGAAAATTTTGAGCTACTGGTTGCTATTTTTAAATCTCATTTTATTCACAGCCAGCCTTATTTGCACTGTTTTGCTTTATTTCAGTATTTAAAAATACCAAAAACACCTTGAAAATTTTCCAAAAATCACAAAAACAGTAAAAAACCCTAAAAAGACTAAAAACAATTTGTTTCTGAATTTTTGGTAATTTTTACTTAGTTTTATAAATATTCTATCTTGTCTTTTATTCCATTGTCTTTAAATTCCAATATTGAAAAAGAAAAAGAAAAATATAAAATATAAAATTATAAAAATCAGAAAATTAAAAATCAAAATACAAAACAAAAAAAATTAAAATAAAAAAATTAATTAAAAATTAAAAACCCACAAAAATTGTAGTTGCTTGCTTGCTTAGTGTAGACACTTTACACACACACACTTGTGCTTACATTTGCTTGGACTACCCTGCTTGCTCCCTGTGTTCGAACTCTCTGCATACTTGTCACTATGCACCATTTGTGCAGAGTTAAAAATAAATTTTAACTCCACATTAGTTCTAATTTGTTGATCTTTAGTGTGGGTTAATTGTTGATTAAATACACTTTATTGTGGGTCGCCGCATCGACATCGGTTGTCTCCGCTTTGTGTGAGACATACTCTTTAGACCTACGATAATCTGTGTTTATCAAATGGCGCCGTTGCCGGGGAGCAACAGCGAGTAGTTCGCATTTTGTTTGATTGTGTTGATTGTCTACCATAGCCTTACTTTCTATCTCTTGCAGTTTTGATATATCTTGTTGAGCTATCTGACCATTTCTTTTCTTGTCTTCTTGCGAGGGACCGCGGAGCAAGGCGGATTGCTTAGGTGATTCGGAGCATCCTTGGGAAGCGGAGCCGGCCTTCTTGGGAAAAGCCGGCAGGAGAGAGCAGGAGGAGTGAGAGAGAGTGATTAGATTAGCTTACATTTACTTTTGTGAGAGAGAGAGACTATTAATTTGTAATAATACAGGTACATTCGGACTTGGACATTCGGGCCCAATTTCCAAGTGTTTGTTCACTTGGGGGCTCACCGCGGCTTTCCATCGGTTTTCATCGCATTTTTTTTACTTTGTTTTCCGGTTTTGGTTTTCTTCACTTTGTGTGATTGAGCCCTTAGATTTAGGATTGCTTGCGATAGATTAAGGCCAAACACCTAATATATCTTGCATGTACCTATAGTCGCGTTTGGACTTAGTCAAATTTAAACAGTCTGTTCATTTATCTCTTAACCCGTGTGCCGTGAGCGAACCCCATCAAGCGCTACTCCTGAACTCGAGTGTGTCGAGAAGAGGAGGGGTAAGCCAAGACCGGACTCTTTGGTTAAAGATAAGTGGCCGACTTGTGGTTCTTCACAATAATAGCAATTTCTGAAAATTAGGGCGATTTCATCGGCTTTGCATTTGCATATAGATAGGTTTCAATTCTGCTGAGCATCCTTGCATGTAGAGTGCTGGAGGCAAGGTGAGCATTTACGCTTTAGCATCCATCATTATTTGCCGCTTGCATTGCTTTTCCGACTCTCCCTCTGATTTTGCCAACCTAGGTGCTCAAAGGAATTGACTCCCCGTTAGGATCGTGCATTTTCATTAAAAATCCAAAAAAAAGTGATAACAAATAAAATTGGGACTGCTAATATTACTCGACCATAAAATCGACCAAAAAGAAAAATCTTGTATTGGGGCGAGTAATCCCCTCATTGTCTTCGTTTTACATTGCTCGCGCACACACTAAGGCTAGTGCCCAAATCCCATTTTAAGCCCCTAAGTGTTTGTACAACTTCTTGACTTTTTCACCTAACTCTAAAACAGACAAGATAAAAAGACCGATTTTTCGGTCTCTACCGAGTTGAGTAGGTGAATTGAGGGTTTGGTTGTTTCATTTTTGCTTGTGATTGTTTTGTGTGCGTCCTAGATCATCTCTGCGCACCTGCGCCTTCTTCTTCACTCTCTTGACTTGACCACCGTGCTCCCCCGAATCACTTCCTTTTGTTTCGAGATGGACCCCTGGAGTGCATTTTATCCGGACTTTGCGGACCCCTTGCTTGCTCCAGCCGGTCTACCTCCCTTTTATCAGGAGGATCCTCCTCCTACTTTTTCTAACTTTTGTACATATCCGCCTGATGAATACCCATTCATCACTCTTTATTCTTCTATTTTAGCTACAAAAACCTTTGCAAATACATGTAGATTTGTGTAAATATCAATAATTACCAAAAGCATGCATTGTGTAAAAACCTATAATTAGCATGTTTTTGTGCACAAAATAAAAGAATAAAGAGCAAAAAGAAAAAGAGGGAAATATTTAGAATAAATATTGAGCAACCTAACCCAAGGGAGGGCTCAGCATGGGCCTGACCGCATAAAAGCCAAAGTAGAGGGAGATAGGGGCTCACATATGTATATATTTGTAAATAAATGAAACTATATATTTTCCTCACCCAAAAATATACTTGTGCATATTGTGTGTATATTTTAGAAACTATTAAAAACAAAATAAAAAGATAAAAAAATCAAAAAGTCAAAAATACCCTTTTTCACCTTGTGCATAAACCACACCTTTGTATTTATTTAACCTTGTAAATTAAGTCAATTATTTTCTAAACTTTTTGTAAATATTCTATGGCATACTTTGTAAATAAAATAAATAAAAAGAAACAAAACAAAAATCAAATAAAAATCACAAAATGAAAAATACAAAAATACATTGTATAAATACCATGTATATAAGTGTATTCAATTATTTATTTCACCCTTGTATATATATAATAAAAATAAAATAAAAATATTATTTTATTCCATATTTTATCTTGTAAATAAATAAAATACAAAATGGGCATAAAAACACATAAAAATAACAAATAAAAAATCAAAAATAAAAATCCATATAGTGTACATATACCTATATATAGAGCTAACCTATTTTTATTTCCAAAAATTAAATAAAAATCACCAAAAAATAGAAAAAAATAAAAGAAAAATATTTCATGTTTTGAGTTTTCACTAATTCGACCTATTTATGCCCTAAAAAAATAAAACAAAAATCAATAACACGTGGCAGAGTCTGGTTGGTCCACGGGGGAATGTTGACCCCGGTCAACTCCCCCGCGACCCCTTTCCTATTCTGGACCACGCGCGCCGCGCCCTCTTCCCCGATTTTTCCCACGCGCTCCAGCCTGTCATCCACTCAACCCCCGCGCCCAAATTCTTCGCCGCACATCCCTCTCCCTCGCCGGATCTCTCGCCATCAAATCCAAGCTTTCTATAGCTGTCGCCACTCAACCCTAGACGCCCGGTCACACTATATATCCTTCCCCTCCGCCGCCTCCGCGCCGCATCTTTGGCCATTCTCTTTCTCTCCAGTGACCTCCATTGGCTCCGCCTGAGTGACAGCGAGCGCCAGCCCTTGTTGCAGTGAGGTGAGGAAGCGATCCCATTGATCCGGCGAACATCGCCGCCTTTGCTCCGCCGCCAGCGTCGAGCACCGAGCTTCAGGCCTTGACGCCCTTCGAAGCTACGACCCGGAGATAGCCCATCTCCAGCACAGTCTACTTCAGCCACCAGGTAGCCTTAGATCTTTTTAATTTCTTCTAATTTTCGATTACGCCCAAACTCCATCTCCGACGCACTTCTTCGATTCCGACCATCTCGCTTATCATCTCGACCATCCGACCATCTCATCACCTTCGCGATCCCCTCACGCACCTTCTTCACCCATTCGCACAACCCAGATCGCACAGGATCTGGGAGTCGAGCTCCCTCGCCGTCGCTTCGCCGGAGCTCTTCCGCCCCACCGCACCGTTCATCTTCACCCCGTCTTCTTGGGTCGAGGCACTTTGCCCTCGACCCGCGAAGCTCCTTGAATACTTTGCAGGTCAAGAGGAGGCCGTCTGAGGCCCCCCGACATCTTCCCAAGAGCTTCTTCTTCGTTGACCTCGCCGGAGCCTTCCAGGGTTCGACCGAGGCCTTGGCCACCACCAGCAGCTGCGGGATCGTCCAGCGGAGCTTCTCCGACCTTCAGACGCAGCTGAGGAGACCGGAGGCACCTTCACGAGGCCGGCGAAGTTCGCCGGCCATCAGTTCTTCGAGGACCCTCCAGAGCCGTCCGATGCACCCTCTGCTCCAGATCTGATCGTGACCGACCATTCGTTGAGGAGCAGCAGCCGTCGATCCACCCGAGGAGCGCATCCGAACCCTTGATCGCAGAGGAGAGGCGCAGTGGCCCAGCACCGCTCGATCATCCACGTGCCTCTCTCTCGACCATCCGATCTGAGCCTGGTTCCCTTCACAGAACCACGTCGCATCTCAGCCGTCAGATCAACCACGTGGACGCATACCAGCCGTCAGATCAGGCCAACGCTTCCAGGAGTAAAGGCGCGTTCGTTCTCCGCCGTCCGATCATCCACGCGTCAACAATCAGGCCGTCGCTATTAATAAAGGGGTAAATTTCACCTAGACCCCTCTGTTTGTCGAATTTCCTTTTAGTCCTGTAATTTTCAATTTCAGTTGTTTATTTTCTGGGATATTTGCTTAGAGACCCTCGCGCTTTATTTTAATTGCACTTATACCCCTGCCAGTAGAAACCCACGTGCTTGGGCACGTGCATTGTTGGGTTATTTGCAATATATGCCCTGTATGTTCTGGTTGTTATTGATTGAATAAAATGTTTTGTTTATTTGCAAATATACCCCTGTGAACACTTTATATGCGCATGTGCGAATTATTTTGGGAATTTTGCAACCATACCCCTGGGCTTTTGATACGAGTTATCAAATAGCCCTAGGACTTGGTTTTTCTTACATTTAGGTCCCTGTGTGCCCCAGACACGTGCTTGGCACGTGATTTCTTGGGTAATTTGCACCAGGACCCCAGAACTTTTGGGTATTTGCACTTAGGTCCCTGTGCACAGTGCCCCACCTTTATTTTTGAATAAAATATCAAACGACCTCCAAATCCAATGAAATTTTGACACATGGCTCCTGCCATGGTGTAGGAATTTCTATGATTTTTGGGGACATTTTTGATTTGATTTATTATTTTTAAAAATTCAAAAACCCTCTTTTTATTCACTGTCTGACTTTAAAAATACCAAAAAAATATAAAAACTCCACTAAAAATTCTAAAAAAATTAGGACTTGTTGCTTACTGTTTGATTGATTTTCTAGCCAATTTTGGCTACTGTCCATCACTTAAAAACCCTAAAAATTGAAAAACCCCTAAAAACTCATAAAAATTGTAATAAATAAATTAAAAATCCAAAAACAATAATTAGGGTGCCTAAATTTTCCTTATTCTTTCTAGAATATAGGAAAAATACCTTTAGGGCTTTTTGAGATCCAAAATTATTTTATTTTTGGGTCTTAAGCCTTGCTGGACAGTACCCTTTGTTCTTTGCATTGTTTGATTTTTAATAAATAATTTACCCATTAGAAAAATTCCAAAAATTCACCAAAAACAGTAAAAAACCTAAAAAACATAAAAACCAATTTTCTGGAATTTTTGCATCATTTCTTGTGTGTTGTATAAATTGTTGAAGTTGCATTGCATTCATTATATTTCATTTTCTCATCTTTTAAAAAAAAAAATCTAAAAAATATAAAAACAAATAAAAACCACTTAAAAAGACTTCTTTGGACTTCTGACTACATCGTAGGCTTTTTAGCCAATCTGTGCTCCTTGAGTTCGACCCTGGGAGCTATACCAGGTTAATCCTATAGCTAGATCGCTCTTCTGTGTGCTTGCTTGTTTTATCTTATTTGAGTGATTAATTTTCTTGATTGACTCAGTCTATTTGATCGAGGTCACAACGACCTATTTATTTCATACCTTTTACCTCGATTGATTAGGCGGTCGTCAGAATGGCGCCGTTGCCGGGGAGCACGGCTTTGTAGTCAGTTATTCATTCTGCTATTTTTGTCTCTCTCTATATTATAACTGTTTTCTGACACTCTCTCTTTCTATTTTTGTGCGAGGTACTGCTTGGACTACTTGGAGTACACTTTTTGAGGACCCGCACGGGAAGAAGAGCAGGAGGAGAGAGAGGAGAGAAAATTTTTATCTCAGAGAGAGAGAGAGAACATTATTCTTGTTGTAATAATTTAGGACTTGGACTTTGGACATTCTTGGACATTTGTAACATTAGCGGGTCTGTTTCGCTGAGCACCGGTGTGCTCGGGGGACCCAATTGGATTTTCGCGGCTTTTATCGTGGTTTTATAGCTAGCTGCCTTTTCCGGTGTTTCTCGCGGTTTTAGCCCCTAGACATAGGAATTTTGATTGATTGTGACGTAGATTTTTAAGGCCCAACACCTAATAGAATATCTGTTCCCATAGAACGTAATTGGACCTTACTAAAATTAATTGAAAAAGTTAGTTTAATTGGATTTGAGACCACGTGCCGTGAGGAGTCACATACAGCGCTGGCAGGACCCGTTGTGGCGGGCACCGAGTGACTCCCAAGATCGGACTCCGGACTCAATTCGATTAGCTAACTATTGTTCTTCACGATCAATAGAAATTGCTTGTCTAAGGCCGGTTTTTCTCGCTGCACCATTTAGGTAGTTTTATTCTGTCTTTAAATTCTGCGCGGATCACTTGCATGTAGAGTGCTGGAGACAAGGTACGCATTTCTTTCTCTGCATGCATCATTGATTTCTTCGCGCATCGGTTCTTTTTCGTCTTCTCCCTCTGTTTTTGGATTAATAATCATCAGGAGAATCAGAAAAACCGTTAGGCCGCTTGTATTTATTTTGAAAAATATTTAAAAAGAAAAACAAAAAAAATTGGGACTGGATAACATTATTGACCCTAAAAGACACTCACAATTAAAAATTTGTCTTGGGGAGAGCAACCCCCTCATTGTTTGGTTTGATTGTGCGAGAGAGTGACCCGAACACTAGGTAAAGCCCTCCGGTGCTCATCTCGACTGATTACCGACTCTTCTGTGCGGGACAGTCGGTTGAGAGAGTATCGGGTATCCCAGCAGGTCACGTAATCGCTCTGATATCTTGTATGTTCACCAAATAAAATTGACAAGATAAATTGACCGATCTTTCACGGTCTTCACATTGTGTCGCGTTGGTGAACCAGGGGTTTGCTTTGTCATCATATTTTCTCCAGATCCCATCCGCCCAACTCGCCAAGATCAAGATGATGGGTAGACGATCTCTTAGGCAGCCTCTGGCTGCACCGCTTTCAGGCGAGTCTACTTCATCATCTAGGTTGGCCCGTGAGAGTCGAGACCAGCTCTCCGGGCCCGAGTTCGATTCCACCCTGTTCCCCCTCGATCCCCTTTCTTCTGTTCCTGAGAGACATGAGCCCGAGGAGAGACGAATTCATTTGACAGAACCTGAGTTGGGCTCTTCTGATTTTGCAGACATCCCTATGGCTGGAGCCGGTAGTTCAGACGATCGCCAGCCCGAACACTTTGTCTTAGACCAGGGAGCGATCAACTCTACCCTGATCGCGTCATTAGAGACAGTTCAGAACCAGTTACGCGATCAGGGGGCATTCATGATAGAGATGAGGAGGGAGTTGGAGAGACTCCGAAGAGAGCGAGAAGAACCGAGCGAGCCAGAGGACATTCCTGACGCTGATGCAGAGGCAGCAGCCGCAGCAGCAGCCGCAGCAGCCGCTGCTGCAGCCGCCGCAGCGAGACCGATGCGGGAGTTACACAACCCAGGATCAACACTGATGCACCAATGGGTGGTGATTCCTGCTATTGTGGGGGGATTTCAAGTTCCCTCCGAACACCCTGCAGATGCTTCCTCACTTTCATGGACTCGCCACTGAGGAACCCCACCTCCATCTCCAGGAGTTTCTGATGATCTGCAGCACTGTCCACGATCGTCGTGTGGACCAAGATACGATTCGAATGATGGCCTTCCCTTTTTCACTGGCAGATAGAGCAGCCTCCTGGCTGAAACATCTAGGGAAGTTTGTTTACACCTGGGATCAGCTCCGCACCGAGTACTTGAACAAGTACTATCCACTCGGGCGGACGAATGCAGCGAGGGCCCTGATCAACAACTTCTCCATGCTCCCTAACGAGCAATTTCATGAGGCATGGGAGAGGTTCAGAGAGCTTCTGGATAGATGCCCACACCACGACATTTCGAAGCCGAACCTAGTTCAGAGCTTCTTCAGTGGGCTGACACCAGAGCTTCAGGGTCTGGTGAATGCTTCTTGCGGCGGGTCCTACTTTGCCAAGGACCACAACCAAGTCTGGGCCATATTTGAGGAGATGTCCGAAAATTACATGGTGATGTCCCAGACTCGGTTGTACACACAGAAAGTTCAGCCGCCAGGATCCGTGCAGTATCAGCGGATAGCACGGGTTGATGCAGGTCCATCCAGTTCGTCCACAGTTGCAGCCGCACAGGCAGAGTCGGCCGCTGCGGACATGGGGATTATCAGTGAGAAGTTGGACCGCATGGAAATCATTGAGAAGAAGCAGTGCCAGGGCATCACTCAGATGGAGGAAATGGCACAAACTCTGAGCGACATGAAGACCCAGCTCTTGTGTCTTCAGGAGGCACAGACGGCTCCTCAGCCCCGTCTTCTGTCGCGAGGCGATTCCGGTGGTAGCCGCAGCTCGTCCCAGCGCTCCAGCTCCTTGCAGCAGCCTAGACAAGTTCACCTTGTACAGGCGGAGCCGTACCAGCAGCAGCAGCCCTCTTACCAGTCACCACCATCTCCGGACTTACAGATGGTGGTATATCAGCCGGATCAGCCTCTGGATGTACTCCCACCAGCCCCTTACGATGCAGAGCCGTTGATGGATGTCAACGGGATTTGGTATGACCGTCCTCAACCTGGAATCCGACGAGACCATCCCGGATTCAGGTGGGGGAATGGGGGTAACCAACCCCAGCAGCAGCCAGCCGGTCAGGGAGGGCAGTACTCCCAGCAGAGAGATCACCAGCAGCCCCCAGCATACCAGCCATCATCCTTCGTATCTCGTCCCTATCAGCAGCAGGGACAGAGTTGGAGACGTGAGCAGCAGGCTCACCAGCAGCAGCATCATTCCTCTTACCCCTCTCAGCCACAGCAGCATCAGGTCCATCAGCCTCATTACCAGAGAGGCAACCCGTCGGGCTCCCATGAGAGCCCCGCCATGGATGATATAGCCCGCCTCTTCACAGAGCAGCAGGCTACATTTAGACAGGAGATGGACGAGTTCCGCCAGGAGATGCGGGACCTGATGAGAGGGAAGGCCGCTATCCCTGCACAGATCGAGCCGAATCCGAATAATTTGAAGAGGAAATCTGAGCAGGTAGTTCACACTGATCCTACTACTTCTAGTGACTCATTTGATGTTATCTCGTCGGATATATTTGATACTGATTTTGTCACACTTAGGAGCAGTAGAAGACCAGCAGGCGGCGCCTCATCTGAGCGACATCACGAGGATCCATCTAGAGCGCCAGATGAGGAAGAGGAGAGCGGTACTGAAGCCGCACATCATGATGACGGTGGTACTGATGCCACCAGAGATGCTGATTCACCCGGCGGTACTGAGGCCGCCATTTCACCACATAGAGGAGGTGGTACTGATGCCACCAGGAGAGCCGAGCCAGCCAGCGGTACTGAGGCCGCAAGACATTTAGTTGCAGAGCCAGCCAGAGGTGGTACTGAGGCCACCAATATTCATTTTGATAGAAATGTTGTCTTTTCTCGAATGAATGTGTCTCAGAATTCTGATTTGAATAAAGGAAAAGGTTTAGTTTACTTTGATCCCCCTGTGGTGAATGATGTTTGTAAGGATCCAGTCATTGAATCATCTAGACCTATTCCTAGTCCTTCATCTGAGAAGGACCCTGTGGTTCCCTTTCCTAGAGCCCTTGAGTTGGGGAAAGGGAAGAAAAAAGAAAAAGACCCAAAAAAGAGAGAGCAGGAGGAGTTCAGCCAGAGCATGATAGACCGATTTCACATCCAGCTGACCCTCAATGAGGCTTTGCAGCACATTCCTCTTCTTCAGCGATCCTTGAGAGACAGGACCACAGTCAGGAGGACGAAGAGGAACAAGACCGCAGAAATTCATGTGCTAACAAAAGCCACGTGTTACGCGATCCAGAACCATCTGCCGACTAAGAGGCCAGATTTAGGGGCCCCGTATGTCAGATGTCAGATTAGTGAGCAGAGGTTCGACCGCACTCTATTAGATAGCGGATCGTCAATCAACCTTCTTCCGGCAGCCCTTCTCCACCACTTAGAGTTGGGCACTCTTGTACAGAGCAGGACATACCTTCAGTTTGCTGATCGTTCTGTCAAGAGGCCAAAGGGGTTGTTGCGAGACGTTGTCGTCACGATTCAGGGTTTGCAATTCCCCGTGGACTTTGTCGTACTGGACATGGAGACCCCTGACTCGTTGACCGATTCCCCCATCATCCTCGGTCGCCCGTTCTTGGCCACAGCCAAGGCAGTGACTGACCATGACAGTGGGAAGGGGTACTTTCGCGTCCAGGGCGAGAGTATACAAATAGAGACGGTTAAGGACCACAGAGCCAGATCCAGATCCCGCTCACATGGCAGTACAGATTCAGAGCAGCTGACAGACGCGGAGTCAGACATCCACCAGGACTGTGATTTTGTGATCACAGATGATGAGGCAGCTTGGGCAGATCCTGCAGCACAGACCATCCTCTCATATTCAGATATAGCTGATGCAGAGATGATAGCAGAGGATAGTCTGGAGAGCACAGACCTGGTACAGGATAATATTGAGTCAGCAGAGTCGGATCTTGATCGCGACACGATTTCCAGTGATGGTGGTACTGAGGCCACCCTGCTCTATGGTGGTGCTGATGCCACCTTGTTCTCCAGTGGTACTGATGCCACTGAGTCTGATATAGATCCCTCGGATTCAGAGTCTGATTGGGCAGATTGTAGTGATCAGATGCCAGATCTGGATCCACCTGAGCCTATAGATGAGGAGGAGGTAGAGGCAGAGCAGACCAGAGACAATGTAGAGGACCCGCCTTCTCCAGATCCAGTTTGTGAGAGTTCGTTATCATTCTCCCAGGCAAATTTGGCAGAATTGTCTGCATACACACATCTTCTTCAGAAGCCAGATTTGCCAGCACCCAGTTGTCCAGAGCTAAAGCCGCTCCCTACGTCGTTGAAGTATAGATTCCTTGCGGGAGAGTCTGAGATGTACCCAGTCATCATCTCTGCAGATCTGACTGGAGAACAAGAATCCCGTCTGATGGAGGTTCTTGAAAAGAACCGCAAGGCAATTGGATGGAGCGTAGCAGATCTCCATGGGATTAGTCCCTCGTTGTGCTCCCACCATATCTATCTCGAGGAAGGGGCGAAGCCGTCGCGTGAGTTCCAGCGGCGACTAAACCCCAACCTAAGAGAGGTTGTTATGAAGGAAATATCAAAATGGTGGAGTGCAGATTTCATTTATCCCATTTCCGACTCCAAGTGGGTCAGCCCCTTGCATGTGGTGCCCAAGAAGACGGGCATCACGACTGTGATCAGTGAGTCGGGAGAGGAGATTGCTACACGAGTACCCACCTCTTGGAGGGTCTGTGTTGACTACAGGAGACTCAACCAGGCCACCAAGAAGGACCATTTCCCCCTGCCTTTTATTGATCAGATCATAGAGAGACTGGCAGGGAAGAGCCATTATTGCTTCCTCGATGGGTACTCGGGCTACAATCAGGTAGCCATCGCTCCTGAGGATCAGGAGAAGACCACCTTTACCTGTCCCTTCGGTACTTACGCCTTTCGACGCATGCCATTCGGGCTATGTAACGCCCCTGCGACTTTTCAGAGATGCATGCTGTCGATATTTTCGGACATGGTAGGGGAGTGTTTGGAGGTCTTCATGGACGACTTCTCGGTTTACGGCGACGATTTCGATTCCTGTCTTGACTGCCTAGACCGAGTACTCCAGCGATGCATTGCTACCCGCTTAGTTCTATCTTGGGAGAAGAGTCACTTCATGGTGACTCAAGGGACGGTGCTTGGCCACATCATCTCCAACAGAGGCATGGAGGTTGATCCGGCCAAGGTCGATGTCATTAGGAAACTCACACCGCCGTCCAATCTAAAGCAGTTACGGTCATTTCTGGGGCATGTTGGTTTTTATAGGAGATTCATTCATGATTTCAGCAAGATTGCCCGACCGTTGACTGACCTTTTGACGAAAGACACCGAGTTCCTTGTTGATGACAAGTGTCTTTCGTCCTTTGAGACTCTCCAGCAGTGCGTTATTGAGGCTCCTGTCCTTCAGCCACCCGATTGGTCTCTTCCATTCGAGATCATGACGGACGCCTCCGATTTTGCCGTAGGGGCCGTGCTAGGACAGAGGAGGGATGGAGTACCATTTGCAATACACTATGCTAGCCGCACATTGGATTCCGCCCAGCGGAATTATACAGTCACAGAGAAGGAGATGCTAGCAGTAGTGTTTGCCCTAGATAAATTCAGATCATATATCATTGGATCCCGAGTGACCTTGTACACAGACCACACCGCCATCAGGTACCTCATGTCAAAGAAGGATGCCAAGGCCAGACTTACTAGATGGATCCTTCTACTCCAGGAGTTCGACATTGAGATCAAGGATAAACCTGGAGTCAAGAATGTGGTGGCGGACCATTTATCCCGATTAGAGCAGCCTGAGGATTCTGAGCAGATTGATCCCATTTGTGATACCTTCCCAGACGAGGCGATCCTTGCTATCGCCTCACTCCCGTGGTACGCCGATATTGTGAACTTTCTCGTTGCTGGGAAAGTCCCACAAGATTGGCCCAAGCAGAAGATTGAGACCTTCCTTGCGAAGGCCAAGTATTACCATTGGGAGGATCCCATCCTTTACCACGAAGGAGGGGATAGCATCTGGCGTCGGTGTATTCCTCAGGAGGAACACCATAGCGTCCTCGCTTACTGCCACAAGCTTGAGGCAGGAGGACATCATTCTGGGAGGAGAACGGCACAGAAAGTGCTCCAGTCCGGTTTGTGGTGGCCTACCCTCTTCAAGGACTCAGATGAGTTCGTGAAGAGGTGTACTGACTGTCAGAGGATGGGCACTTGTGGACAACGTGATATGATGCCGATGCAGCCCATTCATTTCTGTGAGGTTTTTGACGCATGGGGCATCGATTTCATGGGTCCATTCCCTAAGAGTCAGGGATTTGAGTACATTCTGTTGGCCGTAGATTATGTTAGTCGTTGGGTTGAGGCTATCCCCGCCCGAGCCGCAGATGCAAAGACAGTTTGCAGATTTTTAAGGAAGAACATCATCACGCGGTTCGGGGTTCCACGAGTTCTAATTTCTGATGGGGGATCTCATTTCATCAACGACCAGGTGAAGGCACTTGCTAGCGAGTTCGGCATAGACCATCGTGTTGCTACACCGTATCATCCACAGACAAACGGTCTAGCCGAAGTGTCGAATAGGGAGATCAAGAATATTTTACAGAAAGTCGTCCGCCCTGACCGAAAGAATTGGTCACAACTTTTGGACTCGGTCTTGTGGGCATATCGGACGTCTTTCAAGACTCCATTGGGTACGTCTCCCTTTCGCCTCGTGTATGGCAAGCCTTGCCACCTACCAGTGGAGCTGAGGCACAAGTCACTCTGGGCAGTTACAGATATTCTTATGGATCCAAATGGTATAGGAGACCAGAGAAGGGCAGAGTTAGCCGCCTTGGAAGAGCTTAGAGATGCAGCATTCTCAAACAGCCTACATTATAAGGAGAAAGTCAAAGAGTGGCATGATTCTCATATCAGCCACAAGCATTTTGAGATTGGACAGAAGGTATGGCTGTTTGATGCAAGGCTTAGATTATTTCCAGGGAAGCTACAGAGCAAATGGAAAGGACCCTATTTGGTCAGAAAGGTACACGATAACGGTAGCATTGATATATCTGAGTTATCTTCTGAGAGTACCTTCCGAGTGAACGGCCAGCGGCTCAAACCATTTCTAGATCATGAGCCGCGGGACGTTATTATTGCTGCTATTCATTTTGCGTGAGATGTGGTCTTTTGACTCACATCTTTTGCATCTCACGCCTGATTTTCACTGTTCTTCCGCCTGTATAGATCCAGTTGTCCATATCATTCTATTCTTTAGTCCCACATCCCATCTCTCATCTTATGATTATGCTATACTTAGGGTGTACTTTACCCTAAGTATAGGGGGGATGTCGGACCTGTGAGTATTCTTTTCATTCTTTCTGCTCTTGTTTTTGCTGCCTATACTTAGGGATATTTTACCCTAAGTATAGGGGGGGCAGATTCTGTATATTCTTCACTCGGCTTTCCCTTCATGTACAGCTTTCTATACTTAGGATTAGTTAATCCTAAGTATAGGGGGAAACCACCGAGTTCCTTTCATTCTATTCATTTATTCGTTCTTGTACTTAGCCATTCCTTTTCACTTCCCCTTTACTAAGCACGAGTTATGTCTTCTTCTTCGCTCTTGATCACTCTGAGGACATCGTTCGAGCTAAGTATAGGGGGGGTGTGTATATATTTCATATATACTTTAGCCATAACTCGTACTTTGTGTGAGTGTGTTAATAAATAAAATTGGCTAAAAATCACAAAAATTAAAAATTTTTCATGTACATAAACCTCTTTTATTCTTGCACATACATAGCTAGTATACAAAGTATTTTTGTAAAAAAGATTTCAAAAATTCTTTTGTGTAAAGCTTGTGTAAAATATTTTGTATCAAAATTATGTATATAGTACAAAATTTTTTTCAAAATGTTTTGAAAATCAAAAGTTTGCAAAAATCTTGTGTAAATGTTTGTAAATATCTTTTTGCAAAACTTGCACTTCAAGCATCATTCATTCATGATTTCAAAACATTTTTCAAAAATTTTTTGCATGATTGTAAAATATTTGTAAATAGCATCTTGTGTACATATCTGTATATAATTTTTCCTGGATGAGAGTTGACATTTAAACTAAGCCTGGAATTAAATTGAGAAATGGAGCTTGAATAAGATCTTAATTCACTTAACTTTAAGAGGAACCTTGTAGGACTTAGGGTTAAGGCTTTTCAGGTCCATAAGGACTTAATTCTTTGAGTCCACTAGGCTATGAGCATATGTCATCTTGATGAGCCTAAGTAGAGCACTTAACAACACACGCATGACTCTCAGAGACAATGGCTTCACTTGCACCTGCACTTTACACATGGCTCTCCATGGATGAGGTGGTGAAGAGGCAGTTTCCTTTGGCTTGGGGTAGCATATGAGGGTAGTACTTCTAGGCGGAACCTCTCTTCTTCTTATAGTGAAGGAAGTGCACCTCAACTTGGTCTAGTGGTGTTGAAAGCTAAAGACAGAAGCTGTGGGTTGCAATAAAGCTTCAAAAGAGGGATAGTCTACTGGCTCAAGGGGAAATTTCTTATATATGCTGCACCATGTAGATATGTTGTACAGAAGTTGTTGAAAAAAAAAAATGCAAAAAAAATGCAAAAAGAACTCCAAAAAAGTGGTGGGTCGGATTGAAAATTTAATAACCCCACCGGAGTGTAAAGATCTCATGAAGCTTGCAGCGGGAGACTTAGCTACACTGGCTAAGCTTCCAAAACTCTATACTTCTATCCCCTCTCCTTGAGCCGGTTGCACTTGAACTTAGAAGGGAATACCCCGCTTCTCGAGGAAAGAGTTGCTAGACCGAGGCATTAGAGTTACCAGGTTGAGGGAGATTGTTTCTTTGTTACTTCTGAGGTGGGGAGCCACATATCACTTACACCGCAAGGAAAAGATTCATGATCATTAGAGTTTGTGTATGTAGACTTGTTCTGATCTGGTTTATTGAGGAGTCTTGCCCATAGATTGGTGGAACTTGGAGGCTGTTGAGTTTTAGGCTTGAGTCCAAATAAGGTTCCGACACATTAATAATCCAAAGATCTGATCGAGCTCCATATTTCAATTTAATGAAGGAAAAATTTAATAAGTCAACCTTGATCCATGTACATCCTCTTTTTCTTTTTCTTTTTCTTTCTTTTTCACTTCTTTTTCAAATAAGTGTTTGCTAAGGGACTAGCAAAGTTAAGCATAGGGGGGTGATGAATACCCATTCATCACTCTTTATTCTTCTATTTTAGCTACAAAAACCTTTGCAAATACATGTAGATTTGTGTAAATATCAATAATTACCAAAAGCATGCATTGTGTAAAAACCTATAATTAGCATGTTTTTGTGCACAAAATAAAAGAATAAAGAGCAAAAAGAAAAAGAGGGAAATATTTAGAATAAATATTGAGCAACCTAACCCAAGGGAGGGCTCAGCATGGGCCTGACCGCATAAAAGCCAAAGTAGAGGGAGATAGGGGCTCACATATGTATATATTTGTAAATAAATGAAACTATATATTTTCCTCACCCAAAAATATACTTGTGCATATTGTGTGTATATTTTAGAAACTATTAAAAACAAAATAAAAAGATAAAAAAATCAAAAAGTCAAAAATACCCTTTTTCACCTTGTGCATAAACCACACCTTTGTATTTATTTAACCTTGTAAATTAAGTCAATTATTTTCTAAACTTTTTGTAAATATTCTATGGCATACTTTGTAAATAAAATAAATAAAAAGAAACAAAACAAAAATCAAATAAAAATCACAAAATGAAAAATACAAAAATACATTGTATAAATACCATGTATATAAGTGTATTCAATTATTTATTTCACCCTTGTATATATATAATAAAAATAAAATAAAAATATTATTTTATTCCATATTTTATCTTGTAAATAAATAAAATACAAAATGGGCATAAAAACACATAAAAATAACAAATAAAAAATCAAAAATAAAAATCCATATAGTGTACATATACCTATATATAGAGCTAACCTATTTTTATTTCCAAAAATTAAATAAAAATCACCAAAAAATAGAAAAAAATAAAAGAAAAATATTTCATGTTTTGAGTTTTCACTAATTCGACCTATTTATGCCCTAAAAAAATAAAACAAAAATCAATAACACGTGGCAGAGTCTGGTTGGTCCACGGGGGAATGTTGACCCCGGTCAACTCCCCCGCGACCCCTTTCCTATTCTGGACCACGCGCGCCGCGCCCTCTTCCCCGATTTTTCCCACGCGCTCCAGCCTGTCATCCACTCAACCCCCGCGCCCAAATTCTTCGCCGCACATCCCTCTCCCTCGCCGGATCTCTCGCCATCAAATCCAAGCTTTCTATAGCTGTCGCCACTCAACCCTAGACGCCCGGTCACACTATATATCCTTCCCCTCCGCCGCCTCCGCGCCGCATCTTTGGCCATTCTCTTTCTCTCCAGTGACCTCCATTGGCTCCGCCTGAGTGACAGCGAGCGCCAGCCCTTGTTGCAGTGAGGTGAGGAAGCGATCCCATTGATCCGGCGAACATCGCCGCCTTTGCTCCGCCGCCAGCGTCGAGCACCGAGCTTCAGGCCTTGACGCCCTTCGAAGCTACGACCCGGAGATAGCCCATCTCCAGCACAGTCTACTTCAGCCACCAGGTAGCCTTAGATCTTTTTAATTTCTTCTAATTTTCGATTACGCCCAAACTCCATCTCCGACGCACTTCTTCGATTCCGACCATCTCGCTTATCATCTCGACCATCCGACCATCTCATCACCTTCGCGATCCCCTCACGCACCTTCTTCACCCATTCGCACAACCCAGATCGCACAGGATCTGGGAGTCGAGCTCCCTCGCCGTCGCTTCGCCGGAGCTCTTCCGCCCCACCGCACCGTTCATCTTCACCCCGTCTTCTTGGGTCGAGGCACTTTGCCCTCGACCCGCGAAGCTCCTTGAATACTTTGCAGGTCAAGAGGAGGCCGTCTGAGGCCCCCCGACATCTTCCCAAGAGCTTCTTCTTCGTTGACCTCGCCGGAGCCTTCCAGGGTTCGACCGAGGCCTTGGCCACCACCAGCAGCTGCGGGATCGTCCAGCGGAGCTTCTCCGACCTTCAGACGCAGCTGAGGAGACCGGAGGCACCTTCACGAGGCCGGCGAAGTTCGCCGGCCATCAGTTCTTCGAGGACCCTCCAGAGCCGTCCGATGCACCCTCTGCTCCAGATCTGATCGTGACCGACCATTCGTTGAGGAGCAGCAGCCGTCGATCCACCCGAGGAGCGCATCCGAACCCTTGATCGCAGAGGAGAGGCGCAGTGGCCCAGCACCGCTCGATCATCCACGTGCCTCTCTCTCGACCATCCGATCTGAGCCTGGTTCCCTTCACAGAACCACGTCGCATCTCAGCCGTCAGATCAACCACGTGGACGCATACCAGCCGTCAGATCAGGCCAACGCTTCCAGGAGTAAAGGCGCGTTCGTTCTCCGCCGTCCGATCATCCACGCGTCAACAATCAGGCCGTCGCTATTAATAAAGGGGTAAATTTCACCTAGACCCCTCTGTTTGTCGAATTTCCTTTTAGTCCTGTAATTTTCAATTTCAGTTGTTTATTTTCTGGGATATTTGCTTAGAGACCCTCGCGCTTTATTTTAATTGCACTTATACCCCTGCCAGTAGAAACCCACGTGCTTGGGCACGTGCATTGTTGGGTTATTTGCAATATATGCCCTGTATGTTCTGGTTGTTATTGATTGAATAAAATGTTTTGTTTATTTGCAAATATACCCCTGTGAACACTTTATATGCGCATGTGCGAATTATTTTGGGAATTTTGCAACCATACCCCTGGGCTTTTGATACGAGTTATCAAATAGCCCTAGGACTTGGTTTTTCTTACATTTAGGTCCCTGTGTGCCCCAGACACGTGCTTGGCACGTGATTTCTTGGGTAATTTGCACCAGGACCCCAGAACTTTTGGGTATTTGCACTTAGGTCCCTGTGCACAGTGCCCCACCTTTATTTTTGAATAAAATATCAAACGACCTCCAAATCCAATGAAATTTTGACACATGGCTCCTGCCATGGTGTAGGAATTTCTATGATTTTTGGGGACATTTTTGATTTGATTTATTATTTTTAAAAATTCAAAAACCCTCTTTTTATTCACTGTCTGACTTTAAAAATACCAAAAAAATATAAAATCCACTCACACTAAAATTCTAAAAAAATTAGGACTTGTTGCTTACTGTTTGATTGATTTTCTAGCCAATTTTGGCTACTGTCCATCACTTAAAAACCCTAAAAATTGAAAAACCCCTAAAAACTCATAAAAATTGTAATAAATAAATTAAAAATCCAAAAACAATAATTAGGGTGCCTAAATTTTCCTTATTCTTTCTAGAATATAGGAAAAATACCTTTAGGGCTTTTTGAGATCCAAAATTATTTTATTTTTGGGTCTTAAGCCTTGCTGGACAGTACCCTTTGTTCTTTGCATTGTTTGATTTTTAATAAATAATTTACCCATTAGAAAAATTCCAAAAATTCACCAAAAACAGTAAAAAACCTAAAAAACATAAAAACCAATTTTCTGGAATTTTTGCATCATTTCTTGTGTGTTGTATAAATTGTTGAAGTTGCATTGCATTCATTATATTTCATTTTCTCATCTTTTAAAAAAAAAAAATCTAAAAAATATAAAAACAAATAAAAACCACTAAAAAAGACTTCTTTGGACTTCTGACTACATCGTAGGCTTTTTAGCCAATCTGTGCTCCTTGAGTTCGACCCTGGGAGCTATACCAGGTTAATCCTATAGCTAGATCGCTCTTCTGTGTGCTTGCTTGTTTTATCTTATTTGAGTGATTAATTTTCTTGATTGACTCAGTCTATTTGATCGAGGTCACAACGACCTATTTATTTCATACCTTTTACCTCGATTGATTAGGCGGTCGTCACCGCCTCAGCCACAGTTTCAGACCTCGGACTTCTACCCACCTCCATCCCCACATGTATATTATCCGCCTCCACCGTCACATCCACCCGAGTCTGACCTGTTGGAGTCACCTCCCACGACCTCCATGAGTGTTGTCATGAACCTAATACTAGAGCACATCAATTTGGTGAAGGAAAATCTTGACACTTTGAGAGAATATCGGACTAGTGCTCTTTTCATCAAGGATACAACTTTGCTTGTGAAGAATCATGGGAGCTTGCAATCGCCCAAAATACAAAAAAATGAGAAAAAGTTAAAAATCCAAAAAGATTTCGGGAGACACTTGGTTGATCAAGATTTTGAGGAGAGAGTCCACTTGCCAGAACCCTGGACCACACACCCAGTCACATCCAGTCCCACCTTTGACCCCGAGGATGCCGCTGTACAGACTGCTCTTGGCATGCCTCGTGTATATGCTGATTCCGACTTCCTCCCTTGTATGGAGGAGGTCCAAAAATTCAAAAAAATGTTATCTGAACCCGAAGTGGTGGCTACTATTCATGAGATTATCCGTACCCCACTTCGGCAGGCCATGACCCAATTATCTGCTCCTCTTCCCAAGAAGAGAAAGCGGAGGAGCAGATCTGAGCGTCACATTCTGACCATGGCCACTGCCCTCGCCATCACACACCGTCCCATTCCCAAGAAGAAGAACACAGCTACACCTTTCATCACTTGCACCATCTCTGACCATACTTGTGATCGCACTCTCTTAGACGGCGGTGCATCTATTAGCATATTACCCTTCTCGCTGGTACAGTCTCTTCACTTAGGGCCTCTCAAGAAGACCAGGATGACCGTTCAGTTTGCTGATGGATCAATCAAGAGGCCGAAGGGTATCCTTGAAAACGCCGTTATTTCTATTCAGGGCACGAGCCACAATGTTGATTTTGTCGTGTTGCCCATGGAGAACTCCACAGGGGAGCCATCTCCAATCATCCTGGGACAACCATTCCTCGCCTCTGCGAGGGTCGTTATTGACTATGGATCAGGAGAGATTCGCTTCCGTCCTGTTGACGAGAGCGAAGTGTTGATCACCACACCCACAGTTGACCAGAGACCCGCACCTGATGCACCTTTACCGATCATAGCTGACTCTGAGGCCCGTGACCGATCTGATGATACTAGAGACACTTCCTTAGCGACCACTGATGAGACCCGACGGATCCCCCGAAAGGGGAGGAAGTCGGAAAGCATGGACCTCACTAATCCTCCTCCTGGTGTATGGCGATGTGTTGATGAGATCCAGAGTATTTATGTGATTGAACCATTTGAGCAGGGGGCAGATACCAAAATAATTGAGGATGTTTATGATGTTGCCCATTACTTTGAGAGACCTCATAAGGAAACAAATGACCCATGTAAGACTAGACAGGACGGACCTGTTTTGACTACTTCCACTGATAAATCCGTTCCTGGCCCTTCACAGGTCAAGATGATTGAGGTCGGTTATGATGCTGCCATTTATTTTGATAAATTCAGACCTCTTGTTGAAGACAAGGATTCAGGTGAGAGTCTTGAGGACGATATGAGTTCGTATACTTCCACTGATGATTTCGTTCCTTTTGATTTTGACCTGGACGAGGACTCGCAGGACGACTCCGATTACACTTCTTCCGAGGATGATGAGTTTGTCCCATTTCACTTTGATATCGGCGAGACTTCCAAGGCCGGACCTAGTCGTACTTCTTCCACTCACCCGTCTGTGCCTTCACATCATAGGACCACCAAGGGAAAACCCAGCCATACTGCTTCCATTGATCAGTTCGTCCCTTTCCGTTTTGATTCCACTGAGGGTCTTCACCGTGTCGACCCTGATCGGCTTCTATCCACTGTGGACCCCGATGTCGACATACACCATATCAGATCTATCCCTCAGCGGTCTCGCAAGAAGGTCAGCTTTCCACCTTCTTGATCATGTGTATATCCATCTTTGTTGTATATTCCCTGGTGTACCTCGATTCTTTCTTCCGTATTACTCGTCCACCCATTCTCGTGTTTGCCTTACTTAGGACGTACTTTGTCCTAAGTATAGGGGGGTGGACGAGCCGAGTGTTCATTCTTCGTTCTGTGTCATCGTTCCTGTTGTTGTCTATACTTATGGCTTCTTTTACCCTAAGTATAGGGGGAGCGGTGTGTACATTCTCATGATCTCATCTCTTTTTCTTTTCTTCTTTTCTTCTTTTCCCTTCTCTATCTTCTTCATCTATCAAAAAGGTGCCACCCTTGTAGACAGTCTTCCATACTTAGGACGTACTTTGTCCTAAGTATAGGGGGGTGTGCACCCCGAGTATTTCCATTCTTTGATCCTCTCCATTGTCTCCTCTTCTTGTCTATACTTAGGGATATCTTACCCTAAGTATAGGGGGAGACAATCTGAGTACGATCTGTTCATTCCCACCCTTGACCCTCCCTGCTTTGTGTACAGTCTGCTATACTTAGGATTCTTTGATCCTAAGTATAGGGGGGACGGTCAACTTCTCATTCATTGATTCATTCATTCTTTAGACTTGCCTATACGTAGTACGAGTTATGTCTTCTCTTTTCTCACCGATCTATGAGGACATAGCTCAAGCTAAGTATAGGGGGGTCGTATATACTACGTATATACTTTAGCCATAACTCGTACTTTCGTATTTTCTTAATAATATGGCTAATAATTCTTTAAAATTCATTAAAAATCCTTAATAAAAGGATGTGGTTATTCCTCAAATTCTTTTTGTATTTACTGATTAAGAAATCAGGTGAAAATGTTTTTTTGCAAAATGTTTGAAAAATAGTTTGAAAATCTTTGTGAACATCTATTAAAAACTATTTTGAAAATATTTTGTTACATGTTTTCAACCTGTGTAAAAAGTGTGGTTTGTAAAATTTATTTTCTTTGTGTGAAATAAAATGTTTGAAAAATGATTTGCAAATGATTTGAAAAATGGTTGCAAAAATATTTGAAAACCCTATATATATACTGTTTTGAAAGCCTTTGCAAAATGATTTTCAAATGTGTGTACATGTTTGTAAAAATGTTTGTGAAAATTATTTTGGACTATAGTTTTCAAAAATTGTGTAAAAAGCTTGTGTCAAATAAGTTTGAGGAATACTAACATCACACCAAAATCCACTACCTATATATATGTATAAAACTGACCACTTACCCTTGTAAATTCTTAAAATCCACTTCTTGTAAATATAAGAAGCACGCCCGTGTACATAATTTTCACCTAGTTTTTAGCCAAAATCTTTCTGTTTTCAAAAATCCCAAAAACATTTGCAAAACTAAAATCCAAAAACATTTGAAAAACCTTTTTGGAAAAAATACAAAAAATGCATGCATCATATTTTTAAAAATCCATAAAAAGTTCAAAATCTTTGAAAATTGCATCACAAAAATATTTTCTGCATTGCATTGCATAGCATTCGCATTTTTCGGATTGGGTTTGATAGTTGAACAAGTCTAAGTAAAATCCAGAGATTGGAGCTTGATTGGACCTTAAAATCTACCTAATAACAGGAACCTTATAGGAACTGGGTTTGAGGTACTTCAGATCTAGTTGACTTAATTCTTTGAGGATCACGGGACTTGGTTCAATGGATTCTTGACTGCCTAAGTAGAGTATTTCGGAGCACACGCACGACTCTTGTTGATAATGACCTAACTTGGACACATGCACCTTTCACATAGCTCTCCACGGATGAGGTGGTGAGGAGGCAGTTTCCTTCAGCTTGGGGTAGCATATGAGGGTAGTACTTCTAGGCGGAACCTCTCTTCTTCTTCTAGTGAAGGAAGTGCACCTCAACTTGATCTAGTGGTGATGAAGGCTAAAGACAGAAGCCGTGGGTTGCAATAAAGCTTCAAAAGAGGGATAGTCTACTGGCTCAAGAGGAAAATTTCTTGTATATATGCTGCACCATGTAGATATGTTGTTCAGATGCGATTGAAAAAAAAAAAGAGAAACTCCAAAAAAGTGGTGGGTCGGAATGAAAATTTAATAACCCCACCGGAGTGTATATAGTTCAATAAAGCAAAAGCTTATGGTATCCATGTTACATCTCATGAAGCTTGCAGCGGGAGACTTGGCTACACTGGCTGAGCTTCCAAAAGTCTATACTTCTTCCCCCTCTTCTTGAGCCGGTTGCACTTGAACTTAGAAGGGAATACCCCGCTTCTCGAGGAAAGAGTTGCTAGACCGAGGCATTAGAGTTACCAGGTTGGGGGAGGTTGTTTCTTTGTCACTTCTGAGGTGGGGAGCTACATATCACTTACACTGTACGAGTCAGATTCATAGTCGTAAGAGTTTGCGTATGAGTTGAAGTATTTCTGACCTGGCTATTGAGGAGACTTGGACAGAGTTTTGGGATTCTCAAGGACTGTTGGATTTCAAATTTGGTTCTCATTAAGGTTCCGACCGCACTAAAATTCCTAAGGTCCGACTTAAGCTCCAAACTTTGATTTTGTGAAGACAAGTTTAATAATCAAATTAAATCCAAGTTCTTCTTTTTCTTTTCTTTCTTTTCTTTTTTGCACTTATTGCATAAGTGTTTGCTAGGGACTAGCAAAGGTAAAGTATAGGGGGATGATGAATCCACATTTCATCCTCTTTATTCTATCATTTTGGCACCAAAAACCCTAGCAAATGCCTGTAAATAGCATTAAAATCATCATTTTAGCATTCATGCATGTGCATCTATTTAGTGTATAAATTACTGTAATTAAGGCCAAAATTATAGAATAAAGAAAAGAAAAGAAAAAGAATAAAATATTGTAAATGTTTTATGACCCGAAACCCCGAGACCTAGGCATCTTGATGAATAGGTCGACCAGGAAGAAAGTAGGGGGAGATAAGGGTCAAATACCCATGTTATTTTCTTCATTCTTTATTCTTTTTGGGACCTATTTTTGGTTCCACTTTTTGTACCTCAAATAAAGAAACTTTGTACATGAAAGTTGTAGATAATTTTATATAGAAAAATACAAAATTGATTTAACTGAAAAATAATGTACAGATAAAAAGTTATGGTCTGAATAAAATTCCAGAATCTCAACTTCCCAGACCCGTATCTCACAAATAAAAACTCCAAATGCAGCGTACTCACCTTTAATTGTATATAGAAGAAAATAAGCTAATTAATGGCGGTGGTTTCGCATTTGGTAGAGCTACGGTTTGAAAGTTGAATTTTGGACCCCTATTGTATACTTGTACTGAATAAAATATTCAATTTATTCTTTATTCATTATTTATTCATTTTTATATTTTTATAATTTTGTAAATATTACTTATAATATATATGTGCATTAAAATTGAAATAAAATGCAAAGAAAAATAAAAATAAAAATTCTTGTACAAAGACTACATAGGTATTATACATCCACTTATACCTCTATAAAATGCATTTGTATTTTATTAAATATACAAAACATATCAGAAAAATAAAATAAAAATTCTTGTACAAAGACTACATAGGTATTATACATCCACTTATACCTCTATAAAATGCATTTGTATTTTATTAAATATACAAAACATATCAGAAAAATAAAATAAAAATATATATGTGTATATAAAAGTATTTTATAATTTTAGAAAATAAAAACCAAAATAAAATAAATTAAAAATACCTAAATAAAAATAAAATACTTAAATATATAGATATAGATACCTATAGGGGTATAAATGCAAACTTGTAAAAATAAGTCTCATAAAAATAAATAAAAATCACCATAAAATAATTTATAAAAAAATAAACATTTTTTTTATAACCGAAATTTAAATAAATCATTTTCTATTTTTTTATTGAATTTCTAAGCATTTTTGCCAAGGTTTTTTCTGGTTGGTCCACGTGGACCAACCAGAGCTCTTCCTTGGTTGACCTCGGTCAACTCTCTGACCGAGGTCTGGCTATTGTCAGACCGCATTTTCCTTGGACTTCGCGGATTTTTCCAGGCCAAATCTTCCACCGATTGGCCTCGGTCTCTTCTGCAAAGTTGTTGCCCTACCATCCAGCTATCACGCCTAGCCATTGGTTGGGCGTTTGAATCGTTGTGCCGCCCGTGATCTTGCCTCGAAAGTCGCCCGTCCACCATATTTCAAAAACGACCCCACTCCTTCCCTTCCCTCTTTGAACCGGATTTGGGTACCCAAAAACTTCCAGGTGTGGGTCGAGGGCAAGTTCTCGTGACAGGGGAATCCTCCCCCATCTCAGTCGAGGTGCGGCGACCCCAAACGCCGCGTTCCAAGCACCTCCGGTGGCTGCGCCGCCGTGAGGTTTTCCCTCGCCCTTTCTGGGCTCGAGGCTGGTTTACATTATTTTTTTTCTTGCATTTGTTAGCTTTGCAGTAGCTGTAAGTTCAACCCCCATATCTCGTTTCGCCTCCTATCCATCGAGCCACCTGATCGCCACCTCGCCGGAGCCCTTTGAACTCCGGTGACCATTATCCACTCCATACCCCGCTGTTTACTCGCCAATAAAGGCCAAGTTATCTGCCATTTGCGCTGTCCTTCTCTATCCTTCTTCGCAGGACTTGAAGGAGGCGTCTGAGCCTCAGGAGCATCTTCGCCGAGCTACCTGGAGCAGTCCCTGTACACCCACGTCGTGGCGGCGCACCGGCGTCTCTCCCTCCATTTTGACACCGGCACGAGCTAGACAGACGTCCCAGGAAGCTTCCCAGGCATTTTGGAGCATCAACTCGCGGCGGGGGAGCCTGATCTGGACCTGGGAAACTCGCCTCGCGGCGGGTTCATCCCTGTTCTTCGTCGACTCCTCCAAGCCGTTCGATCAGCCTCGTTCTTCCAGGAGCACAGCAGCCGTCGGATACGGAGGGCCCAGGACCGTCCATCTCCTTTCGATCATCTAATCCGAGCCCTCGATCGCGAAGCGGCTTCGCAGCACAGGCGCGCGACACGTGTATAAGTCAAGTCAGATCCACCGTCCGCTCGCGCCTAAGTTGGGTATTTTGCACTATAAACCCAACTTGTTTTTGTATTTTATAATAGAAACTCAAACTTTCATCTGCCGTTGATTTCTTTTTGTAACATTTACTTTAAGGCCCCCAAACTTTCACGTATTTACAAGAAGGTCCTCGGCCACGTCATCTCACGTGCCCGTGCGCGTGAGGTGTGTGGCCATTTTGCGAAGGGACCCCTGGGGTTTAGTTATTCTGGTTTAGTCCTAGAACTTTTGTATTTAGCGTTAAATATTTGGGATATTTGCATTGCACCCCCGGACCTTTCTGGAATTTATTATTTGGTCCCTGCCAGGCGCGTGTATCGCACGTGCGTGGCTTGGACATTTTGCGCGAAGGCCCCTTCGGTTTTTGTAATTTGTTTTTAGTCCAGTGAATGAAAATTTTAGTGTATATTTTTGTGGAAAATTGCATGCGTGCCCCTGGATGTTTGATATATTGCATATATGCCCCTGCCAGGACTGTTTAATGTTTGGATGATTGTTCTAATTATTTGATCTATCATTTTAACTCCAAAATTTCTCAAATTTTGAACTTAAGTTTCTGGACATGTGTACCTTAACGCCACATATTTAGTTTTTGATTTTATTTTACTTTCATATTTATTAAAAATCAAAAACTTGCTCTTGTGCACTGTCTAGTTTAGAAAATACCAAAAAAATATTAAACACCTCCAAAAATTCCAAAAAAATCACCTAGTGTCTATTTTATCCTATTTTAGTGTCAGTCCAAAAATCATTAAAAAGTTCAAAAGAAAAACACTAAAAATTTAAAAACACTCAAAAACTTCAAAAAAATATATAAAATAGTAGAAAACTCCAAAAATCAAAAAACTCAGTTTCTGTTTGTTCCTTATTTTGTCCTTTTTATTTGAAAAATAGTGTGAAAATTTTGAGCTACTGGTTGCTATTTTTAAATCTCATTTTATTCACAGCCAGCCTTATTTGCACTGTTTTGCTTTATTTCAGTATTTAAAAATACCAAAAACACCTTGAAAATTTTCCAAAAATCACAAAAACAGTAAAAAACCCTAAAAAGACTAAAAACAATTTGTTTCTGAATTTTTGGTAATTTTTACTTAGTTTTATAAATATTCTATCTTGTCTTTTATTCCATTGTCTTTAAATTCCAATATTGAAAAAGAAAAAGAAAAATATAAAATATAAAATTATAAAAATCAGAAAATTAAAAATCAAAATACAAAACAAAAAAAATTAAAATAAAAAAAATTAATTAAAAATTAAAAACCCACAAAAATTGTAGTTGCTTGCTTGCTTAGTGTAGACACTTTACACACACACACTTGTGCTTACATTTGCTTGGACTACCCTGCTTGCTCCCTGTGTTCGAACTCTCTGCATACTTGTCACTATGCACCATTTGTGCAGAGTTAAAAATAAATTTTAACTCCACATTAGTTCTAATTTGTTGATCTTTAGTGTGGGTTAATTGTTGATTAAATACACTTTATTGTGGGTCGCCGCATCGACATCGGTTGTCTCCGCTTTGTGTGAGACATACTCTTTAGACCTACGATAATCTGTGTTTATCAATCACATATTCCTAAGTCTCATTAAACCAACATATTTAACGTATCTGCTTGCTGCAATTCCTTTTCTAAAGGAATCGGCTTACATATCACTTTGTAGGAATGCATGTTACCTTAATTTCTTATTTGGTTGCTATATCTTTAATATAATGATCTTGGATTTCAATGTGTTTTTCCGAACTATTTTCCCCACTATTAATCAAGCTTATTGCAACTTGATTATCACAATATATTTCAGCTAGTCCATCGATCAATTCAAGGCGTAAGTTCTCAAGAAAACATATAATCCAAATAGCATGGGCGGTAACCATGATGTGTGCAATGTATTCAGTTTCTTGTGAATGTCTAGATACACAATTTTGTTTCTTGCTTCCCCAAGAGACAGTTGTGTACTGCTAAACATGAAAAGGTAATTGATGTGGATTTCCTATCATCAATGTTACCTCTGAAATTTGCATCACAAGTGATTCAACTTGATACACAAGCTTCGGTTGTAATGTACCTTTTAGATACATGAGAATCCTCTTGATGCCTTCCCAATTTGCCTGTCCAGGGTTATTTTGATATCTACTTACCAGGCTTACAAGATAAGCCAAATCAGGTTGAGTACATAAAATTGCAAACATTAAGCTACCCATTGCTTGTGCATATGGAACATCAAGTGGTTTTTGTCCGAATCTTAGACATTGACTTTTACTAAGTCTTTTTCCCATCATAAGCATTGTAGGGGCTGGAGTACTATTTTGCATTCCAATCCTCTTCAATATTGTATGTAAATATTTTTCTTTATCTAAACTCAATGTTCTTGGACTTCTATCTCTAGTGATCTAGATTTCACGAACATAGGATGCATCTCCCTTGTCCTTCATCTCAAATTCATTACTTAGTCTGTACTTTCCATCATTCAACATCTCTATATTATTTCCGATGAGCAATATGTCATCTATATATAACGACAAAATCATGAACTTGCTCCCATTGTGCTTGATATATACAAAATTATCCAATTTATTAACCTCAAAATCCAATTGAATAACTGTATCATTAAATTTGAGGTACCACTTATCGTGAGGATTGTTTCAGAGATTTTTTCAATTTGTAAACCATGTTTTCTTTTTCAATTATCTAAAAACTATTGGGTTATCACACACACACACACACACACACACACACACACACACACACACACACACATATATATATATATATATATATATATATATATATATATCTTTCCTCAATTCTCCATTGAGAAATGCAGTTTATCTAAGGGTCATTCAAATTTCAACTCAATTTGAGACTCATATTCCATCAGGACTATCAATTTTTAATGGATTCAGAATTGTTGAAATTGTCCATTTTAAATAGATGAACTAGGAATATATGTTTTACACGAAATTTGGGAAAACATATTATCATCTAGTGGATTAAACTCCCCGTGTGCTTTCAAAAAATACCTTACGAAATAAAAAAAATTAGGTGTGGAGGTAGCTCTACTAAACCATTTTGTTATACTCCAAAATGTGGAGTTGCTTGGGATTTGTTCCCATTTGAGCCCAGCGGTATATCTTGTCCCGAGCCTCTTGTTCCTGTAACCAAACTTTATTTCGTGTATGGACTTTTAATTAGATGATGTTCGCGGTCCGCTTTCTTTAAAGAAAGACCTGTAAACTGTGAAATCACTTGGGTATGTTTGCTTCAAAGGTCTGAAATCCTGCATCAACCAGAAATAGTTTGTTTCTATATCAGGTCCAGCCAACCTAAATTCGATAGGCAATTTGCATTTACACGACATCAACACTTTGATCGGTTTGACTTCTATTGTTCAGAAGCTATGCTGTTTCACGAAAAAAACAGTAAATGAGGTCGCTCTTTCCGCGGCACCTCACAACATCCTTTTGACCCTGGTCTTTAAGTATCCGGAAAACAGATGTAAACTACCTTTGCTAATTTCATCCACCAGAAGGATACATTCATAGCTATTAGTCTTATCTGTTCGACCTTTGAAGGTTTTCATGATCCCATGGTAGTTCAGCTTTAGCATCACAAGAATCTCATGAGTTGGAAGTTAGAACTCAGACCGATCATGACAATATCCCCAGTCTGGTAACATACCTGCTTTAGTAATGCTAATGCACACTATAAACATCAAGATTAATCTATGAATAACTCGGACCCATCAAACCTACGCAAATATGAATCACCCCAGACAAAGGATCATGAAGATGGCATAATAGATGGATACCTAATCATAAAGAATAAGCAGCAGCATGAATGCCACTGTCAGTAAAGCAGTAGGGGAATCACCATGCTCAAATTATCCAGCAATCATAAATTTCGTTAAAAGAGCTTCAAAGGAGAAACCAACCGTGGAAAATTACTTCAGCACCACACCCAAGATTTCCTTTTTTGCCACATGCATTTGAAACACACCAGGAGATGAGTAATATTTACAGATCTCACTCCCTCAATCACAACCTACCATTCCCAGCATACAAGGATCGCATATAAACTAAAGAGTTTCTATAAACTTCACTTTTACCATCAACTCACCCGTCTCAACGTCACGAAGTCTCAGGCGAACATCCTGCATGATTTCACCATTCATGCAGATGATGAAGCTGTCGTCCATCAGGCAATTGTCTGCTGTGGGTGCCACCTTCCTTAGCTTTGTCTCCCCAGATTCAAGATTCAGGGCTCGCTTCAACCTTGACGCAGATAAGATTGGTTGGATGTCAAGGAAGGCATGCCCCATCTTGTCATCATACTTCAGGAAGTCACGATCAAAAACCTCCTGCAAAACATAGAAAATCGACGATCTATTGTCCAGGAGTAGCCGGCAATTTGTAACAAGAGTGATAAGCAAAAACTATAAATATCACATTGTGGAGGATAAATTTCTAGACTATCACGCAGAATGCTAATTTCATGATCACTAGGTCATTTAAGTGGACTATATTTCTTTAGGAAGGTATAATGATGCGCAGTGAATAAATTGGGATCAGAAAACTACATTGTTATTGCTAGAGAATATCTTTCATGGGTAATTTCTCTGAGGATCCAATTGCACTGCTTTAGTCACTCACTATACCTATTAATGGGACTATGGTATGTTGGTGGGGCTATATAAAGAGACCCAAATCCATTGTAATATTTGAGAAACATAAAAAAAATAGCCAACCCTCAGTGGCTTTTCCCGTGGTTTCATCCCACTCCTAAGTAAGGTTTCATGTAAATCATGGTGTTTTGAGTTCGTTCTTGATTTCACATTCACTATTTTGTTTATTTTCACAGATATCATGTTTAATGAGTATATGAGACAATAATTTCTCTTATACACTTCATTCCTATTTTCCTGGACAATTGCAGCTATAATCCTTAATATAGCAAGTGCAAACAAGCACGAAAGTATTAATATATGTAAAACTACTTAACTTTTAATCATATGAAAATAAGTAGAATTAAAAGACAGTTTTTTCCTCTAATAGAATTCTAAGGGTAATGTATAATGTGACGCCTCTCATAACAATTGTCACTGCCAAAATTGTTGGCAGATGTTGAAACCCGGTGCAAAAAGCCAATCAAAAACCACACATAACTAAGTTTTTTTTTTGCGGCAGTCGATCGATTAGTCATTCTGACTATGCAGACCAATGGAGTGGCCTAATAGAATAAATTTTATTTGGCAATTAATTGGCTTAAGCAAATAATCGGTTTGGTTAGTTGATTGATTAACGGATTAATAAACAAAGATTATTTTATTTTTTTCTTTAATTATAAAAAATTGCACCCACTTAATGGTCTAGTGGTAGTACAGTGTGTCTACCACACAAAAGACCAGGGTTCAAATCCCACTCTTGCCGTGGTTGCGTTAGGTAGTCGACGGCCAGCGTAAAAAATAGTCGAGTCTTTCAACGTGGATTTGAGCAAGAATCCATGTAGCCGACCCTACTTGTAGAGGGAGAAGGCTTAGTACATTTTTTAATTATAAAAAATCAAAATAAAATGCACAATGGGTGTAATTTAAATTTAAATGGAAATGGTGTAAAGATACGCATTTACATAAAGGTGGTGAAAAATGGTCGAGTAGAACTATCAAAGCTTTAGTTTTAATTGGAGAAACCATTTGGAGACCATCCTATTAAAATTTCTTTCCTATATAACCCACGATTGTCCCATGTTAGAACCATACCAACTTAAGCATCAAAACTCATTAGAAATTAAAACTTGACTTATTGTTTAAGGTTTAGTAACCTGATCATAGCATCAAGAAGGGTCAAGTACAAGGATTTTCTATAACCATCCAATGTGGTTCTGATGATACTTTGACTAAGATCTCGATAAGAACAATCATGATTAACATAATTCCTTTTAACACTACGTCAACCTTCCTTAACCTCTCTTGTAAGACTAACATCGTGTTGCATCTTCCATTATTTTCCTAATTGAAGCACTATCGGTCTTCTTTATGTTCCATCTGTCTCTCACATGCCTCTCGAATATCACAGATACAGTTTGTTTGTAGTGATCTTACAACAGATCGGTTAGCCAGTGCTCTTCGCCTATCCAACTATTTCATGGAAAGGAAAAGTTCTCAGACTTTGGTAGTTCTCATATAAACTACCTTTATGTTTGGTCAAAAATGAATAAATACTTGATATAAAGCATGTTGTTTAGCCCCAGAACCTTCATTCCTATTTCCCCTATTCTAGCAAGCATTGCCAAAATCATCCCAGCAGAAGTAAATAACAATAGACAATAATAATTCTAATAATTATTTTTTTAATTTACACTATAAGAAACATCCTCCCAGCTCATCAAACATTTTAGATAACTGAGTCAACTAATTACCATTTGCAACGAACCCACTTAATGGTCTGGTGGTAGAAGCAGTGGGCTCCCACTCTAAACTCCAACGACCAGGGTTCAACCCATGGGCGGACCCACATAGTGACGTGCCCCTCCTAACTTTTCAAATTCATTTTATTTTTGTATCATTGAAAATTTAAAAGACGTGGTAATAAACGGTAGTGCCCCCCATCTGTAACACCTATACCCCCAAACATAGTGCCATACCTAAAACTCGCGAAGTTTGGGTGTGGTTTATAAGTGGTGGGGATTACTACTTGCCAACTTGGGCTTAAGCATTTTGGGTGGTTGCGAACAGATCCATTTGGACCTGAATCCAACAAGTCGTCAGGGCCAGTTTTCCTCGATAACGGATCGGGGACCTAAGCCCGGGACGTTACACCATCATCCGAGAATTAAGAATGGGAAACACACACGTGCCCTCAGTGCCCCCAATCATCCGAGAATTTAGAATTGAAATCGTGCCCTCTATCCCCCCCTCCGGACCCCAGTTCGGCTCCTTACATTCTCTCTAGGTCGATGCTCTTCCCTGAGTACCCTCCCAGTCGGTGATACCGCATCCCGATACTTTGCCTCCCCCCTCAAGTCCCTGGCGTTCTACGACAAGAACTAAGAGCACATCTCAACACCATGCACCCCCAGCTCTCAAGTGGTTCCGCCTCTCTCAGCAGTCCCAAATGTGCCACAACAAGGAGAAGGAATGTGCCCTGGCACTCCTGGCTCCCTCGTAACCTCGCACTCATTCGATGCATGTAACAAAAATGCAATATCTTCGTACTTCATAGGCATATATGTGTATGCTTGAGCAAAACAAACATCATTTTACCAATTGAGTACTGCAATCAGAAGCAAATCTTTTACCAATCCGTAGTTTAATGTTGTAGTTGTTATTTGGGCACTTTAGAGTTGTTTAATTGACCATTATTTTTGTAGCGATTGTACGTCATATTTGGATATTTCCTATGGATTGAAAGCGTGATTTTCAAATCATTGTTTCAAAAAAGAAAAAGGTTAAGTAGCTGACATCTTATCTCGCATCACTACCATCAATATTTTATATGCAAAACATCTCTTTATATGTCTATATGCACACTTATATTTATATTGATTTATTTTTCTTACAATATTATTTATTGTTTTTATCGGTGTGTCCCGTCTAATCTGTAATCCTGGATCCGCCACTGGTTCAACCCCACCCTCCTCCCCTAACTAGAAAAGAATACAACTTGCAACACTACGTTCATTCTTAGTGATAACGACGGGACATCTCCCATGCCAGCACACAATTACATGGTTGATTTTCTACAACTTTTTATTAAATAAATGCCAACTATTAGGGGTGTGTGTGTTGATTTACATAGTCACTCTGTCAACCAGTGATGCATTCACAATGTTTAGACGTATTGGAGACTATATCTATTAGTTTCTATTATAGAATTACAAATCATGCTACACAAATTTCAATGGCCTAGGATTGTTAAATAAACCGAGGAATGCTAACCAGCTTTAGAGATCCAACAGGCTCAGCCACTGTGAAAGTAAACTCCTGGTTCCAAATTGGATTCAAGCAACTGTTGATGACCTCAGTTTTCGAAGTCTGAAAAGACAACAGAAGAGAAAACAACACATTATCTTCCAAAGCAACCTAACACGGAATATAAAATTAAACCTTCTGCATGTGAGAAATACACACAATGTCAAACAACTAAAATGATTAGATAGGCTATCTTTATTTTAAGGAGAAAATAGAATTGAAACAAAGGGAGTGCATATCATGAGTTTCTCAAGGGTCATATCTAAGAAAAACTTCATAGAACATGTACTCAAGGGTCATATCTAAGAAAAACTTCAAAGGACATGTACTTATGCTGAGCTTATTTTAGCAAACTGCGCCACAGCTATCTTGGAATAACTTGAAATAGTAATTTACAGTGTTGAAATAAAGTACATAATTCAACCAAATAGGTTCTAGGATATGCACAACTTTGAAAAGCAATGGCAAAATACCTATTGGGAATGAACATGTTCTTCCGCAAATTATAAACAAATGTCAGGGATCAAAGTAATGGTTTCAGCATGGACATCAAGGACTGTCTTCACTGCTAAGGTTATAATTTCAAAAATCATCACATTGAATATGTAACACACTGAAAAGTCACAATATATAGGACTAACCATAACGTGCTCTAGTCCCTTTATAAATAGAAATGTAAGTGCTTCATAAATAGTAGAAGGAAGCTAGGAGTAATCCCTCTAGGCATAGACAGAACAACTTAAAGATTTTTCCAGAGCATACCGAAGAAGGCAGCACCCTCAAGGTAAAATCAAAGTTAAAAACAAACACCAGTAGAAATCAGTGTTCAAGCTAGTCAATTAGTATTCTTTTTCGCACAACTAACAATAAAGGCACAAAAGTTGACCATACTAGTACCTGATTTCCAAACTTAATTATCACATAAGGATCACTACTTGTGAAGTCCCTGACTGCCAATCTGTTCCCTCGAATCACATGCACTTTTAGTATACCAAGGGTCTCTCCCATGCGTTCCCTTTTCTGCCAAAATAATTCAAACAGTTAATGTTGTCTCCTTTGAGATTTGAAAAAAAAGTTACCTTTGATACTAATTGTAGAAAAGGAGGAAAGAGTTAACCATAGAACAAAAATATAAATGACAGACCCAAAAAAACCAAAGACGAAGACAAATTGAATATCCATCTAGTTAAAAGTTCCATCGCTGAACTAACAAAACATTGTATGAAACTTTTAAGATGTTAATTTCAAAGTTTCGACCTACCAACATCAGAGTTTGGAGTTCGTCTTAACTCTGTTATTTCAATTTCAGTTGGATTTAATTTCATGATCATAACTGCAGCAGAAAACCATGCCTATAACGTATATAAAAATGCCATTAAAAGTCCGTATTTTCACATTTGACATCTAGTTTTCCAGCTTTTATCTATTAAAATGGGAGGAAGATCCTCCTGAGTCCTGTTTTAGAACCACTGGATTTACAAAACCTACAAAGTTCACAAGTAACTTAAACTCAACGATTCCAAAGCAACAACAATGAAGACTTAAACTCAACAATCCCAAAGCAACAAAAAAATAAGCAATACCAAATTTTTTACTCAAAGTGGGAAACACCCATAATCAGTGCCTCCCCAAATCGATATACCTAATTATTATGCTAAGCATTCCCATGCGACTGTGTTATCTAGCACAACTAGTCCGTATTCCACAACCTACTTCTGTTTCATATATTCATCCGATTCTGAACCTGGATGTCACAGACTCAGTCCTGCAAACATCATATCGTGAATTTAGAGCACCAAAGTGCAACAATCCCAAAAGGCGGTGCATCTTAAAATGCATCCACCACCCACATTCCCGTCATTTACAACTCAATTAGTCACCCTCCTCTCGCAGCTTGGCCCAGTTCATCCTAAAAAAACCTTGATTTTCCACCATCTCCTTCCAACCCAGCATAAAGCAACCACCGATGCAACGCTTCCACATCAACGCATCCCGAACCTGCAACCCCATAATTGCTAAATCAGGTCTATCAATCCACTTCAACTGTCTGTTGAGTGTTGACAGAGTAGCGTGTCTAAAAGGACCAGGGTTCAATCCCCACCCCTCAATATTTACCTACTCAAAAAATAAAATTAAAAAAAAACAGTTCTTTCCTCAAAGAACTAAGGGCCTGTTTGGTTGCAGGGTTGGACAGGGTTGGCTTGGGAAGGGGTACCCTTGTGAATAGTAAACTGTGAGGAGGAGAACCCTGTTTGGTTGGAGGGGTAACCCGAGTTGGGCCAAGCCAACCCTGCCCAACCCTGCAACCAAACAGGCCCTAAAGGTTTTAATGCATAGCTCAAAGTTGTTGAGTTCCATAGTGCTATGGGAGATTTGTTTCAGTTTTTTACCCTTTGACCTAATTTCTAGTAATGAGATCCTTCCAATCCGACACCGAGAAGGCGGGCAATAAAGCTATGCAACAATTGGGAACTTGAGCATAACTTTATCCATCCATCCATGCATCTTATCTATGTATATCCGATATCATCAAAAAAGAGGAGAGACACTTAAATCTGGACATCTATTTATTGGCCTTACCTAATATCAAATCTGGTAAACAACAAGAACGTGAACTGCAAAGGAGAAAGAGATGATCGGACGACTCACCGGAGGCGTCGCCGCCTTCCCGAGGTGCGAAGTGAGCTGGAAGAGCTACGGAGAGATGGAGTTGTGAGGCTGCGAGCTGGCGGCTTTCTTTGTGCGGAGGTTTACGGTTTATTCCCGGTCGCTTCCGGTTGACGACCGACACGTGTCCGTTACCGCGCGTGATCCACGACGCGCTCTGCGTTGCCCAGCCGTTAACGTAGTTTTAGATTTCGCTTGAAAAGCAAGGATGCCTTCGGAGACTTTCGAATAGGAGATGTTAGATATTAATCCCAAATTATATAATTATCTATAAATACGGATACGAAAATGGATATTCATCATTCATATATGATTATTTTACAAAGGGATATTGATTATTCTACAAATAGTTTTGTACAATTGATTTGAGTAGTTAATTATATTGGAATTACATAAACTACAAATATACCAAAAAAGTAAGGTAGCTTACTGAACTAATAACTTTTATAACAATAATTATGTTTGGATAAATTACCAAGAAAATCTGTCTCGACTATGCCTCGACTCCTAATTAAAGGCTTCAATTTTTATATAAGATAAGCATGTATCAGACGAAAAATCCCTCGTGCTCTTATTGAGAATCTAGGTGTAGTTAGCTTCTTTTATAGTTTACACTGTATATTTTCTTCATGCATTTGAAAATTACTTTAAAACGCATTATATTCCATGTAATCCTATAATATGTATATAATACAATATTGATTTATGTATTTGCCAAAAAAAAATTGTAACCATATATGTATCTTGAAAAGGTAGGAAAAAATGGGGCTGCCCCCTGGGGGCAGCCAACATGTCTGCCCCCACCCCATTTTTCGGCCTCTTTTTTTTTTTTTGAAAAATAAAACCATGTATATTCATCCATATATCCCTCCTATATGCCATTCGAATTTCGTCAGAAACAGA
Source organism: Ottelia alismoides (assembly GCA_037367405.1). Lineage (NCBI taxonomy): Eukaryota > Viridiplantae > Streptophyta > Magnoliopsida > Alismatales > Hydrocharitaceae > Ottelia > Ottelia alismoides. The sequence continues at coordinate 967,262 of JAZKJV010000322.1, forward strand.
GACTCCTACGGCCTCCATCTCGATGATATCGATTTAAAAAAATCCTGTTACCGTTAAAAAATTATTGTCCGGATGGAGGCCGTAGGAGTCTCTGTTTCTGACGAAATTCGAATGGTATATAGGAGGGATATAGGGATGAATGTACATGGTGTTATTTTTCAAAAAAAAAATTGCCCAAATAAGGCGGGGGCAGCCATGTTGGCTGCCCCTAGGGGGCAGCCACATATGACCCGAAAAGGTATCCTCGTCCATATTTATATTCGTGAAACAATAAAAACTCATATAGATATCCTTTTAGAAATGGATGTGATGGCGGTTGTATCCGGTTGCAGCCCTATGTGTGTTCGTAAATGTATACATACATGTATGTATGTATATCTATATATATATGGGCAAAATGGAGTTGCCCTTTACGGGGAACTAACTTAGCTCCCATTGCTCCATTTTTTCTATATTTTTATTTTTTTGAAAATTTCTTCCATGAATATTCATCACTATATCCATATATTTTGCCATTCAAATTTTGTGTGAAACAGAGACTCCTACGGCCTCCATCCAGATGAGATCGATTTAAAAAATCATACGACCGTTAAAAAAGGACTGTCTAGATGGAGGCCGTAGGAGTCTCTGTTTCGCACAAAATTCATATAGTGATGAATATTCACGGATGAAATTTTCAAAAAATAAAAAAATGAGAGAAATGAGACGAGGGAAGTTAAGTTAGGCATGCCCATTTTCCCCATATAGTTATATGTGTATATGTATATGTACACACTCATAGCGCACCCACACACACGCACGCACACACCCACGCATGCGCACGCGCACGCACGACGTACACGCACACGCGCACGCACGTGCACGCACGTGCACCCGCACGCACACACGCACATACTTTTCACATGCACGCACACACACGCACGCGCTCGCACACGCATACACTTTTCACACGCACGCCCTCGTGCACGCATACACTTTCCACATGCACACACACACCCACACGCGCACGTACACACTTTTCACATGCACGCACACACACCCGCGTTATAATTTGGGTCCACGTCTATGGGTCCAATCCCGGAATGAGTCCCGATCTTTAAATTGTAATGATTCGGATCCTAGGACCATTTAGGAAATGGAAATTTTAGGGTTCATGATGAATATGCCCTTGTTAAGAAGGGAATAAGGGTTGGGTTTCAACTTTTAAACAAGGGCATACTTGTCATTAGCCTCAAAAAGTTCCTTACATTGATGATCATGGGATCCGAATCATTAAAATTTAAAGATCGGAACTTATTTTGGGATCGGACCTATAGGTGGGGACTCAAATTGTAATTTACCCAAGATATAATCACACATATATCCGCGTGTATCCGTTTGCATACTCTCTCTCTCTCTCTGTTGCGAAGCTATGATTGGGCAAGAAGGAGCAGCATTCTGAGACGTGGCCCAAGCTACGGCTGAGATTAGATTCATCAAGATGATCCAGTCTCACCCGTTAAGCACGAAATGCTACGCATTTTGCATCTGAACCCTCGGGGCATTTAGATATATTCGTAACCACTCTCACATGAACAAATGCAATTTTGCAAATGGAATACTTTTGATTCAGCTAGCATCTAGATATTTGCATGAGCTTAATTTTGAGCACCGTCCTAATCTCAATCTTTTTTAAATTTAGTGCGTAATGTGGACTGTGTCATTCACAGTGCTGAGCAAATTTCTTGGAAATCATGGTTTTGATTGAATTAATCACTTGACTACTCGATTTAAGGTAGAAAGAATGTGGTAGGCATTTTAACAAATCATTCCTTGAGCGTCTTGGATGTAATTGTACACAGCAAAATTTATAGTCTATTGCAATAAAATACCCAAAGGAGTCTTCTATTTTTTTTGTGGATTTCAATAAATATAGAAGTTGATGGAGAAAGCTAACTTGTCTCATTTGCATTAAACGCGACTGATATTGAAAGGAACCCACACAATTCACGAAAATAGTGATCGAGGAGAAGGATCGGTCGTGCAATTTTAGCCCATGTTGGCTAAATATATGGATCGTTGACTTTGCGAGATAAGTAGATGGAGCGCGATCTACCGCTTACATATATGCAAGCACGGTCATGGCACAGCGAGAGCGGCAGTACTGCAGACTCTGGCACACCCATGGAGGCCCTCATCGTGCCCGTCATAGAACTTGTATGCAAGGTGAGTGCCTGCTTCTACCGCTTCGTAGATCGTCTCCGACGTCTCCCGAGAGAGATCGGCGATATCAAGCTTAAACTCGAGGAGCTCCGCCGCTACGAGAGGGCCGCGGACTTGGTCAAGCACCGCGACGGCCGCGTCCAAGCGTGGGTCAGCGAGGTCCGCCTCGTGGTGCACCAGATCGAAGACATCATCGAGGAATTCAATCTCGAAGGTGGATTCCTCAGCAGCAACAATTTGGCATCGAAGCTCAAAGAAATCAAGCCCAAGTTCGACTGGATATGCGATGCGCCGCTCGTGGATACACCGCTGTCCAAGGCCCTGCGCTTGAAGGACGAACAATCGGCTTTATGGGCCCCCGTGGCGCGCTCCGGAGGCAGCTCGCACCACCGTGCAGACGAGTTCACCTGCGTGCATCCGGTGGATCTCGAAGGGATCGAGGAGCATGTAGATACTCTAAGGACGTGGATGGCTGTCGAACCACCACCGGTGAATGGTCACGTCGATGCGAGGGCGAGGAGCATTGCCATCTGCGGAATGGCAGGCGTAGGTAAGACAACTCTCATCAGCAGTGTCTTCCACAGGCGCGAGATAAGGAAGGAGTTCGATTTCTGCGCATGGGTGTGCGTCTCCGAGACGTACCACCAACTCGGGCTGCTGAAGAGCCTGCTCAAAAGGCTCAGCAAGGACGGGAACGAGAATAGCAACATCGACAGACTGGATAGAAAGGACTTGGTCGATAAAATTCGGAACATGCTGAACGAGAAAAGGTATCTCATTGTTTTCGATGGTGTGTGGGATTCAAACTTCTGGTCTGAAATCAGCAGAGTGCTCCCTAAGTATACGAAGGGAAGCAGGATCCTGCTAACCACGAGATCCGAAGACGTGGCTCGCTCCCTAGCGCGAGATAGCAGGATCCTCAAGCTGAATCCCCTCGCGGAGAAGAAGGCGTTGACCCTCTTCTGCAGGAAGGCATTCGGGGCAGAAGAGCAAGCGAGACGTCACCCAGATCTGGATTACTGGGTTCGGAAAATCGTGAGCAGGTGCTCGGGATTGCCGCTTGCCGTTGTCGTCATCGGAAGCCTGATGTCCTCGAGAGATACGGATGCCTTGACATGGAAGCAATCCTTCGAAACCCTCCATCATGATTTCAACAGCCAAGACAGTATCAAGGACGTGGTGATGCTCAGCATTTATTATCTACCCTACTATCTCAAGTTGTGCTTCCTCTACTGCAGCATGTTCCCGGAGGACTACCCCATTGGCCGGAAGCTGCTGATCCGTTTGTGGATCGCGGAGGGGTTCGTGGAGTCGCAGAACGGGGCGACCTTAGAGCGAGTAGCGGAGAGATACCTCCGAGATCTGGTCCACCGTAACCTTATCCAAGTCGTGGAGACGAACGAAGCCGGCCGGATTAGGGCGTGCAAGCTCAAGGAATTCTAACACAGCAAGGAAGACAAGAACAAAGAAGGGCTATGGATCTACCTCTACTCGTTGCATCAAACAAAAGGTACGTACACCTATTTATAGGTACAATGCAATCATACGTTACAAATGCCAAACGTTAATCATCAGGTAACGTTCACCCGTTACACCCCACCCCACGTCCAGATTTATTGCATGGGACCAACAGATCTCTCGCCCACGTCCTTGACGTGGAGTTGTAACGCTCAGCCTGGATTAATTCCAACAAACTCCCCCTTAATCCTGGCTTGGCTGAAGATCACGGACTCCCATCAGGTAGCTCATCGCTGCCAACTTGACTCCTGCTAAAGCCTTTGTCAGAATATCTGCTCTCTGCTCATCTGAGCTAATATGCTCGACAGTGATCTGCCCATTTTCAACACAGTCTCTTATAAAATGAAACCTCGTGTCGATATGCTTGCTTCGGCCATGAAACACGGGATTCTTCATCAGAGCAATGGCAGACTTGTTGTCAACAAATAGCTTCATCGGCTGTAGCTCTTGCTTTGTTAGCTCCCCCAACAAGCATCTCAGCCATAGCCCCTGGCATGCCGCCGCTGTTGCTGCCATAAACTCAGCTTCACATGAAGATAGTGCCACCGTCTTCTGCTTTTGTGAACTCCATGTCACAAGGCTGTCATTAATGTAGAATGCCATTCCTCCGGTGCTCTTCCTATCATCCATGTCACCAGCTAAGTCACTGTCTGTGTAGCCAGTGATTACTGCTTTACTTCCTCCTTTAACATATATGAGACCATAATGGATTGTACCCTTCAAGTACCTTATGATTTGCTTCACGGCCTTGAGATGCATCATCGTCGGTCTCTCCATGAACCTGCTAGCCACTCCGACAGCATAAGAGAGATCAGGTCTCGTGTGGAGCAAATATCTCAAGCAGCCGATCATCCGGCGGTATTCTGTTGCATCCACGCATTCTCCTTCAGAGTCCTTGTGCAAGTGTGCCTTCCGTTCCATGGGGAACTTTGTTGGATTGCACTCAGCCATGCCGAACTGAGCTAATACCTTCTTGGCATATGCAGCTTGCTTGATTTTGATACATCCTTCTTCTTGTGCTACTTCAATGCCAAGATAGCATGTGAGCAATCCCAGATCACTCATTTCAAACTCATTCATCATTTGCTTCTTGAATAAAGCAATTTCCTCCAAGCTTTTTCCTGTCACAATGAGATCATCAACATATACACCAATAATGATACCTGCTTGGCTTTCTCCTCTAGTGTACACAGCTTGCTCTTGTGCACACTTTGTGAACCCGATGTGCTTCAGGCTCCTATCAAGTTGAGTGTTCCATGCTCGAGGTGCTTGTCGAAGGCCATACAGTGCTTTTCTCAACTTGTATACGAGGTGCTCTTTGTTCTTCACAACAAACCCCTCTGGCTGAGCAACGTATACTTCCTCCTTGAGCTCTCCATTCAAGAATGCGGATTTCACATCAAGATGATGTACCTGCCAACCATTATTAGCAGCTAAGGCAAGGATGACACGCACCGTGTCAAGTCTCGTCGTTGGTGCAAATACCTCCTCAAAGTCAACACCTTGCTTCTGGACGTATCCCTTTGCAACTAGCCTTGCCTTGTGCTTGATCACATCTCCATTTGAGTTCCTTTTCAGCTTGTAGACCCACTTGAGCCCAATTGGCTTGTGTCCAGCCGGTAGCACTGTGAGAGTCCATGTTCCATTCCTTTCGATGGACTCAATCTCCTTGGCCATAGCATCTTCCCAGGCTTGTTGCCCGACAGCATCTTGGTAAGAAGATGGCTCCTCCATCTCTGCAAGCATGGCTGCTTCTTCTATGTCCTCTTCAAGATCTATCCTCCGAGCATCTCTCATGATGTCGTCGATATGCCTGTAACGAACAGGTGCATCTTTGGTGTTGGTGTTGCTGCTTGATGATGGTGAGGACATGGTTGTTGAAGGTGTTGCAAGATGATTCGGTGTCCCCTCGATAACAAATGGAGTTGATGAAGAGGCCTGATGAAATTGTGTCGTGGGAGATGAATCGCCGATTGAGCCATCCTTCTCTAGCTCCGTGATGTAGTCATTTGCAATGACAACATCTGATGAGTCACTTCCACCTTCACCTGCACACCAATTCCACTTCATATTTTCTTCAAATTTGACGTCACGACTTACATGAATTTTGCCACGTCGTGGATCAAATAGACGGTGAGCCTTGCAGCCTTCCTCGATGCCAAGGTACACCATTGGTTGGCTTCGATCTTCGAGTTTCTTCAAGTGTGGCGTCGTCACCTTTGCATGTGCTGTGCAGCCGAACACTCGAAGGTGTGCAAGATGTGGCTTCCTTCCATGCCATGCCTCGAAAGGAGTGCGCTCACCTAGCACTTTTGTCGGCAAGCGATTCAGCAAATAGACTGCATGCCGCACGGCCTCCCCCCAAAAACTTCCTGGCACATTCATGCTCTTCAGAAGGGACCTTGCCATTGCCATTACGGTTTTGTTTCTCCGTTCCACCACGCCATTTTGTTGTGGTGTGTATGGTGCAGTGAGATGTCGCCTGATTCCTGCTTGCTCGCACATTCTGGTGAATTCGGCTGAGAGGAATTCTCCACCTCGGTCAGTCCTGAGCGTCTTCACTCGATAGCCGCTCGTGTTTTCTGCCTCTGCCTTGAACTTCATGAACATGGAGCATGCTTGATCCTTTGTCTTGATCACATATATCCACATCCATCTGGAATAGTCATCAATAATTAGCATAAAGTAGTTGTTACCAGCAGGGGTTGATGGCGTAATCGGGCCACACAAGTCAACGTGTAGCAATTCAAGCGGCTCCTCCGCTCGGTAACTCGCCGTTGCTGGAAACGACTCCCTTGTCTGTTTAGCCACCAAACACCCCTGGCACAGCTGGTTAGGATGCGTGATTGGCGGCACACCCACTGCCATCTTCTTGTTCACGAGCATCGTCAATGCTTGGAAGTTGACATGGCCTAGCCTGGCATGCCACAACCATGCTGGGTCCTCGAGACTCACCAGGAGGCATGCCGCCTCTGCCTGATGTAGTTCAATCCGGTAAAGCCGATTTACAGTGCGCTTCACCTTCATGAGGAGTCTCGCTGGACTTTTGTCGTAAACATGTAGGATATCTTCGTCCATGATCACCTTGTGGCCGTTCTCGGTGAGTTGTCCGAGGCTAACAATGTTGTTGTGAAGCCTCGGAATGTAGTATACTTCCTGGAGTAACCACTGGTCACCGTTCTTGCAGGCAAACAAGATTGACCCCTTACCCATAATCTGGACAGTAGAACCGTCACCAAACTTCACCTTGCCCGTGACAGTCTCATCTAACTTACAGAATTTTGTCTTGTCTCCAGTCATGTGGTTGCTTGCTCCGTTGTCCAAGTACCAGACATTACATGGAGCTGCCTCCTCTTTTGTGCTGCACAACTCCGGCCTCGTTCGTTCTTCGTTCAGAAAGATGGTATCTTGCCGCTCTAGCGATGCAGCGAGCAATAAGGCCGGCTCGGTGTCGTTTGTGTGCACGAGGTGCGCCTCCTCCTCCTTCTTTGGGGACCTGCATTCGGATGCATAATGACCCATCTTGTCACAGTTGAAGCAGCGGATGTGGCTTTTGTCTCGGCCGCCGCTAGTGGAGCCACTCCCGCCTTCCTTGTGTAGCGAGCCACCCCGACCGCCTCTGCCACGTCTTCCACCACGTCCGCGCCCACCCCGACCGCGGTTGCCGCTATCTGTAGAAGCACGTGATTTACCTTTGTTGCTTGGCGATGAGTCACCACCATCCTTCTTCTGCCTTGCTTGCCACTCGGCCTGAGTGAGTAGAAGCTGGCTGTCGCCGGTGCCGCTAGGAGCGCGTAGTCGTAGTCGTTCCTCGAATGCCTTTAGACGGCCCACGGCTTCCTCAAAAACCATGTTGTCAATGTCACAGAATTGCTCGATGCCAGCGACGACAGGATAGAAGCGATCCGGCACGGAGTTGAGGAGTTTCTTCACCAATTCCGAATCTTCTAGTGTTGCTCCCAGATTGGCATACCTCACCGACATGCCACTGAGCTTTCCAGCATATTCATCCAACGTCTCTCCATCTTTCAAACGAAGAGTGTCGAACTCCCCCTTCAAGGTTGCCAGTCGTGCCGTCTTGACACGCTCTGCCCCGACAAACCTCGTCTTGAGGCTTTCCCAGAGTTCTTTCGCCGTTTTCTTTGCTGCAACCTGCAACAAAATATCTTCGGGCAGAGCTTGGAGGAGTTGAGCCCTTGCCATCTTGTCCTTCCGCACCTCCACGGCCTCGTCCTCTCCTGGAGCCACGGCCTCCCAGAGACCTTGTGCATCAAGGAGCGCCTCCACCTTGATGGCCCAAGTGGTGTAGTTCGTCGATGTCAACCGGGGGTATTGGAGCGACACGCCGCCGCTCGCCGTTGCAGTTTGAGAGATCATTGCCATGGTTTCGTACCGAAGATGCTTGGGAATACGAACCAAGCTCTTGATACCACGTCAAGGAATTCTAACACAGCAAGGAAGACAAGAACAAAGAAGGGCTATGGATCTACCTCTACTCGTTGCATCAAACAAAAAGTACGTACACCTATTTTATAGGTACAATGCAATCATACGTTACAAATGCCAAACGTTAATCATCAGGTAACGTTCACCCGTTACACCCCACCCCACGTCCAGATTTATTGCATGGGACCAACAGATCTCTCGCCGACGTCCTTGACGTGGAGTTGTAACGCTCAGCCTGGATTAATTCCAACACAAGCTTCACGACGTCGTGAGGGAGATTGCCTTGAAGGTATCTGAGGAAGAGGAGATATCCACTACCCATCTAAACGGAGTGCTTGCCAGGCGTCTATCGATCCACCAGCAACATGATAACCGGACCATCCATGCACATGCGGCCGATCTATCCAAGCTCCGGTCGCTTCTCGTCTTTGCGCGCGACGACCGAATGGCATCTGAGCTCGGGAAGCCGTTGAACCTCAGGCTATTGCGAGTGTTGGATCTAAGGGGTGTTCCTATAAAGAAGGTGCCCGGTGTGGTGTTCAAATTATACAATCTGAACTATCTCAGCTTGAGAGAGACGAAGGTGGAGTACCAAACATTTCCCGAGGAGGTCAGGAATCTCCGGCAACTACAAACGCTAGATCTCTGGAAGACGTACGTGAAAGCACTGCCTCCGGAGGTTGGGTACTTGAATGATCTGCGTCATGTGATGATATGCGATGCCAGCGATACCACAGCGTACTGTGCCCTTCCGAGAAGTATAGTGAACCTCACGAACTTGCAGACGCTCAAGAGCTTCGTGGCAAGTGACAAAAAGGACTATGCTAAGCTTACAAAATTGACCCAATTGAGAACCCTGTCGATCAGCGATGTGAACAATTTGGATGGATTAGAGCTCTGCAACTCTATTAGCTACATGGGTAACCTTCTACGCCTGAAGGTGAAGTCCAAGAATGGACATTTTGTTCCAGTACTGCAATATCTACATCCTCCTCCTCCCTATCTGCAAAAGCTTCAGTTGAATGGGCCACTGAAAAACGTTCCAGACTGGTTTACCTCTCTCAGGAACCTAACTCATCTGTATCTCTTCGATTCCAAGGTGCCGCAGTTGCATCCGCGTGATGAAAAAATCGTAGATTGTCTGCAGTTGCTTCCGAGATTGGTGCTCCTTTGCCTTGACAATGCGTACGATGGAGGGAATCTAAGATTTCGTAGTGGTGCATTCAGCAGTCTCAGGATACTCTACTTGCAGCAGCTGCCATTCTTGACATCGGTTGACCTCGAGAAAGGTGCGCTGCCAAGTCTTTGTAAGCTATACATAATAGAGTGCAGGTTGTTGCGGGCGGTGCCTCTGGTGGAGCAGCTAAGAAGCTTGCAGGAGCTGATCGTGCAAGGTTGCGGCCCGACAATGGTAGATGGCTTGCGCCAGATCTGCGATTTGCTGCCAAACGTGAAGATGATCTCTCGATGAGTATGCTGTAAAATTACAGTTGTTCTATGCACTCGTTCAAACTATTTTGGTGTTCGGCATTTAAAACGGTTTTCACACACATTCATGTAATCTGTTGTTGCTTATATTTTCATTAACATATGCATTGCTGCAGAAATTTCGAGAAGGATGCGTGCTAAGTTAAGAAAACGTCCGTGCTATCTAAATTTTCCTACAAATAAGATAACAAAGTAATGTTATGTCGGATTTGGTAGGATAGATAAAACATAATTTGGATTAGTCTTGAATTTTCATTTACAGAATGACTCAAAAAGGATTGAAGGATAAAACTAAAATCATGTAGCCAACCTACTTGATTGTGGGAAAAAGTGTGTCGTTGTTGTTGTTGTTGTTGTTGTGTTTGTATAATGGAGGCGGATTGTCTGCTGTAGTGTTGTCCCTGTTGTGATGGCATGAGCCACTCCATCTTGATCGAGCGGTTCACACGATTTTGCATGCTATGGGTCCGCAAAAAGTGCAAAATCATGCGAATTGTTCGATCGTGATTGAACAGCACACACAGCTACTACAGAATTTGTTGCATTTTGACTTGCATCAGAGGATCGTCTCTATTGTATAATAGCAAATGATGGGAGTGGAAGTGACTTTACAAAGTGAAATAGTGCCTAGGCCACAAAAGGCAATGCATGGATCCTTTAATGTGCATCCGCTTGTGTGTATATAATTTTTATTATAATTACAAAAAATATTACTGATAATAACTGATATCGATCAGTTGTAAATCATTTTTGTTTTCTTAAGTCATTAAAGAAAATGAGATACATAAATCTTAAAACCACCCATTCAATTACGTACAAGTAATTAATTAAGTAAATGGTTAAGAATTTGTCATGATTTTCTTTTCTAAAGAATTAAGAATTTTTTTAATTGTACTAGGGACGGCAAGGAAGGAAGCGGGTGAATCTCTAATTCCTCATCCTCAAATCAGTCCTTCTCGAAGGTTTGTTTCAACGGATATGTAATTGTGAGAGTAAAATCCTAACATAATTCAAGGAATCAAAATGACAAGTCTAAGTTAATAAAATCATCATAAATATTTCTAATTTAAATTACTTATCCCTAAAATCAAAGTAAAGTTACCAATTGTACTTCACGTTCCAACTTTTTTTATGGTTCAATCCATTTTTTGGGCGAAACAAAAGATAGCTCACTTAGAAAGATAATGGGTAAATTCCATAGCATCTTCCTCTCCAATTCTCTGAAAATGTGCTTTTGGTCCACCAATGGCACTGGATCAAAGAAAAAAATTAAGTACTATATTTTATTATATCTTATTTTGATGTGAAAACGTAGAAAATGTTCCATTTTGTATTTCGAGATACCAAACGGACCTAGAGACACATAGATAGAATTCTTGAATGAAAATTGAAAATAAATGTAGCTTTGGTTACGTTAAAAGTGGTAAGATCTTGCAAGAAAAAGGGAGTGGTTTGTATTGATTTGGTTCTACTTTTCTATAATCAATAATAAAATAATCCATTTATTTCATTAAAAAAAGATAGAGGACATAAATAGTCAGTCTCACTTCCATTGCTTAATGGTAGTCTTTACATTTTCCCATCCATTTTTAGTATGGGAAATGAGTAGACTTTAAAGTTATTACTAGTTTAGTAATTGAATTATATCATTTGTTTAATTGATTATTTTACAAAGCATTGTCAAATCAAATTATGAATTATTCTGATAGTTGTATTTCGAAACATATGTGCATGTATATGTTTGTATCATGGTGAGGGTCAAAAACCAAGCCACAAGAGGCATAGCGTCGCTGGAATATATAAAATCCAAACTAAGTTTCGAGTATTTTATTCATTCAGTATTGAAACTCCTAAAGCAAATAGTTAATCATAAGTGACGATGTGTCATCAACACTGCTAAGAAACAGTAGCTGCATCTCCTTATCGTTCACAAGCATTCTTGATCGCCTATGATCAAGTGCATACTTGTAGCATGATAGCTCACAATCAAGTATAATGACCTCATATCATTACACACATCACATATACATGTATGTGTGCATGCAAACCTTTTCTCTCTATTATGGGTGGATAACTGTTGAAGCGGATTTTTCACGGGTCTAAATATTTCTCACACAAGGCGGAGACAGTCCCTGCGGCAACCCACAAGAAATCCTACTTCAAACAACAATTAATCCACAACAGATGATCAAAAAATGAAAACCAGATGTGGAGTTAAAATTTATTATAACTCTATAAAAGATGTGTATTGTGCAAGTAATGTCGAGGTCAAACACAGGGAACAAGCAGGGAGATCAGGGGGAAAATGCACAAAAGTGACTGTGAAGTATTTGTCTATAAATGTGATATTTTTGTGGGTTTTTAATTTTATATTTTTTTTAAATTTTATTTTTGATTTTATTCTAATATTTTGATTTCTAATTTTCTGATTTTGTATTTTCTTTTTTATATTTTTATTTTTTTTAATTTTTCTTTTATTTTAATATATATAAAGCTATATATATGATTTATATGCAATATAGATAAGAGAGAGATAATATATATGCAAAAATGGTTAAAAATAGTCAAAATATAGGGAATAAAATCTTTTTGGGTTTCATATAATTTTTTAATATTTTTATGATTTTTTAGATAATTTTGCTAATTTTTATATATTTTTAAAGTCCAAAACACCCTAAAACAGAGAATAAGATAAAAACCTGAAATTAAATTGGAGATAAAAAATATCAAACAGAGTCAAAAATTCTCCACTTCCCCTTCCACAAGTATAATTAGAAGTATATATTTATGTATTTTAATGTTTATTCTCATATAGTATAATTATATATATTTACATATTTTTATAATTTATTTATACACAAATATATGCATATTCTTTATAAGTATAGTATACCTATGTATTTTATTATATTATTTTATTTGAATGTATTTTTAATAGTTTTTTTGCATTTGTATTTTTGATATATTTCAAATAATATATACAATTATTTAAAAATATAAGAAGAGTAAAAATATAAAGAATGAAATATAGGAATTAAATATACATGTACATAATATAATTAGACCTCAGAAAGCTGACTTTTACATTATTTTAATGAAATTACCTTCATTAAATAGATAGTTTAATTAGGAGTACAATGGAGATGTGTTTGGTGAATTTTTGTTCATATAGAGAAGATATTGATCTGTGAAGTTTGGTTTACGGCTTTTTCCTTTGTGTGTCTCAGACTCTCAGTTGCATTGTGCATTATTTTTATGACTAAATTAATGAAGGGACACAACTATTATCAATAGAAGAACAAAAAGGCAAACGAGCTCATGATGAATATGTTTAATATCTTTATTTTGAACTTCATTAGGATGAGATGATTAGGTGATTGAAACCCACATGATCGTCTAATGGCGTACCATACCTTTGAATCCTCCGATGATACCTTATAATGTTTTTTATAGAGGTGCACCTTAAAGAGCAATATAGTTGTGATCGTTGTGGCAGTGCTACTGCTAACATATGTAATTAATATGTAGGTAAAAAGTATCCAGGATTGCTCCATGAAATTTAGTGGTTGAGGGGAAAATAGCAGTGTTTTATCATGACAGATAATAGAATAATAATGGGTTGATTGCCAAAAACAACTAATTATTAGCTAGCTCAAGTCCTTGCTAATCAAATGAGTAGACAATCCTCGAGAATATCCTTTCTGTTCATGTTTAATCATCCCAAGATGACTATCCTCCTGTTACCGGTGGAAGATTACTTCTTTAAATGTGCATTATTCCTTTGTTTATGTAAGGATTTAGTTTATATCTTAAATGAAAAAATATTACTAACATGCATTAAAAAAGGGGGAAAGTACAGGGGTTGAGGACGTTGGAGGGTCCTCCGAACAGTTTTAGTCTATTTCGGGTGTATCCATGAAAGTTCTCCAAGACTGTAGAGTGTAGACTTTGCAAGATAGATATGTGCGAGCGTTGCCCACAGCCACAGCCACAGCCATGGAGCTCATCTTCCTGATAACACTTCTATACAGCCTTACTCCTTGGGTTTGCCGTTTCGTATCTCGTCAACGACGACTCCCGAGCGAGATCGACGAGGTCGTGCTTAAACTCGAGAAGCTCCACCTGCACGTGAAGGCCGCGGAATTGGTCAAGCATCGCGACAGCCGGGTCCAGGCATGGGTCTGCGCGGTCCGCAGCGTGGTACACCAGATCGAGGACATCATCGAAGAATTCAAGCTTGGAGGTGGAATCCTCAGCAACAACAGTTTGGCACTGAAACTCAAGGAAATCAAGCCCAAGTTCGACAGGATATGCGATGCACCGCTCGTGGAGACGCCGCTGTCGAAGGCCCTGCGCTTGAAGGACGAACAATCCGCTTTATGGGCCCCCGTGGCGCGCTCCGGAGGCAGCTCGCACCACCGTGCAGACGAGTTCACCTGCGTGGATCCAGTGGATCTCGAAGGGATCGAGGAGCACGTAGATACTCTAAGGACGTGGATGGCAGTCGAACCACCACCGGTGAATGGTCACGTCGATGCGAGGGCGAGGAGCATAGCCATCTGCGGCATGGCAGGCGTGTGTAAGACTACCCTCATCAGCAGTGTCTACCACAGGCACGAGACTAGGAAGAAGTTCGATTTCTGCGCGTGGGTCTGCGTCTCGGAGACGTACCACCAACTCGGGCTACTGAAAAGCCTGCTGAAGAGGCTCAGCGCGGACATCGCCCAGGGTTCCTTGAATAGTATCATCCACAGACTGGATAGAGAGGACTTGGTCTACAACATTCGGAATATGCTGAACGAAAAAAGGTACCTCATTGTTTTCGATGATGTTTGGGATTCAAACTTCTGGTCTGAAATTAGCAGGGTGCTCCCCAAGTATACTAAGGGAAGTAGGATCCTTCTGACCACGAGATCCCAAGACGTGGCTCGCTCCCTGGCGGGAGATAGCAGGATCATCATGCTGAAGCCCCTCGCGGAGGAGAAGGCGTTGTCCCTCTTCTGCAGGAAGGCGTTCGGGGACGAAGAGAAAGCCAGACGTCACTCAGATCTGGATTACTGGGTTCGGAAAATCGTGCGCAGGTGCTCGGGATTGCCGCTTGCCATTGTCGTCATCGGAAGCCTGATGTCCACGAGAGATACGGATGCCTTGACATGGAAGCAATCCTTCGACACCCTCTACTACGAGTTCCTCAGCCAAGATAGTATCAAGGACGTGGTGATGCTCAGCCTTTATTGTCTACCCTGCTGTCTCAAGTTCTGCTTCCTGTACTGCAGCATGTTCCCGGAGGACTACCCCATCGGCCGGAAGCTGCTGATCCGTCTGTGGATCGCGGAAGGGTTCATCGAGCCGCAGGAAGGCGCTACCTTAGAGCAAGTGGCGGAGAAGTACCTCCGAGATCTGGTCCACCGTAACCTTATCCAAGTCGTGGAGACGAACGAAGCCGGCCGGATTAGGGCGTGCAAGCTTCACGACGTCGTCAGGGAGATTGCCTTGAAGGTATCTGAGGAAGAGGAGATATCCACCACCCATCTAAACGGAGTGCTTGCCAGGCGTCTATCGATCCACCAGCAGCATGATGACCGGACCATCCATGCACGTGCGTCCGGTCTATCCAAGCTCAGGTCGCTGCTCGTCTTTGCGCGCGACGACCGGATGGCATCTGAGCTCGGGAAGCCGTTGAACCTCAGGCTATTGCGAGTGTTGGATCTAAGGGGAGTTCCTATAAAGAAGGTGCCCGATGTGGTTTTCAGATTATGCAATCTGAAATATCTCAGCCTGAGAGAGACGAAGGTGGAGTACCAAACGTTTCCCAAGGAGGTCCGGAATCTCCGACAGCTACAAACGCTGGATCTCTGGAAGACTTACGTGAAAGCACTGCCTCCGGAAGTTGGGTACTTGCATGATCTGCGCCATGTAATGATATGCGATGCCAGAGATACCACGGCGTACTGTGCCCTTCCGAGAAGCATACAGAACCTCACGAACTTGCAGACGCTCAAGAGCTTCAAGTCAAGTGAGCCGGAGCTAGACTACGCCAATCTTAAAAAATTGACCCGATTGAGAACCCTGTCGATCAGCGATGTGAGCAACGCGGATGGGTTAATACTGTGCAGCTCGATTATCCACATGGGCAACCTTCTACGCCTGAAGGTGAAGTCCAAGAATGGCCATTTTGTTCCGCTGCAATATCTGGATCCTCCTCCTCCCTATTTGCAGAAGCTTCAGCTAAACGGGCAACTGAGAAGCATTCCGCAATGGTTTCGCTCTCTCAGAAGCCTAACTCATCTTTACCTCTTCGATTCCAAGGTGCCCTCTGATAAAACAATCGTAGAATATGTGGAGTCTCTCCGCTCCTTTGCCTTGACAATGCGTACGATGGACGGAGTCTGAAATTTCGCCGTGGGGTCTTCAGCAGTCTCAGGACACTCTACTTGCAGCAGCTGCCCTTCTTGAGATCAGTTGATATCGACAAAGGTGCGTTGCCAGGTCTTCATAAACTGTACATGATAGAGTGCAGGTCGCTGCGGGCCGTTCCTCGGGTGGAGGAGGTAGGAAGCTTGCAGGAACTGGTCGTGCATGATTGCGACCCGACAATGGTGGGTGGCTTGCAGAAGATCTGCGAGTATCTGGAAAATGTGAAGATGATTTGCCAATGAATAACGGGAGATTGGGGAAGCCCTAATTAAACTCGATCGTATATGCTGTAAATTGAACATGGTCCACTGCACAGTAAGTCCACACTATTGTATCGTCCACTATTTGCGCCTTTGGACTACATGTAATCAACTGTGACTTAAACTTAATGCTACAGAAAATTCAAGAAGGATCTGTGCTACAAGTTAAGAAACGTCCGTGCTATGTAATTTTTCCTACAAATAAGAAAACAAAGTCATATTATGTCGAATTTGGTAGGATAGATAAAAGAGAATTTGGATCAGCCTTGAATATTCTTTTACTTGTTTGCATGATAGCAAATGATGGGGGTGGAAGTGACTTTACAAAGTGAAAGAGTGCCTTGGCCACAAAGGCAATGCATGGATCCTTTAACGAGGGCATGTGTATGTAATTTTTGTTGCGATTGCAAAAAGATTGATCGCTGAAATAATTGATATCGATCGGTTGTAAATCATTTTTATTTTCTCCAAATTGTTAAAGAAAATGAAGATAAAAATTTAAAAACCACTCATTCAATTAATTCCAACTAAATTATTAAGTAAATTGTAAAGAATTAGCCATATTTTATTTCTAAAGAAATGAAAATTTTTTAATTGCACTAAGGATAGGAAGGAAGAAATTGAGTGGATTCGCTAATTCCTCATCCCCAAACTAGTCCTCCACGAGGGTATTGTTTCCATGAATAAGTAACTGTAAAAGTAAAGTGAGGCTAAAAAAAACTGTAAGAGTAAAGTCTTGATGTAATTCGAAGAATCAAAATGGCAAGTCTAAGTTAATAAAAGAACCATAAATATCCTTCTAATTTAAAACTTATTCCTAGAATCAAAGTAAATTTATCCAATTGTACTTGGTGCTCTGATGAATACCCATTCATCACTCTTTATTCTTCTATTTTAGCTACAAAAACCTTTGCAAATACATGTAGATATGTGTAAATACAAATAATTACCAAAAGCATGCATTGTGTAAAAACCTATAATTAGCATGTTTTTGTGCACAAAATAAAAGAATAAAGAGCAAAAAGAAAAAGAGGGAAATATTTAGAATAAATATTGAGCAACCTAACCCAAGGGAGGGCTCAGCATGGGCCTGACCGCATAAAAGCCAAAGTAGAGGGAGATAGGGGCTCACATATGCATATATTTGCAAATAAATAAAACTATATATTTTCCTCACCCAAAAATATGTTGTAAATATTTGTATATATTTTGTAAAAACCATTAAAAACAAAATAAAAAGATGAAAAGCAAAAAGATCAAAAATACCCTTCCTTCACCATGTGTATAAACCACACCAATGTATTTATTTAACCCTATAAATAAATAAAATTATTTTCAAAACTTTTTGTAAATATTCTATGGCATATTTTGTAAATATATAAAATAACAAGAAACAAAACAAAAATCAAAAATAAAAATCCATGTAGTGTACATATACCTATATATATAGCTACCCTATTTTTATTTCCAAAAATTAATTAAAAATCACCAAAAAATAGAAAAAAATAAAAGAAAAATATTTCATGTTTTGAGTTTTCTTTAATTCGGCCTATTTCTACCCTAAAATAAATAAACAAAAATCGGGCACACGTGGCCGCTCCTGATTGGTCCACGGGGGACTGTTGACCCCGGTCAACTCCCCCGCGGACTCCTTCCTATTCTGGACGACGCGCGCCGCCCCGCCTTCTCCGATTTTCCCACGCGTCTCCAGGCTGTCTCCCACGCATACCCCATGCCCGGATTCTTCGTCGTTCATCCCTCTCCCTCGCCGGATCCTTCGCCATCAAATCAACACTTTCCATCGCCGCCCCCACTCAACCCTAATCGACGCTGTCACCTTATATATTCGCACCTCCGCCGCCTCCGCGCCCCATCTTTGGATCGCCATCCTTATTCCCGTGACCTCCAGAGCGAAGCCCGAGGTGACAGCTCGAGGTTGACCCTGTTGCAGTGAGGTGAGGGCGTCCCTACCATCGATCCGGCGTTCTTCGCCGCCACTGCTCCGCCACCGGCGTCGAGCATCAAGCCTCAGGCCTTGACGCCCTTCGAGGCTACGACCAGGAGCAAGATCAGCTCCAGCATAGTCTACTGCAGCCACCAGGTAACCTTAGCTCCTTCTAATTTCTTCTAATTTAGGATTTCGCCCAAATCGACCCATCGACGCATTTCTCCGATTCCGACCACCTCGCGTAACATCTCGACCATCCGACCCTACCATCATCTCCGCCAGACCTCTCCGCACCTTCTTCACCCCTCCACACAACCCAGATCGCACAGGATCTGGGAACCGAGCTCCTCCGCCGACCACCCTCGCCGGAGCTCGCCATTTCGACTCACAGACCACCTTCACGCCACCTAACCGGGTCGAGGCACTTTGCCCTCGACCCGCGAGTTTTCTGGTTCGCTTTTCAGGTCGGAACGAGGGCGTCTGAGGCCCTTCGCCATCCAGCCAGGAGACTCAGCTCCGCCGGCCTTGCTCGAGCTCCTCGGAGCTTGGTTTGACCGTCGGAGACCACCGGCAGACGCGGGAGCCTTCCGCGATTCTTCTCCGACCTTCAGGAGGCTCACCGGAGGACCCTAGCGCACGCACGAGCCCGGCGAGTCTCGCCGGGAACCTGTTCTTCGAGGACCCTCCATCGCCGTCAGATCAGCCTCATCGCTCCAGATCAGATCTTGGCCGTCCGATCGAGGAGCTGCTTCCACCGTCCGATCCGAGGAGACACCATCTGGAGCGCCCACCCTCTGCAGCCGTCCGATCTACACGTGGCGCGCATCCAACGACTCCATTTAATAAAGGGTAATTTACCCTTAGGCCCTTATCTTTGCTTTATTTCGTTTCAGTCCTGTAAGTTGTCGAGTTAGTTGTTTAGTTTTGGGATAATTTGCATGTGGGACCCTGCTATTTATTTTATTTGCATTTATACCCCTGCCAGTAGTGAACCACGTGCTTCGTCACGTGTTACTTTGGGATATTTGCATAAGACCCCTTGTAGTTCTGGATGTTATTCATTGAATAAAAAGTTTTGTTTATTTGCATATATACCCCTGTGAGCATTGATTATGCGCATGTGCGTTTTATTTTGGGTAAATTGCAAATGGGCCCCCTGGACTTTTGATACGAGTTATCAATAGGTCCTTGGGACTTATTTTTATTACATTTGGGTCCTTGAGTGCCCCAGGCACGTGCTTGGCACGTGTTTTGCTGGGTATTTTGCACCAGACCCCCAGAACTTTTGGGTATTTGCACTTAGGTCCCTGTGCACAGTGCCCCACCTTTATTTTTGAATAAAATATCAAACGACCTCCAAATCCAATGAGATTTTGACACATGGCTCCTGCCATGGTGTAGGAATTTCTGTGATTTTTGAGGACATTTTTGATTTCATTTATTATTTTTAAAAATTCAAAAACCTCCTATTTTGCCACTGTTTGACTTTAAAAATACCAAAAAAAAATATAAAAACTCCACCAAAAATTCTAAAAAAATTAGGTACTGTTTCTTGCTTGTTGTTTGATTTTCTAGCCAATTTTGGCTACTTTTCATCACTTAAAAACCCTAAAAATTGAAAAACCCCTAAAAACTCATAAAAATTGTAATAAATAAATTAAAAATCCAAAAACAATAATTAGGGTGCCTAAATTTTCCTTATTCTTTCTAGATTATAGAAAAATTACCTTCAGGGCTTTTTGAGATCCAAAATTATTTTATTTTTGGGTCTTAAGCCTTGCTGGACAGTACCCTCTGTTTTTCGCATTGTTTGATTTTTAATAAATAATTTATCCATTAGAAAAATTCCAAAAATTCACCAAAAACAGTAAAAAACTTAAAAAACATAAAAACCATTTTTCCTTAATTTTTGCATTATTTTTGGAGTGTTTTATAAATTGTTGAAGTTCCCTTGTATTTACCTTCTCTCATTTTCTCATCATTTAAAAAAAAATCTAAAAAAATATAAAAACAAATAAAAAAACCATAAAAAAGATTCCCTTGGATTTCTGACTACATCGTAGGCCGCAAGGCCAATCTGTGCTCCTTGTGTTCGACCCTGGGAGCTATACCAGGTTAATCCTATAGCTAGACCGCTCTTTCTTGTGCTTGCTTGTTTTTATCTCTGTGAGTGGTTGATTCTTCTTGATATTCTCCGTTTTTGTGATTGAGGTCGCAACGACCATTTTCCGACCTTTACCTTGATCGCATTCTCGGGCTATCATGCTCCAAATTTTTTATGGTTCAATCTATTTTTCTTAGGTGAAACATAGGACGTCTTAGTTAGAAAGAGAATGTGTAAATTCTGTATGACCCAATATGTCTCACAAATCATGTTAATATTAGTGTCATATATATTAGGATTGAGAATGCTAATGGGATGAGACTCCAAATCCTAATAGTAATTGAGTTGTATTCTATTTATAGTCCTATTGAGAAGTATTTTGGGCTATATAAAGAAGGGGGTGGAGGCATTGCCTCAACACCACAGCAAGAGGCAAACCACAAGGGAAGAGAGAGAGAGAGAGAGAGAGAGAGAAAGAGAGAGAGAAGTAAGAGAGAGTGAGAGATAAGAGAGCGAGAGAATGGAGAGAGTTGTACTCGTCTTCTTATAGTGATCTTTCTTCTCCGGTGGTCGTGAGAGGTGATCGATCATTGTTATATATTGTGTTCTTTCTTTCACATGTTTCTATGTTGGTGTTCGTATCTGCATCCGTATCCGTATCCGGAGAGGTCTGTATCCCCAACATCTGGTATCCGAGAGGAGACGATACCGGTGAGTCGTGTTCCCGTCAACTGGTGTCAGAGCTTGGTTCGACGACACGAGGGATACAACAACGGTGGATCAGAGCGAGATTTGACGTCGAGGAGATGACGCAACAAGTACGCTTTCTTCAGAGGCAGTTAAGATCCAACGGTTACAGTTAACCGTTTAGATATGGAACATCCGGAGTCTAATTGAAATGATCCAAGAGTCCATGTAGGGATTTTTATGTACTTCGGACGAGTTGGACGGTTCGGAACAAGAGGATTTTGCTCTGATTTTTCAGATCATACAAGGAGGTACGATAAGAAAGAGATTGCAAAATTTACATCGAGGGGTGCATCGTTCTTTGTGGAACCCTTCAACAGGAATGGAAACAACGGGTGAAGAACATACTCACGCGAGAAGGACTTGTGAAAGCTCTCCAGGATAAAGAAAAGAATCTAGAGAAGATGAAAGAGGAAGAGTGGAAGGAGATGAGGGATTTCGCGAATAGTATAATACAACTATTCTTGGTAGACAAAATTCATCGGTCTGGAGGATCCAGTGAAGGTTTGGATGAAGCTCGAGGGACGATACAAGTCTAAATCTTTGACGAATCGGCTATTGATGAAGAAGAATCTCTATGGTATAAAGATGACCGATGGGACAAAGTTTGAAGTGCACTTGGATGAATTCAACAAGATTCTGACAAACGTGCTCACACTTGAGGAGAAGAATGTGAAAGGAGAATCCCTCTTCAAGGAGGAGGATAAGGCATTGATCTTGTTAAGCACCCTTCCATCTTCCTACGATCATATTGTGATGACTTTACTCTACGACAAGGAGACCGTCACATTGAATGAGACAGTTGCTTCGTTGCTTATGAATGAGTCCCTGTGGAGGTCAGCATATGAGGCATTGAATGATGAAGGTCATGTGTTGGCAACCGATGGTAGGCGTTCAAGATCAAGGGTGATATTATTTAGAGGTAGATCCAAGTCACAAGGTCCAATAAGATGCCTCCGTTGTGACAAGGAGAGTCACAAAATAGTCGACTGTCCAAGTCGTGAGAAGGAGAATGGAAAGAATAAGGTTGTTGATTCTGAATCCGACTAAAGAAGATTCCACCGCAGTCTGCGAGGGAGACTTGCTAGCGTGCTCTAGGGAGATGAAGGCAGATTCAAGATGGCTTCTGAACTCGACATGTTCAGATCACGTGTGCTCATCCAGAGAGCAGTTCAGTACATACCAGGCATGTAAAGACGGCATGGTCAAGATGGGAGGTAGAGAGATTCACCACGTCAAGGGGATTGGCGGTGCAGTTCTGCATGTTTGATGGAGTAGTACGAACTCTGACAGGAGTCAAACACATTCCTACGACCAAGAAAAATCTGATTTCACCGGGAACGATTGAGTCACGAGGACGTCGAGTCACCATTGAAGGGGGAGTTCTTAGAGCGAGAAAGAGAGTCAGTGCAATGATGTGTGGGATGAGGATGCCGAACAAGGTGTATAAGCTCGAGGGGAGGGTCGTGACAGGCGATGGAGCTCCAGTTATTCTTAGGACGAGCAAGTAGATGAGATAGCATCAAGTTATCGGCATCTCTTCTACAGAAGCGCGAAAAAGGGAGAAACGAGTACGATTCGCTTTACCAGAGGATGACGGCACAATCTCCAGTCACAAGAGATTTGTGGTAATGTATCATGAGGCACAATACTGAGTTGTGAGATTACCCGAGAGGTGGCACGCCGAGGATGGCCTTTGACGGGTGTGTCACCTAGATTTGATGAGATCCTTCTAACGAGACTTGCAGATGACGAGGATGGTCTAGTTGAGATCCAAGATGATGAAGAGATCGTGATGGAATTCAACTTAAGGGGGAGATTGTTAGGAATATTGTCATATATATTAGGATTAAGAATCCTAATGGGATGAGACTCCTAATCCTGATAGTAATTGAGTTATATTCTATTTATAGTCATACAGGGATTATGACTCTGGGATTGTATTTGGGCTATATAAAGAAGGGGGTGGAGGCATTGCCTCAATAACCACAACAAGAGGGAAACCACCAGGGAAGAGAGAGAGAGAAGAGAGGGAAGAGAGAGAGAGATAATAGAGCGAGAGAACGGAGAGAGTTGTACTCATCTTCTTATAGTAATCTTTCTTCTTTGGTAGTCGCGAGAGGTGACCGACCACCATTATATCTAGTGTTCTTCTTTTCACGTGCTTCTGTACCGATGGTCGTATCTGCATCCGCATCCGTATTCAGAGAGGTTTGTATCCCAACATCCAGTATCCGAGAGGAGACGATACTAGTGGGTCGTGTTCCCGTCAAGTCGTACTATGCATTGACTCCAACCGCATCTTCCTCTCCTGAAGTCTAAAAATGTACTTTTGAACTACAAATGGACATTGAATCAATGCAAAGAATTAAGTACTATATTCTACTTTGATGTGCAAATATAGAAAATTGTCCATTTTACTTTTCGAGGTATCAAAGGGTCCTAGAGACACATAGAATAGAATTGGAGTGAAAATTGAAAAGAAATGTAGTTATAGTTACGTCAGAAGTGGTAAGATCTTTAGTCCAAGAAGAATGGGGTGATCAATATTGACTTGGATGCACTTTTTCTTTGATCAATAATAAAATAGTTTCTTTATTTCATAAAGAAGTTAAGGACGTAATTTACATGGATATAATAAGTCTCAGTTGGATTGCTTTAGAGGTGATCCTTACATTTTCCTTTCACTCGTGGAAAGGGAAAGAGTGGAATTCAACGTTCCTACTAATTTAGTAAGGGATTTTTACACTTATAATCATGTATACTTTCAATATTATGTACATAACCTTCTATAATCGTGAATTACACCCAGAATTCTAAATAGTTCCTAACTCTTCAGCTAAACATACATCCATAACCCTCCTTACACAAAAATCATATAAGGTTATAGGTGTAAAAAATCTTGAGAGTTAAGTAATATCCAAGGTTCTAGGTGTAATTCGTGATTATGGAGGGTTATGCATGTAATATTGAAAGTATACATGATTATTGATATAAAAATCCATCAATAATTGAATTATCTCAATTATTTAATTTATTGTTTTGCAAAGTATTTTAAAATAAATTATAAATTATTTTGAAAGTTATATTTTGAAACTTATATAGATAGTACATATATATACAGTTAATTTTTTTATGAGATTAGGGTTCACCACTTTTGTGGTGAGCCATCAACTAGATACATAGGTGTTCATCCAATGATGCATTGTCAAAAAGGATATTTTGATCATATTGTTTCCATTTAAATTTGAATTTCATGTAATAATCTCAATTACCATTTTAGGTTCATTTTAACTTGGAAATTTTCATTTATTTTTTTATTTGTTGATTTCGAACAACATTCTAAGCAAATGTAATTTAACATGGATATTTGTAAAATACAAATCAGGTTTTACAAAATTTAGATCTGATTTTGTAAAATTCAAACCATATATCTATTTACATTCATTAGTTTTTTTGTAAATTATTATTTCATTTGTAAATTTTGTATTATCCTTTGTAATGTGTTAAAAGTATTTGTAGTTTCTTTTGGATGTGTAGCATTGGATCTTTGTAATTGTGTTGAGTTTCATTGTATTTTTCTATGTTCCTTTATAAAAATACGTGGTCATTTTGTTACATTTGAGTGGAGATCTGCAACAAAAAGCAGACTGTTAAAAATTGACAAAATATAAAAAAAGGACTTGAGATTGTAGATACTCATCGTGATTGTTACATTTGAGCCGGATCTTATGATATAGGAGTTGAGAGATGGTCAAGTTCAAGGCTTTACAACATTGCAAGATTTTCACTCACGTGAGGTGTCCTGTGTGAGTCCTACTTGCCTTGGACAACGGAGATGGTTGGAGGACCTTCATCAGATGGTTGCATCCCCTCCGCACATCGTAAACTTTTGCACCTTAAGGAGGGTGTTCTTTTTTGTTCTTCAATCGAGAGGATCTGTAGTTGATGCCACAAATAGGATCTACATTACTAGAACTACAATTGGTTGTCTCCTTCAAGCAATCCACGACCTCCTCTATGTTTGGCTTTCTCTTTTGCTAGCTAATCCCTCCATCCTTGAAAAGTTTGTGTTTCAATTTTAAATCATATCGAGTGGTGGTAAATCACAAGAACATAATGAACTCTTTGAAGTTGTATATAATGTGAGTAAGCAACAATAACTTATAAAGAGTATTACCCCTGCATTAGAGTGTCTTTCCCACTTATTCAACAAGATAGTAATGGGGGTGGGGGGAAGAGTCCTTTGTGCGAGAGATGAAAATACAATCTCCCATCACTGTGCATGACCAGAGTAGGGAGTGTTGTGAGAAGAAAGGTGGAGAATCAATACTGGTGGATGGGGAAGATTTGGGTCGAAGGTGAAGGATGAAAGGTGGCATCAGCAGTGGAACATCATGGATATGAGAAGAAAAACAATAAGAGGAAGAATGATGAAACTGGACACAGAGAGGGAGAAAAAATAAACGATGAGGAAGATGTATATGGAACAAATGATGGACACAATTGGTGTTCTATCGAGGAACTATTACTCTGGAGCATTGGATGGTCTCCTTAATGCTCCGATGAAAGAAGCAAATACTAAGCGATGTTATGATACCTTGTCCCTTCAGCCACTAAATTGGGACAGGAGCATTGAACCTCTGGTCTTATTCACCCACGATATCTGATACTCAGTAAAGCAACTTGTGTATATTAGATTAATATTTGAAATATATATTAGCAGGAGAAATGATGTGAAATGAAATGTATATGCAACATCTACTCTCATTGATAATATTATTCTAGTCCGTCCACAAAATGAGATATAAATACCACTATAGAATGTGCAACAGAAGCTCTCAAAATATATCATTATATTGTCCTCAAAGAAAACATTAAAATATGTGGAAACAAACAAATTACTTTAAGAAGTATGTACCATGTTTGGTACAAATATGATGACTAGAAGCTCGATCTTGTCAAAATCACTATTGCCACAGTTGGTGCTCAATTACACCAGTTGGGTTCATAACCCATTGGTCAGAGTTCGCAACAGTGTCAATGCGATAATTGATATCCAATCATGGATCATTGATAATAAGCAAACATGCAAGTATGTAACTTGTGGCCCTTCATTACACGAGAACTCGGTATCCATCTTGGGTAAACCCCAAAGTACCTTTGTTCATACCAGAATAGGAAAAGATCATAACTTAAATTCTCCAACTTTAAACCACATCTTGAAACACCTCTCATAATGCTAATACTCGAAGTAATATTCAATGCGGTCACATCCAATACTACTTCGAGCAGTAACCGTGTATAAATGCAAAGCCAAGAATGCCAACGGTGCCAGATGCTTACTGATTTGAGCGACCAATGCAACCGAGCAGCTGAGAGCAATGCTCCGCCCAACACATCCATTCGGGTCACAGCCTTCATGGTATCCACCCGAGGTCTAAAGGTGCATGCCCAAATCCCTTATGGCATCTACCTCTATCTACCTGTTTAGCATGAAATCTCACCCACAAAACGATAATTACCATAAATATAAACATTGTGAATGACATATTGGGAGTTTAAATTGTTTGAGCTCTTTAGATTGTTTGAGATGGTGATCGTCAATTACTAATCATGATTCAACCACAACTCTACCGCACCATTACCTGCACTATTGTTATCCAATGTTGTCCATATACTCGTGCAACTAAGTTGTGATTAGTCTACTAAAAGAAATGTAGTGAAATAGTTTTGATTCAGAAGAGATTAATTATAAAACAACCGATGTATTGTGTGACAGATATATTTCATTTATGTCCTACAAAAACGAGATCTTCAATGCAGTTGATCAAGAAAATAATCCATTGCACATTACTCCAAATAATAAAGAAAATTCATAACTTAGAAAATGTCCAAACCCCTGCCTAAAGGAAATTATGATACTAATTTGGTGAATACTTTAAATATCAAAGACTCGAAGTGGTTGAAAACATGTCAAATTATATGCTGAGTATCAAGAAGTTGTTATATTAAGTTGTGTAAATGTCGTTAAAAATGTATGGATAATGTTGGACTGCATGACAACATCTTACAATATAATAAGAGTCCTCGACTAGGCATCGTTCACGACATTATGCATTTATTTTTATATGCTGCAACACATCATCACCTCATATTACCAGCTTTGGTAATATCACAAATAATATTGTATAATAAATACATTATATGAGTGAGTGGTTTGCACATGTAAGCCTTTTCATCTTTCACTGACTTATCCATCTCTTTCGACTTCTTTCTCTCACTTAAAAACAGAACTCTCGCCCAACTTTTCATCTCACGATTGTTTAGGTCCCCCTTATGTTGTCGATGATGGTGACTGTAATTGCAAGGTCAACATGAAGAAGAAGAAGAGCGGAGGAAGGGATATGTGCTCGACTAGTTAGGACCTAACTAGGAGATGGCATAAATGTAGTGAGGACAAGTGTCCTCACTCATTAGTGTAGTTCTTGTAGTACTAATCTTCACTTCAGATGAATGGTGTCACAATGGTCTTATTTATAGTGGTTAGAGTGTCAAATAAACATTTAGGATTTTAAAGATGATTAGGACTTAATTCATAGAAAACTAGAATATTATCTAACAAAATTTATAGAAAGATAGAAAGACGGCCGAGTAGAAAAACTTAATTAATTAACTAAATAAGAATATGCCATGTATGAGGCTGAAATTATTTTGGTAAGGACAACACTATCAAAAAATAAATATCAGAGTGAGAAAGTAATCATGTGAAATTTTAGGTTACTCGAATAAGATTTTAGTCATTTGGCCAAAACAATAGTCTATTGAAAATGACAGATAGTAAGCATGTTTTTGGAGTAGACTTTAGTTTATTGGTAATTTAAGTTAGTCGACTAAAGATCAAATAAGTCATCTGAATAAAAGTATTGATTGGTTGAAAAATGTAATTTTAAATATTATTTTTTATTTTCAAGGATAATAGATTGGTGAGCTTAATAGTCAATTCAAATAGGAATTGGTTAGTTAAGAAGTCATTAATTAGTTGATTTATTTTTGTACTTATTTTTCCATGTGGATTAAGAAAATATAAAACTATAAGACAAATTCTCAACAAAAATAATAACTATGTTGTGTGTGGTATTGCTTTTACCTATACTTATTGTAATTTGCATTATGCGTTTTATTTTTCATTGATTTTGTGCTGCGGTAATTAGTTTTCTTCTTTGAAAAATTCTCTAGATCGATCAATAATTTGATTAATAACCAAATAATTACTAGACTTACCTAATACTTCTATCTAACTTATACAATTTACAAAAGCAAAAAAATGTTCACCGTGGTTCACTAATTAATCCAAAATATTAAAACATATTTTCACTACTATTAACTGTATGCAATAATATTTCAAAATAAAAATTTCCGATAATAGTTAATAATTAGTAATTGTACGCTAGAAGTGGTTCATATTTATATGATATTGTTAGCTACAAAATAAAAAAGGATTTATCAGTTGTGCCACTACAAGATATTGCAATATCAATTATGCCTCTCTCTTTTGGATTATCAGTTGTGTCCCTATCTTCTTACGAAATTCACAGTTCCACCGTTTTGTAATATCAGTTATGCCCCAACTTTATCTTAACAAAATGGCAGGACCGTGAATTATGTAAGAAGGCACAACTAATATTCCAAAAAGAGAGGGACATAACTGATATTGCAATATCTCGGAGGAGCACAACTGATAAAAAATCCTATAAGAAAATCATATTCTACATATTTCATGAGGCAAAAATTCAAAAAAAAGGAAGCAAGTTGAAAAAGTAGTTTGATGTAT
Organism: Ottelia alismoides; assembly: GCA_037367405.1. Classification (NCBI taxonomy): domain Eukaryota; kingdom Viridiplantae; phylum Streptophyta; class Magnoliopsida; order Alismatales; family Hydrocharitaceae; genus Ottelia; species Ottelia alismoides. The sequence goes on from JAZKJV010000322.1 coordinate 996,226, forward strand.
TTTGGTGTGAGTGCCTTCGTTTTTGTTAATGGAGCCAATGGTACAAGATTGAAGATATATATGCACCTCTATTTTTTTGTGAATAAGATATGTTGTACAATGTTGGTGTGCAACTTAAGGATACTAAGATATATGTTAATTGATACGACTATCAGTAAACAAATTATAAACTACACATTTTGGAGGCAAACATTATAAATTACACAAAATAAAGATAGTTGTCTGTTATTTCGACACCACGCTTTAAATATTAGGACTCCGTTTTGTAGCCTTACATACCAAGATATAGATTTTTTTAATTGCAAAACATTCATAGGTGTTGTATTGATTATAATTAATTTAATATTTATTCAAAAAAGTCCGCACATGCATATGTTTTTTAGCATGTAAATTTTGCCTAGCCAATAAGCTTTACAGCATATCATATTTTTTAAAAAAATATTACGCAACATGATTTTGATTTTTCTATGAAATTCTAGATTTTTCTCTCTCTCTTAGAATTTCCTAATATCACATTTCACATTTTTGCTAGCCCATCTCTCTCTTTTTTTGGATAAAAGAGGGGGTGACCTCCCGAAATGGGAGTCACCGCACTATCATTAATTTATTATAACAAAGTTTACATAGATAGTTACCTTGTTTCCCAAAGGCTTAGATGAGCAAGAACATTCTCTATATAAAATCTCTGATTATTAAAAAAGAGGCCATTCCTTGCCAGCCTAATTGCACATAGCGCACTAAAGGGTCTCGCAGCATCATTAGTTGAATTGCCTCCTATCTTTCTTACCCCTTCCCAAAAATTCAATATGCCAATTGTATCTACCCACAGTATCACCAACTCTCTCCATATCTTCTCTTAGAAAACACAGGTGAGGAATAGATGCTCTAAGGTCTCTGTCTGCTCCCCACATATGTCACAATTCACATCTTGGAGCCCGAGTATCCTCGTCGTCCTGTCTTTGTCAAGAAGCATGTTCCTCCTTAAGCACTAAAGGAAGATCTTGATCCTGTTCGGTACCCTGCTCGTCCAAATAATCTTCATATCCTTACACATGTCTTGATCTTGACCTTCACCTGCATTACGCAGCTCTTCGTACAGTTGCTTGACGGAAAATTTATTTCCCGTCCATTCAAAATGATCCCTTGTTTGCGAGAAACTATCTGGAAAAGTGTCCAAACCCCTCAATCTTTCTATATCTTCTTGTCTTCTACTTGAGATACCAGCTGCTAAATCCAGTTTCCACTCCCCTGATGTGCCAATTCCTTCATTGTTGCATCCTTCGATGTCGTCAAAGCAAACAGTCTTGGGAAGAGCCTCTCCAAGGAGCCCTCTCCCAACCAGTTGTCTCTCCAGAATCTGAAACCTTCCCCATCTCCTAGCTTCGGCGCTAATCTACCCAATATGCTTGCCAAAACTTCTCGTACTCCTTTCCAGAGGGATGATTCGAACCGAAGTGATCCCGCCTTCTTTCACTCCGTAAATCTTTCTCAGTAATTTAGATGTCAGAACTCATGCCCCGCAAACTTTTCGCATTAGTGATTTTTTTTAAATTAATCACGAATTCGACCAAGAAAAATCACTGCTGTGCCGTATATAATAATTGCCAACTCGCTCTGTTTTATACCAGCACGGTTGCTTAAGTTGTAGAACCTCTTTAATTTTTTAGTTTAAATTGGCTGTCTTACAAATAACAATCCCATGCTTTTATTGCTCCTCTTCTATTGAAAATTTGAAACGTGATGCCAAGTGAGATTTAGCTTTTATATCAGAGATATAGGATTTAGGTTCAAGAATTTGCCCAAAAGCATACTCTCATACATGACAGATCCTTTGTGGCATTTAAAAATTACCAAAAAAGCTCTATAATCTGTCGAGCATACATTCTTCATGAACTGTACAGATTCCCTACAAGCAACATGCAGAAAACCCTGTAGGTTTAAGGTCGAAGACATTTCATTTGCTTAATACTAGGCCCTTCCCCGAGGAAGGCTTTTTATCAACACCATCTTACATGGATCAAAGTGTGTTGATGTAGGAGAATACATGAAATGACTATACTTGCATAATAATCGTAAAATCTTGACTTTTCAGCTGGGAGATCCGACCAGATTTAAATTTTAATTTGATCAAACATGTTCAATATATGATTCATTAGAACCATCTCATCATTGGGATTCCAATGCATTCGAAATTTCTGAATTCTAACTTCAAACGAGTAAGATGTGGCTATTTTCGTAAATGGGTATCCAACCCGAAAAATTTGATATGAATTTCAAGGTTCTTGGATTTAACAAGCCCTCTTAAGATGATTCTTGGACGGTCATAGGATACATCACCCTCCATCTTCATCCCTCAACCTTCCCCACCTCGATAGTTACTACCTTGGTCACTGTAAGTTCGTCGGAGAGATCACCGGAGCACAAGGTTGGTTCTTGCAAGGAGAGCCTTGGGAGCAAGAAGATTCCCTTTGACTTCAAGTTTGAAGATATGTTCTTTCACTTAGATCATTTTTTCCAAGATGGATTCCTGATAGCTTAGGTTCTTTCTAGTCTAGATCTTATGTTGGTCACTCCATAGGCTTTCACAAGCTTAAATTATCATCGAGAAGCTTTAAATCGAAAGAAATACTCGCACCAGAACTCTATATATAAGGCAACGGGGTTCATTACGCCTCGAGTGTATATTCCATCTCTTGTAAAGAAAAGAACTTAAAGAAAAAATTAATAACATGGCGATACATTTATACAAAACTTCTACCTTGAGCACATGCAACGACGCCATAGGCAGTATATCCGATCCACAAAATTTCTCGTTCTCCCTTGTTTTGGCTTATAAGTATCATGCCATGCATGTTCTTGATGGATCTTGAAAACCCTTCTTGCTTATTTTGTCACCCATCCTTACATCCACATGTGTTTTTTTTCATGATTATTTACCTTGATGTTTGACAAATGCATAGTTGTGTATATCTTGTGCTAAATAAAGACCTTGATATGTGAAATTAGATTATTGTATGAAAACAATAGGAATGGTACTCGGAGATGTATGTGCTTGAGAATGGAAAATGCCATACTAAAATGTATCTTAGTCAAATAAATAGGTTTGTTATTCCTTGTAAAAACTTGTCGATTGAATGGTCAAGTATTGTCTTGTTACAATTACAATATAGCATGAACCTCTAAGAACTAATTTGTGTTGGTATCCAAACAATTATATGTGCATGTTTGGAATTGTATGGGGTTGTATATAAGGAAAGTCTACTTCAAGACTTGACTTAGATAAAAAAACTATCTTAAGTCATATATAAGGGTATTCTAAACATTTTTTGCTCAAACATTTTATAATAATTGCGTTGGATTATTATATATCATTTGATAGGCCTTGAAATAAGCTTTCCAACACATCCAAAATCACCTGAATTGGATTTTCTATAGCTCCTGAAATTGACAAAACAAGTGGACTAAAAATATGAAAAACTATGAGCAAAATTGATCGATTAGAGGCCCAAATTGATCGATTATAATCAGGTAAAAGTCATTTCTGAATATTTTAGTTTTCTAATAAGCATTTAGGTTAGTATCTATGTAAGTTATGAGACATAATTGGATGTTTTTACATTGTTTTGAAGTTTAAATGAAATAAGAATTTGGGTTGAGCACACTTTCATGTATATGAAGCATCGATGAGTACGGTCCACTCCCCTAAAAAGTATGTATTAGTTTACACATTAACCATTAGTAATTTGATAATGCGAATTAAGTCACGAGAGTAACACCATCCCCTATACTAAATGGAATGATACCGTTAAATCAAAGATTTGGATATTCGAGTGCTACCATACTCACATTGAGATGAGAAGATGATAGTAAAGTATTGACGAATCAAGGACTTTAATAAAAATCAAGGATTTGAATATTTTTAGAGAAAAGGGAAGTTGTTCTGTGTAACAGCCAACTTGGCTGTTACACGGAGCAGTTTCCTTCATTTTTTTATTTTTTTTTCAAAATTTTTTTCATGTATATTCATCTATATATCCCTCCTACATGTCATTCAAATTTCGTGAGAAACAAAGACTCCTAAGCCCTCCATCTAGACCGGGTAATTTTCAACGGTCTGAAATTTGTTGCAATCTACCCCTTCTAGATGAAGGGCTTAGGAGTCTTTGTTTCTCATGAAATTTGAATAACATGTAGGAGGGATATATTGATGAATATATATGAAAAAATTTTTGAAAAAAAAATAAAAAAGGAGGGGAAACTGCCTTGTGTAACAGCCATGTTGGCTGTTACTCAAAACAGCCTCCCCGGCATCATATTTTTATGGTAGTTAATATAGTACAAAGTTGTGTAAAAGGGTATATCATGTAAATATTCACTTGACGCTGATTTGATTGAAAGTATATATCATCATGATCCCAACTTTAAAATTGTGTAAGGATACATCTTATTAATCATCTGAGGTTGTTGTAAAGATATCAAGATCAACAGAAACCCACGAACATTTACTTTTATTTTTATACAACTTAGATTGACTTTATTATTTTGCATTAATTCAAGGACAATGTATATATGACAAATGAAACTCATTCACTTTTCCATCATGCTCGCATTCTGGATTTTATATAAGAATATAAATTACAATCCATGTATATTCACTTTATAAGTTCGTTACAATTAAAAATACTTTGAAATTGTAGCGGGCCCATTTATAAAAGTCAGTTCCGGAGCCAATTAGACATATGCATTTGATTTTTATGTCTCGGTGTCTCTCTTGGTCAGCTTTTCAATTGGTCAACCCTCACTGTCTCTCATTTCCTATTGGCGCCATCTCTTCTCCCTCGGGACCTAGTAGCTGACCCTCGATATAACTCCCTCTTTCTTTCTCTTTTATGCAACCCATGATTGCACCACCTGCTGAACCCATCTCCTCTTTAGGTAAATATCAAGTTCCTCGTCGTCTTCCCTCATAATTGACCTCTTGACACATCCACCGATTATGCTTGTTGTCCGAGGAATCCTAAAGCCCATTTCTATCTACTTCTCCCTCTTCATCTTATCCAAGAGAACCTTAGTTCCTTCGCCTCTTCACTGATATGACATGTCGGGAGAAGCACGGGTCAAGCCACGGCAAATTGATCAAGGATTGGGCATGGACCTTTGGTTATCCTTCATTATAGCACAACCTCATTTTGCCAAGCTTTGGAAGGCGCCACCACTTCCCTCAAAGCCAAGACATGTTCTTCTAATGCCTACCAATAGACGATCATATATGTGCTCCTCATCATTCACACATTTGCCATCCACCATTCCTTCAGGTAACCATCACGTAATCGTCTTCTTCTCCTTTGTTTTCATTATCCTCTAGTAAACCAAAATCCTCTGGCTTGCTACTCCACCCCTTGTCTCCTATTATTCGTCTTAAACATCTCCTTCTTGCATCTATTCACACCTCAATTAAATGACCTCTGCTGCTCCTCTGACCTTCGCTCGAAAACGTGGCCAGAGGAACACATGCCTCCTCCTCTGTTGCTCAACCGATAAGGAACCACCCACTCGTTCCTTGTCGCTTTCCCTTAACTACCGACCGAGCTATGTATGCTCGTACCTTGTAAGAACATGCAGGTGTGATTGATTGTAGCTACCATTCTTGCAAGGAAACCACCACCGTGGTGGATAATTGATGGTACTTAATCTCATCCTCACCATATCACCTAAAAAACTACATATGTTGTATTTCCATTCCTCGAGGGCTCATCTCGATCATCCGTTCGAAGTAAAACCCATGCATTGAATCGAGCCCTAACAAGTGTAGCAGACGATCCTTTTCTAAGGAGGGGAACTATTGTTGTAACTCATTTTACATTAGAGTCTATTGTAATGTTCTTTTTTATAGAAAATTGATTTCAAAACCCATCGATTGGATCTTTACTTAATCTTCTACAAACATACCAAATTTCGCTCAAATCCAACTTAATTTGTCATTTTCATCTTAATGATCAAAGATGCATTCCTCTATTAAATGGGATTTAAGTTGCTTTAGTGTTGACATTTTCATTGACCATTAATATAAAATATCAAAATAAATCAAATTTGAATGAAATTTAGTAGCTTTGTGGAACATTAAGCAAAGATCCAATCCATACGATTAAAATTTTGGAATCGATTTCCACACAAAAAAACATTGCAGCAGCATCTGCTGTAAATGGGTTAAAACAATGGATTCCCTCTCGAGGGCACATTAGCCTCGCATGTATTGTACTTTATTGGCATAACACTAGGTGCATGTTTGGTAAATGGGTTGGATTGCGGTATCATCCTGTGAATAGTAGCTGCTTGGATGGTTGGATAGTGTTGGAATGATAAATGTGATGTGATGTATCATTGATTATGTATTATATTATCTTTTTTAGTGATTATAATATATTTTTTATGTTACATTTTATTTGAATGTGGTTAAAAATATTATAACAAAGAAATTGTATGGCCATACAATTAATTCCAACCCAGGAATATAAGAATAGAGCATGGGGTATGCCAGGTTACCCGAAGGTATCCTAGCAACTAAACCTGTCCTAGAAGTATTGGTGAATACATGTGGAAACATCGCCTACAAGCTTATGCTTCACATGGATGCATGTGCAAGTAAATTGTGCATCCATCTCGACGACTTAGGCAAGGAGTTCTTCTTAGATGATTTTAGACTTGCATTTAACTTGAGAACTTTACATATATGCCCCTAGCTTTGAAAGCTTCGTGACTTTCAATTGTTGTAAAAAATCATGAGTTTAATTTTGTTAGAATCACGGTTTTTAGATAAATATGTACCATAATTTTTCTGATATGGGGTTAATTAATTATGGATAATTAAATGAAAAGTTATAATATATATTTTTATTTCAATTAATGACAAGAGTTAATATTGTGGATCTTTTATATGCACATTGTAGATTTAACATATGTTAGATTACGTCCATGTTCTAAAGAAAATCTTTTATTTACATTTTTGTGGTATTTTTATCTTGGCTTTTAATTTAAAAATTATTTCCTCTTATATATTATAAACAAATTTCTAGTCTATTTTTAAATTTATTGTGTAAATAAATTAATACATAATTAGGAAAATTAAAAATCAAAATAAAATAGAAGTTAATCTTTAATAATATAAAAACAAAATAGTTAGAATAAATTTGGAATTGAGCTAGGTGTCCAAGTACGATATTCCTCCTTGCATTCAACTTATGTAAACTTCTCTAGTTGAATCAAACTAGTTATTTCCTATTTTGTTGGCTAATCATTCTGAGTGGCTACTATAACTCTACGTATTTAGCATGCCGATTTGTGGTGCTTATCATCTCCCTCTTTTATTTTTTAACTAGGGAGCATACCCGCGCTTCATAGTAAGTCACAATTAATTTTTTCAGATAGTAGATTTAAAAGAAAGTAGCAGTTTTAAAAATTTCTAATATATATTTCAAATGTTTTAAAGGCTATAAATAATATATGATTCTGCTTTTTATTTAATTAATATTAATATATTTCTAAATTTAAAAGAGGAAATGAGATGCATAAGATGTGAATAGATGGAGAGAGAAAAAGGGAGGGAAGGATAGAATATGAAGAGAGAGAGAGTGAGTGGCTAAGTTTGAAAAAATTGCAACTTTTAAATAATGGAGAGAGAAAGATGAGAGAGTTGTAAAAAAGAGAGATACAAAGTAACGTGCATTTTCTTAATAGACAACGTTTATTTCTATAAATTTTGTTTTTTACTAAAAATTAATTGAAGTTTTTAGTTTAATTATGTTTATATAATATACCTTAAAAATGAAACTCAATACATGACACTCTTTTAAAAAATTATCAAGGACAAATTCATATAACTTGTATATTAATAAACTATTATGTGGCATACTTATATATTTGATTAAAAATTTTAAATAGATTTTACAAAAAATTTAATAGATTGGATTGTTATTTGAGTTTACATTGAAATCATTATGATAAAAATATTAATTCATTTTTTCAATTAAAAAATTATTACATATGAGTGATGTCAAGAGTAGATTTAAAAGATTGCAATTATTTTTTCCAAATAATAGATTTAAAAGGAAAATATTAGTTTAAAAATGCAAATATATATTTCAAATTTTATAAATACTATAAATAATATATGTTATTACTTTTATTTAATTAATATTAATATGTTTCTAAATTTAGAAAGCGGAAATAAATGATATGTGAATTAATGGAGAGAAAGGATGGAGGTAGAGAATATGAAGAGAGAGGGTGGGTGGAAAGGGAGTGAATACGAAGAGAGAGGGGGAGAGAAATTGAATTTGGATAGAGAGGGAGGGTGGGAGAGATATATCGTGAATATAGAGAGAGGGAGGTAGAGAGAAGATAAATGGGGAAATGAGAGGGAGACAGAGAGAGATGGAAGAAGAGAGAGAGAGAGAGGGAGGGAGAGAGATCACGAAAGTAAGTGGATAGAGAGAGGGAGAGGGAGGGAGAGAGATGTCAGTGAGATGAAAGAAGTGTGAGAGGAGTTTGTCACATGTCATGTAGTGGGATGTAGAGGAGAAAAACCCACTATTAGTTAGGTTTATAGATATTTTTTGTATCATTGCCTTCGGTTTCTTATTTTTCGTGGTTACTCAACAATGGTTCACTTTGACCTTTTGTGTGGACCAAATTTGTGTTGTTAAGTTGTTCATACAATGCGAGAGATATTTGATTATGACTAAGATCACGCAATGATAATACAATACCTTTTGATAATTTATTTAATTTCATAGTTTTCTTGTAACTCTTTATTGAGAAACGTCTAGGTGTAGGAGAGATTTGAATACAATTTAATCTATTACAATCGTGGACTTGTTTTCTATGTTATGAATGGGAACAATATTAAGTACATTTCACAGTATATATTTATCCATTGTTTGTGTATAATTGTTTATCATGTGTCATGAGTTTGTTTAGTCTTAATCCACACATTTCGTGCCATCGCTCTAAGTGGTCGTCAAGATAAATTGTCATGTCACAAGTTAACCGCAAGAAGTGATTTGTATAGCAAATTAGTTGATTTCTGAATTTTAATTTGCGAGATTTGGGTGGTTTTTTTTCACCTAGAATGGTTTCCATGTTGAGATTCTACATATGCGTAGTTGTTTGTTTTTATTTCTTAACCATACGTGTCCGGTAAATATATACACTCATTATTTTGTCCAAAGTGTATATTATGATCCTACAATAACTCCTTTATCTTGTGGATGAAAATGATAATAATGGGTAATTAAATAATATTGATATTTTAAGGTGCAAGCAAATTATTTTTCTAGTAAGCACTCTCTCTTTCTAAAATGGTTAGTTATTCATGTTTTTTTATATAGCTATACTTACATTTTGGTCTTTCTATATAGAAAAATATAGTATTGCAATCAAGTGAACAAACTCATAATCAGTGCCCTCCCTGATATTTCGTAGGTCCTAGGCAAAAGAAAAAAATGGACCCTTATAAATTTTTTCGATGAACAATGTGTCCTTATATAATTCCATTAAATTTTGGATTTTAGCATTGAGTTGTTTACGGGAAATTCGATTTTACAAGGATTATTTTTTTATGAGTTGTTTCATCGAAAAATTGATTCCATAAAAGCTCATTTTTCAACGAATTATTTAATCAAAAAGTTTAATTCCACAAGGGCTCATTTTTTGATGAGTTGTTTTACTAAAAATTTGATTCTACAAAACCTTATTTGGATATATTTTTTTCTTGTAAACTAAAAGTTGAATACATGTAAAAATAGATCCATAAAGTTGATAAGCCCTAAACCATTGCATTTCAAAACTCCAACCATGCTCATAATTTAATTTGTAAATGTATTTAGTCGTATTTATTAAAATATACACAAAATTATTTATTTATTTATGTTTTAAATGAACAAGAAGGATAGGCATAAGAGTAGTATCAAATTAGCGGGAGGGACCGGAGAAGACAGCACATACCGAGAAAAAAAAACCGTAGGCCATTGCCTTGTTTCCCTTTCCATCTCCGTCTTCCCCGCGGCCCTCCGCGGCTTCTCTTCCCAACCCTAACTCTCTCCCGTCCGCGTCATCACCACCGCACCGATATCCCCGCGCGCCGCCGCATCTCTACGCCGCCCATCCCATTCCCCAACGCCATCCACCACCGCCTTCTCCTCCATCGCCCACTACCTCTGCCGCGTCACCTCAATCGTCCCCCTTTTTACCCGCGTCAGTCACGCAATCAGCCGTCGTCCCTGCGTAGCTCAATCAGGCTCTGCTGTCGCGAGCATCCTCCCAATTCGGTCCCCTCATATCCTCAGATCTCTCTCATTGGCCTTCCTTCTTCTTCTATATCGGTGCGTTTTTTTATTTATTTTCAGTACTGTTTTTATTGTTCTTATTCGATCTAATTGCAGCTATTTATTCTCATCCACTTGCAGTTCATATTTCATATCTCACGACGCATTCCATTGATTGTAAAAGAACTCAAGCTTTATTAGTTCTGCTGGAATTTTATTGTAGGTCTGTTGACTACCTGTTAAGTAGGTTGCACATGCATAACTCGTGCAAATTATTTTAAATTAGGTGGTTGTTCACTTTTGCATCATAAACCGATTTAAGCAAACTATGCATGGTAATTGACAACAACAACAGCAACAAAGTTTTTTCCCACAATTAAGCATGGTAATTGACTAATTTATAAAAATTCCCAATTTTTATTCTAAGTGAAATTTGGTACAACCATCTTTAGATACCTTCAACTAAAGAAGAGTTATATACATTGTCAACTTTAGGCTTTTCTACCATAGAACGAAGATCACATATCAGACACAAGCTAGAATGCCAAGAAATTCCCTTAAAGAGCTGTAAGTGATGGCAATCCTTGAGTAGGGAAGATTGTTGAGGGAACGAAATTGCATGCACGAGTCACATGAATTGGTGATGATGTTGCATGTACGGTTGTTTATGGGATGTCAGATAATGATGTAATGATGTCTGAAAGAATGATTGTTTATGGGATGTTAGATACTGATGTTTGTTCTCATGAGAACCATCTTTAAACCCTTCGCTTGGGCATGTGTTGATGCAGCGTGATCTCGAATTATAGGGCCGAACTTATTTAATTAATTAGTGATCAATTTTATTTACGTTTTTAAGTTGTCATAATTGTCTAATTAAATGATTGAGATCGCATGTGATCTCAACGTTTATTCGTAGATTTAATTTGGTCAATTGATTAATTAGAGTCCAATTAGGGTCATTAGAGGTCAATTTAAATTTTAAATTTTGTCAGAGTCAAATTAGGATAAGTTGGTTGTCAATTTTTAATTAGTTTACTATTTTTGTAACCCCATCTCTCCTATATAAAGAGATGGTAGTCCCATGTTTTTAGGCAGTCAAATATGAATGAAAATTGAGATTTTTATCTCCCTCTCTATTTTCTCTCCTCCCTCCACGTGGTCTTCACGGTTCTCCTTCTTCAACCCCGCGCTACAGGCGTGTTCTTCTTCTCAACCCCTCTATCTTCTCTTCTCAATCCCTCCATTCTTCTCCACCTTAAATTCCACCAACAAAAAAATATTATTTTGTCGACGCCGATTCCGATTTGCATCATTTGGTATCAGAGCATGGCTTACAGATCGTCCCCACGATCTGACGATCCGTCCAGGCGCTCGCATCGGCATCATCGTTCATCCGAACAAACACGACGAACCATCTCCACCGTCGACGCCTCCTTCAAGGAGACGGAGCACATGATTTGTGATTTGCAAATCAACTTCAACTCGCTGTTTCAAGATCTAATGGCCAACTTTGAGGCCTTCCGCGACGCCCAATCAAAGCTGTCAGCCGTCGAAGCCGCTGCCGCAAGCTTTAACAACGAAAAACTCGCCGTACAAGCCGATCAGGCCGCTGTCCAGACCGCTTTAGAAGAAAAAAATGAAGAAACGGTGACTGCCCCGGAGGTTTCAGATCAGGCCCCAACACCACCGACGTCCACGAAGACAGCCCCAACCCCCGCAGCAGTTCCACAAGCTGTCCAGCCCCAACTGCCGCTACCTTCTTGCGAGTACAACCACCGCCAACGCAACCCGCACCATCTCCCGCACCGCCAGAAGCAATCTGCAACCCTGCCGTTTCCCTCTTGCGCCATCACCACGCATATTCTCCACCGGCATCACCCAGCTGCCGCAACCAAGCACCACCATGCGAGACCCCCAAGCCGCCATCGCCTGCACCGACGCCCTTGCCGCTGTGGTGGCGGCAATTTGAAGGGCAAAACCCTAACAAGAAGGCCGACATCCATGGGATTCGACTCTCGTAAGATGTGGAGAAAACAACAAATTGAGAATAATTGCAGGAAGGCCCTTCCTCCCTTAAGTTTTTATCAAAAAGTTTACTTGGAGGAATTATTCAATTTAAGTGAAGGAGTACGAAAATTGCAGGGACGCCCCCCAGTTGAAAAGAACTACAAACGTAATGTTGAAAGATCTAATTACAGGTTACAATCTCAAAGACGACTTCTCCGACGACGCACCTACATCAGGCAATTCGTCGGGAGACGAATTTTTTAAAGCGGCGGAGGGTTGTTGCAGCGTGATCTCAAATTATAGGGCCGAACTTATTTAATTAATTAGTGATCAATTTTATTTACGTTTTTAAGTTGTCATAATTGTCTAATTAAATGATTGAGACCGTATGTGATCTCAACGTTTATTCGTAGATTTAATTTGGTCAATTAATTAATTAGAGTCCAATTAGGGTCATTTGAGGTCAATTTGAATTTTAAATTTTGTAAGAGTCAAATTAGGATAAGTTGGTTGTCAATTTTTAATTAGTTTACTATTTTTGTAACCCCATCTCTCCTATATAAAGAGATGGTAGTCCCATGTTTTTAGGCAGTCAAGTATGAATGAAAATTGAGATTTTTATCTCCCTCTCTATTTTCTCTCCTCCCTCCACGTGGTCTTCACGGTTCTCCTTCTTCAACCCCGCGCTACAGGCGTGTTCTTCTTCTCAACCCCTCTATCTTCTCTTCTCAATCCCTCCATTCTTCTCCACCTTAAATTCCACCAACAAAAAAAATATTATTTTGTCGACGCCGATTCCGATTTGCATCATTTGGTATCAGAGCCATGCTTACAGATCGTCCCCACGATCTGACGATCCGTCCAGGCGCTCGCATCGGCATCATCGTTCATCCGAACAAACACGACGAACCATCTCCACCGTCGACGCTTCCTTCAAGGAGACGGAGCACATGATTCGTGATTTGCAAATCAACATCAACTTGCTGTTTCGAGATCTAATGGCCAACTTTGAGGCCTTCCGCGACGCCCAATCAAAGCCGTCAACCGTCGAAGCCGCTGCCGCATGCTTTAACGACGAAAAACTCGCCGTGGAAGCCGATCAGGCCGCTGTCCAGACCGTTTTAGAAGAAAAAAAATGAAGAAACGGTGACTGCCCTGGAGGTTTCAGATCTGGCCCCAACACCACCGACGTCCACGAAGACAGCCCCAACCCCCGCAGCAGTTCCACAAGCTGTCCAGCCCCAACTGCCGCTACCTTCGTGCGAGTACAGCCACCGCCAACGCAACCCGCACCATCTCCCGCACCGCCAGAAGCAATCTGCAACCCTGCCGTTTCCCTCTTGCGCCATCACCGCGCATATCCTCCACCGGCATCACCCAGCTGCCGCAGCCAAGCACCACCACGCGAGACCCCCAAGCCGCCATCGCCTGCGCCGACGCCCTTGCTGCTGTGGTGGCGGCAATTTGAAGGGCAAAACCCTAACAAGAAGGCCGGCATCCATGGGATTCGACTCTCGTAAGATGTGGAGAAAACAACAAATTAAGAATAATTGCAGGAAGGCCCTTCCTCCCTTAAGTTTTTATCAAAAAGTTTACTTGGAGGAATTATTCAATTTAAGTGAAGGAGTACGAAAATTGCAGGGACGCCCCCCAGTTGAAAAGAACTACAAACGTAATGTTGAAAGATCTAATTGCAGGTTACAATCTCAAAGACGACTTCTCCGACGACGCACCTACATCAGGCAATTCGTCGGGAGACGAATTTTTTAAAGCGGCGGAGAGTTGATGCAGCGTGATCTCGAATTATAGGGCCGAACTTATTTAATTAATTAGTGATCAATTTTATTTACGTTTTTAAGTTGTCATAATTGTCTAATTAAATGATTGAGATCGCATGTGATCTCAACGTTTATTCGTAGATTTAATTTGGTCAATTAATTAATTAGAGTCCAATTAGGGTCATTAGAGGTCAATTTGAATTTTAAATTTTGTCAGAGTCAAATTAGGATAAGTTGGTTGTCAATTTTTAATTAGTTTACTATTTTTGTAACCCCATCTCTCCTATATAAAGAGATGGTAGTCCCATGTTTTTAGGTAGTCAAGTATGAATGAAAATTGAGATTTTTATCTCCCTCTCTATTTTCTCTCCTCCCTCCACGTGGTCTTCACGGTTCTCCTTCTTCAACTCCACGCTACAGGCGTGTTCTTCTTCTCAACCCCTCTATCTTCTCTTCTCAATCCCTCCATTTTTCTCCACCTTAAATTCCACCAACAAAAAAATATTATTTTGTCGACGCCGATTCCGATTTGCATCATGTATGTTGTTCGGAGTGCGCTGAAGGGTTGTAGGCCTTGCCAGCTCAGAAAAATTTGAAGGAGAGCACCTCTCAGCTTGTCATTGGATATATACATGGGTTCTGAACCAAAACTTAGGATGGATTGTACATGTGTGATTATAGAACGGTTAATTTTATGAGCTTTCATGATTGAGACCAAACTAGACATTAACACCGCTCGTCTTGTAGCAACTTCGATCTCCCCTACTGTTTATACTAGAACACTGAGTGCGTCTAAAGGGACTACTTAAGGGCTTAGAATCATACTGAGCTAGAAGCGTAATTGGTCCTATCAATCATAAAAGTGTCTTTTCCTACCCTTCTATCATGTGTCTTGATCAAACTGAAAGGACACTCCGTGTAAAATGTGACACGCATCCGTGGGTACAATGTCACACCAAAACCTCATCTTTATAGTTTTTTTGAGGGAAAAGAGTATACATCGTCGAGAAGATGCCTACCACATCTTTGTAGGTTGGTTTGATAGAAAACTTAACAAGGCACTAAATTTGAGTTAGAAATTGGTCCCTCCTTGAACCATACCACATTGTAGGGTTGATATTCAAATGTTTTGTGGGGCTTCATCAATGATTCCTAGCGTTGCAATAGTCAATCGAATACACCGAATAGTTGGTCCGACTATGATGCACGTGGGGGTCCTCGACTGAATAAACCTTTAGTCGGCCCGACTGAATAAACCTTTAGTCGACTCGACTGGTCATTGGCTAGAAGTTTTCATTTTTTATTAATGTTTAATTCTTAATGGTTATCCACTTCAATGGTATGGTGGTAGTGCATCTTGGCTATCATCCAAAAGACCAGGGTTCCAATCCTCTTTACGAAGGTTGCATTAGGTAGCCAACATCCAACGTATAAAATATTTAGATCTTTCAACAAGAATTTGAGTTAGAATTCATGTAGCCGATCCTGCTTAAAGTGGGAGAAGGTTTCTCCATTTTCTCCATGGTTATCATTAATCATTGTATCACCACAAATGTCAAAATTTCATATCTTTCTTTCTATCCATCCATCCATCTATCTGTCTATTTATCTTGTTGATTGGTATTTTTATCTTGGGTTCTTATTAATTGATCATGTATATGTATAAAAAATATAAGAATATACGTATCAAAAGCAATTTTTGTATTTAAAACAATAAAAAATACACAATAAAAAAATATCGATTATTCTTATTCAGTGATCCCTTCAAATGAATATTGAATACCAACTTTTGTGACACTAATGGCTTCTAAAGATATTTTTGCAATAATACTGTTTGGACATTTGATGGAAGCAACGTTGAAGCGGGAGGACTAAGATTGAATATATGGAGTCCACATTTGATGGAAGCAATAGTGAATGACTCGAGGTGGAGATTGGAGATGATAACATTCAAAAGAAATATTCTTTAACTACTTGGGATCTATTTTGCAACAGGACGGGGAAATTGATGAAGATGTTACTCATAAAATAAATGCAGGCTTGCTAAAGTGGAGATAAGTATCTACTATTTTTTTGTGATAAGAAAATTTCTTTGAAAGTCAAAGGAAAGTATTACAAAGTAGCCGTGAGACCTGCTATGCTTCATGGATCGGAATGTTGGCTTGTGAATCATGGACATGTGCAGAGAATGATAATAGCAGAAATGAAAGTACTAAGGTAGATATGTGGTCATACACGATAAAGATCGAATTTAGAATGGTGCAATTAAAAGGAAAGTTGGCGTAGCTTTAATATTGGATAAGATGAGAGAAACCACTTAAGATGTTTTGGCCTTTGTAAAGGAGGTCAATTGATGCACTCGTGAGAATATGCGGGATTCGAGATGTTGAGCCGGTTAAGAGAGGGCGAGAAAGGCCCAAGAAGGCAAGAAGTGTTGGAATGAGACTATCTGAAGGGATCTTAATCGTTTGGATTTAAGCTCGAGAATTACGGAAAGTTGTATCGATATCGTTTCGATATCGTGAAATGATATCGTATCGATACGATATTTCGGCGATATATCGCCGAAATATCGCCTATGTCGACAATCTTTTGTGAAGGAAATACCTGAAAATTGGGATATATTGCCATATCGGTACCCATTTCGGTCCCATCTCGATATCGATGCATCGGCGATATATCGCCGATATATCATGATATTTCCTTCCATATCGAGAATGACCTAAAATGAATCTGAATGGCGGCAAAAAATCCGTTAGCCAACCCTACTTAGTTGTGTGAAAAAGGCTTTGTTGTTGTTGTTGCACATTGTTTGGCCATTTTTAGGGAACCGTGGCTCTGCAAATAGCATTTGGACAACATTGGTAATAGAGCATATAAGTTAGTTAGCTAATAACATATAAATTATCTAGCTATTCACACATTTAGAATTACGGTGAAGGTTTGGTTCCAAAAGGCGGATGCTATATTTGTTCGACCATGCAATCTAAAGTGAGCAAGTGGATAAGCGGTGGAGTATGCAACAATATATGTGGATTTTGTGATTTGTAATTTTTTAATAAAAAAGTAAAAGTACAATAATAAATTCAAATGCTAGAGATTTATGTTTGTCCTAATAATTTAATCTAAATACAATATAATTATCATTTAGGAAGGGATTGACCAATGGCACTTTAATTCATGATGAAGCACGAGCCTTAACCCAACTTAAACCGAGAAAATTAATATGGTGAAAGCCAATGAACAATCGTAGAGTGTAGCCTTGCACATCTCTTGCTCCTTTTCTAGGTAGTTGGAACGAGAAGTTGGAAAGCTCTTTTGACTTTGAACTTGAGAAAAGATTAAGATTGCTGCGGACTTTCATTAATGAAAGTTTTCGCTTGGACGGGAGAGGGGGGCATTGAACATATTGCCATATCGATACCCATTTCGGTCCCATCTCGATATCGATATATCGACGATATATCACCGATATATTATGATATTTCCTTCCATATCGAGAATGACCTAAAATAAATCTGAAAGGCGGCAAAAAATCCGTTAGCCGACCCTACTTAATTGTGTGAAAAAGGCTTTGTTGTTGTTGTTGCACATTGTTTGGCCACTTTTAGGGAACCGTGGCTCTGCAAATAGCATTTGGACAACATTGGTAATAGGAGCATATAAGTTAGTTAGCTAATAACATATAAATTATCTAGCTATTAACACATTTAGAATTACAGTGAAGGTTTGGTTCCAAAAGGCGGATGGTATATTTGTTCGACCATGCAATCTAAAGTGAGCAAGTGGATAAGCGATGGAGTATGCAACAATATATGTGGATTTTGTGATTTGTAATTTTTTAATAAAAAAGTAAAAATACAATAATAAATTCAAATGCTAAAGATTATCATTTAGGAAGGGATTGACCAACGACACTTTAATTCTTGACGAAGCATGAGCCTTAACCAAACTTAAACCGAGAAAATTAATATGATGATAGCCAATGAACAATCGTAGAGTGTAGCCTTGCACATCTCTTGCTCCTTTTCTAGGTAGTTGGAACGAGAAGTTGGAAAGCTCTCTTGACTTTGAACTTGAGAAAAGATTAAGATTGTCGTGGACTTTCATTAATGAAAGTTTTCGCTTGGACGGGAGAGGGGGGCATCGAACGTTCAGAGCTAGATCTGGTTAGCCTCCTCCCTCCATTACAGACCTTGGATTGATCCCAGAAATCTGCTTGAAGACTTATATCAAATCTACAACTCGACTTTCGACTTCTCATATGACACATTGGACTATTATATATTCATAGTATTCATTAAATATATATTCTAGTTATGACCATGGAAGGCCGTATCCCGATATATCGGCGATATATCGGTATCGACAGGTCACCGATATATCGCCGATATGTCCGATATCGGGTATCGACATGCAAAAAAGGCATGCTGAATCCCGATCAAGGTTCGAAAAAATGAAAGGCGGAACGAGGCGTTTTCCCTGGAAGCGACCCGAGGCGTAAGCCTCAGTTTGTATAGAAAAATAATTATAAAATATATAATAAATATATTTATTGGTGAAATAATATAATCTGACAAACATATAGTATGTAACAATGTAATATATGATGATATTACGAAGATAAGAGCATGAAAAAAGAATATGTCAATGCCATAAACCTTTCTACTGAATTTCTACCCAATCAGAAGGAAATCATTGGCTGTAACTATTGCTAAAAATTTTATCTAAAGAGGATTGGCTATAGTTGTCATTATAGATATCCAAGTTGTTGATATGAATCATATGATTTGAATACTAACTATATGTTCTACTGCACTCAAATGAAGAATGGTCTGATATCCTTCCTGTGCCACCATACCCTACCAGTACGGGGGTCTCGCTGCCCGGTCAGCGAGCCTGGGGGGGCTAGGGGGGGCCCAGGTTGGCCCCCCCTTGCGGGGGTGCAGGGGGCAGCGCCCCCGTCCCAAATTTTTTTCTTATATGAGTATTCAAATTCGTATACAATTTTTTATATGTTTAAGGATGTAATAGTAAGAGTTCACTGAAATAATTTGGCATGTTGATGGTAAATATGAATGTGAAAGAGGTCAAAGAGGTCAAATTTAAGCATTCATCTTGCATAAATATATACTCAACAATAAGACCTTTATAAACATATGAAAATATGAATAGGAATAATTTTCTCCTTTAAAAAAATACTTTAAAAAGCCCTCACGCCTCACCTAGCGCCTCGCCCCGCCTCAGCGCCTCGCCTCGCCTCGACCGCCTCAGGCATCTGAGGCGCACGCCTCAGCCAAGGGGTCTGAGGCGGTCGCCTCAGGGCGTTTTCTCAACGCCCCATTTCGCCTCGACCGCCTCAGCGCCTCGAGGCGCGTTTTTTTAAACCATGATCCCGATGTCGGCGATATGGCGTCGATATATCGCCGATATATCGGCGATATATTGGTATCGACATGGTACCGATATTAATACCGATATCGATATGTCCTTCCATGGTTATGACCAAGGAACAAAGGGGTTCTTTGAGTTTTTATATAGTTATAGTTCTGATTCAAATATCATGCACCTTTCTATCCAATTCCCAAAGAAATAAGATGCAAGCTCTGATTTTTTAAAATTGATCTTAGTTACTCTTCTTGGCAGTGAAAGACTGGTTTACAATACATAAATACATCGCATGATTCACAAGTGAAAGATTGTTTTACAATACATAAATACATCATACGATTCACACATGATAGTTATATTACAGGTTACAACTTGTAACTAATATTAAAATTAGATCAACAACCTTGGATTTATTCTACACTATAAAATATGAGGCAATATGAAATATAATGTAATGGACCAATGGCGCGATGCTATAGAGAGGTGGCTGGTGTTGGAGACACAGTGGACCAACGGTGCTGGAGAGGTGGCTAGTGCTAGAGACATTGCGACAAACGAGATTGGGCAACTACGCTGCTAGCTACAAGCCTACAACTATAGAGGGGGAGACGATGGATATGCCTATGGAGAAGGGGTTGCTAGAGAAGGGATACGTTTGAGAAGTGGAGGCACTGCTAATGCTATGGAGCAGAGGCGAGGAGATTGGAGAGTTGGCTGCTAGGGAGATGATTATGATTGAGGTGTCACTAGAGAGGTGACGAGCAGTGTTGCAATTATTGAGAGGCGACGATAAAGATATAGTTTGTTGATGGCTTCAGTGATGGGAAGGTTACTGTACAGAGTTGTTGTATGCTCAACATTAGTAATGATAATCAAGTTCATTGAAATGGTTAGGCAGATGCATATGTAGTTTGCTCTGGTCGAATATGTGTTATGACCACATATATATCACATATAATATATGTGTTGCAGGGGTCTGCCCGTTTCTGCCTATACGATCGAGTATGGCTGGCCAAGTCTATTTTCTGATTCTTGATCACTTCCTTTGGCTAGTGGCAGGGAAGGTTCAGATTTCGGTATGCAATATTCGTTCGGTCAGGTGGTTTGAAGCTAGTAAGCGAGCATGCGAAAATACATAAGATTATGCGGTTTCTATTATTTTAATTTAAAAATGATTAAACATGTACTAATTAATTCAAACATTAGATATTTATATTTCAAAAAAATATAATGTGGAAGAATATAACGTGAAGACTTTTTGTACAATGTGATTTTAATCAATGTATTTCCAAAAACCATCCATTTAGATAAAAGAATGGATCATAACAAAATACATAAGAATGCCATCTCAAAGCCTCAAACAAAGGTTCACAAGCAATGACCAAACTCCTAATCTAAGTCGTTAAAAATAACATGAGGAACTTCATCATTGCCGTCAAAATTCGTGATAAATTCCTTTTCCTTCTCCACACTTGGTAATGCACCCACATTCATTTGGTTCTTCCTATGCTCCACAAATTCTCTTGCTCTCGCTTACCTCAGCCACCAAGTTCCAAGTTAGTCTCGAGCATTCCTCAGCCACCAAGTTCCAAGTTAGTCTTGATCATTGGAAAACCTCTTCTTCGCCTTCCTCTAGTCCAGTCCATTCTCTTATGCATCCTATCCTTGGAAACGTATGTGTATCTTCCCTTTTGAGACTGTCCTTCAATTTTGAATTAAATTTAAAGAAAACCAAGTCATTCAGTATTTTGGTTTCAATTTTATTTTTCTTTTTGATGTGGATCTGCAACACAAGTATTTACTCAAAATGTTAATTAATTAAACAGCCTTTATTCTTAGGCCAATCATAAATCACAAATGTGATCGTGTACCATTGCAAAAGAATTGTAATTCCTCTCACATCGAGAAGAAGATGATGCCAGTTTGCTGAGGAGGATTACATTTTATTTTACATGTCATGGTTGCAAAGAGATCTGGGAAAATGTTTTTTATTCAGGGGCTGAAATGGGAGAGTGCATCTGCGTCCTGGTAATATATTGGTGCCAACTGGTGCTGTTTGGAAAATAACAGATCATGGGTCTTACTCATAACCTGGGTGATTTTGTTTTGTTTAGCTAGGAAACAATGCTTTATCGGCACGAAACATTTTACTTGGAGAATGTACTATAATGCTAAGATTTGTTGGGAATCTTGATCTCTGTAAAGTTGTTTTTAAGCTTGTGATCATATAAAGTTTTTGGGTGAACACCTTATCTATGGTTACCCTTTTCCTTTCATAAAGTAAGATTAGTACATGGGAACCAACTTTAGATTTCACCCTTTTTACGGTTAATCTCTAGCTTTGTTTCATATCTACGTAACATATATTGTTTATACATGTTATACTATAGCGGTTGTTTCATTTGTTACATTCGAAAAATTTTGACTGTTTTGTGGAACAAAAGACTAAGGCCGAGTAAAAATTACACTTGAGGTTGTGGTCATTTAGTCTAATTTCTCTTAGAGTAGTTCTTGAATAATGTATGTCTTGTATTTGTGTTCCTGCGGTTATTTATATCCTTTTTCTACAACATGGTTACTGGTTATTTATTATTTAGTAAACTTAAATAGGATAGCCTACAGATTTGGTTTGTTTGGTATATTGTAGTTATCATTGCTGCTACTGAACTTGTGATTAAGTAGATGATATGAGCCTCACGCTCAGATGGTCATACATCGATGGTGCTTTACATTGATAAGGTGATCTTAAGGCTGCAATAGTAAATATGTATACAACTTATCTTTTGAGTGATACTTTTTTAAATCTAAGTGACTAATTTTCTCTCTCTATACGTTGCTTTTCCATTCACTCAAGCATCCAAATATGAGAAAATCCGTTTCCTTCTCAGTCTCCCTCAAACCCACTTCAATGATCTAGTGGTAGAGCAGTGTGCCTACCACCCAAAGGACCAGGGGCGGGGTTCAAACCCCCCTTACTCCATATTGACCTGTTCATAGTCTTCCTCTTCTATTCATGTGCCAAATTATACACCACATTTCTTCCTTCACTTTCCATTTTTTCTTGCCTCGAATCAGTTTCCATTATGTAGATGAATTATGAATAAGGGAGAGCTTGGCTAGTCCTCATAAACTAATGTACGTATCACAAGAGTAAACACCCCGTTTTTTAACATCCCACATGTGACAATTGTACTGTCATCATCACCAGTTCGTGCAACTTCAACATGCAATTCCCCCCCCCCCCCCCCCCCCCCCCAATCTCTTGTTTTCCTGCAGGTGATCCCACTCTTGATTCTCGCTTTCATCGTGATTTCAAAAAAATCTAGAGGTGGGTTGTATGTTGCCGCCGTTGCCTGTTCAGATCCTTGTGCATCTTTTATCGAGAAGTTTTGTGAATTGTTTCCTCTAAAAATAAATTGTTGGTAGTAAATGTTACCTGAATCGTGTAAGCTATAGACATATATATAGGAAGGAAGTAGAGGTCTTAAAGGTTGTGAAACTTGGGAAAGGGGTAGGACTTGATGACATTTCTATAGAAGTTTGGAGAATGTGGTGAACATGGTTTTATTTGGTTCACAAATTTATTCAATGTTATTTGACGAAGTAAGAAAATGCATGAAGAATGGAGGAGGAGCATTGTGGTGCCTCTTTATAAAAATAAAGGAGACATTCAAAGTTGTTTGAAGTACTGGGGTATCTAACTGATTAGTTACACTATGAAAATTTGGGAACGTATGATCGAAAGAAGGTTGAGGCAAGTTTCCAAAGTAACTAAAAATCAATTCGGATGCATGTTAGGTTGCTCAACTATTGAATCTATTCACTTGTTATGGAGAACAATAGAGATTTATAGAGCTTAAAAATCCTCCATATGATTTTTATTGATTTGGAGGAGGCTTATGATTCAGTCTCATGGTAGATATTGTGGAGAGTTTTAGAGAAGAGACAGGTGCCCGTCTTATACTTTAACCTTATAATGGATATGCATGATGGATCTTCATATTGTATAAGGATCTAGTCAGGGAAGATTGACTATTTTATCTTCATCATTGGTCTGCATCAGTGTTCATCTTTGAGTCCATTCCTTTTTACTTTGATTATGGATGAGTTGACTAGTGACATTTAGGACGAGATACGCTGGTGTATGTTATTCGTTGATGATATTGTGTTGATTGATGAGGCAAGAGAGAGTAAATGAGAAGCTGACGGTTTGGGGACATGCATGAGAGACTAAAGGATTTCGTGTAAGTAGGCTAGGACTAAATATATGGAGTGCACATTTGATGGAAACTACGGTGAAGGACTCGAAATGAAGATTGACTATGATATCACTCAGAAGAAAGATTCTTTTAGATACTTGGGATCTACTTTGCAACATGATCGGGAAATTGATGGAGATATTACTCATATAATAACTGCAGGTTGGCTAAAGTGGAGACTAGCCTCTACTATCCATTGTGATAAGAAAATCCCTTTGAAAGTCAAAGGAAATTATTGCAAAGCAACCGTGAGACCTGCTATGCTTTATGTATCGGAATGTTGGCTTGTGAAATATAGACATGTATAAAGAATGTCAATAGCAGAAATGAAAATGCTAATGTGGATGTGTTTACATACACGAAAAGATCAGATTCAGAATGATGCAATCGGAAGAAAAGTTAGTGTATCTCCTATCGAGGATAAGATGAGAGAAAAACCTCTTAAGATGATTTGCTCATTTGCAAAGGAGTTCGGTTGATGCATCAGTTAGAAGATGCATGATTTGAGATGTTGAGCCGACTAAGAGAGAACGAGGATGGCCCATGAAGTGTTGAAATGAGACTATCCGAAGGGATCTTAGTTATTTGGATTTAAGCCCAATAATGACCCAAAATAGATCCAAACGTATGCAAAAATTTCTTGTAACCAACCTTATTTAATTGTGGGAAATGGCTTTGCTGTTGCACATATTTTTGGGTAAGGTTAGGCTCGAGAAATTACACCATTAATTGATGAATTGAATGTCTCAACTTTTTATGCATGGAAATCTTTGCTATGGATGATATATATTACAAAGCAGAATGTCTCAACTTTTGATAGTTAAGGCAATGTATTACAAAGTAGTTGTGAGACCTGCTATGCTCTATGGAGCAGAATGTTGGCATGTGAACCATAGACATGTGCAGAGAATAAGAGTAGTAGAAATGAAAATGCTAAGGTGGATGTGTGGTCACATATGAAAAGATCGGATTCAGAATGTTGCGATCAGAAGAAAAGTTGGTGTAGCTCTGATAGAGGATAAGATGAGAGAAAACTACATAGATGGTTCGGCCATTTGCAAAGGAGGTCACCAGTTAGGAGATGCTGGATTTGGGATAACGAATCGTTTAGTAGTTGTCGAGGAAGGCCCAAGAAGTGTTGGAATAAAACTATTTGAAGGGATCTTAGTTATTTGGTTTAAGCCTGAGAATGGCCCAAATAGATACGAACGACGGCAAAAAATTCATATAGCCGTCCCTACTTAATTGTAGGAAAAGGTTTGTTGTTGTTGCACCTATTTTTGGGTAAGGTTAAACTCCTGAAATTACACCTCGAATTGATGAATTGAATGCCTCAACTTTGATGCATGGGAATCTTCACTATGGGATGAGATATATTTGAGGTTTCCCTCCCTCTATGTAAAACCTTACTCAACTACTACTTAAATGAGAAGTATCAATCTTGTGGTCTGGAAAGTTGAAATACTATTGGTTATCATGTTTAGGTTGATTAATACCTGTCATACGTTTTTCACAGTTAACCTATATGGCTTATCGTCGTATTGTATTGAAGAGGGTTAGGAGGGAAGGAGGATGGCTCAATTTAAAATCTAAAAGAATAGTATAAAAGAATAATATTGTATATGATTTCTCAGGTTAGATAGCGTTTCCTGATTTTTTGGATTTGATGCAAGTCATTTTATGATTTCAACAGCTTCTAAAAGAATCTCCTAACAAAAAAATAAAAGGGAAGAAGTTGGGAAAAATACTAGATAAATAACATGTAAAAAGCTATTGTAAGTTCAAGGCAAAGATGGGATTTCAGTTTTCAGATAGAATAACTTATATTTTTTCAGGGTTTATGTTAATTCTTTGCGGGGGGATCAAGGGAAGTCAGGACTCGATGGAGAAAATTAAGAGCTTTCCCTCCAGAATTTAGTGTACATTTTTTCTCCACCAGGTGGACTGAATGTATTTTGCATCACGGGTTTAACTTTGTAACGCTTGACATGCTTTCCATTCACCATTAAAGTGTAGAGTGTAAATACCTGCACATTTCCTTAATCATTCTCGTTAATAATTTGTGGTATCTCACGTATATAGCTTGTTGTAGTAAAAAGTTCTGCATTTTCTTGCGATCCTAAAGATTCATCTCTAATGCTATATTGAAGAATAACAAATCCAAACTATTTAGTATTTATGGGAGTTTCTTGATTATTGAAATTTATTCTTTTAGTGTTCCGAAGCATGGAAGCTTTTGCAATTTATATGCCTCCTGAAATTTAATTCTATTGGAAATCAAGATCCTTGAATTTTTTTGTTCATCCTTATCATGTTCTTTAGTATCAACAGATTGGACACATTCATCGTGGTGAATCCTTGATTTCAATCTTATTCAAACCTATCAGATGGATTTCAGGCTCAGACGCCTCAATCTAAATGCTGTAGCACAGGTAACCTATTGCATTCGTTCATTTTTCTCGACTTAACCATCATAACCTATTGCATTTGTTCATTTTTCTCGACTTAACCATCATAAAAAAACATTTTTTTGTTGAAAACACAAATGATGACAGTAGCCATTTAATGTTTTAAGTAAATTTTTGGGATTATATCCTTGACTATTGGTGCATTGTTTTTTATCACAGTGGTTGTAAGCTATCAGAGTGTTCTTTATCCTTGGAACAGTTTCCTTTTTTTAAAAGAACAGTATTTTTCTCCCTATCTTATGGTTTAAAACTTGTATACCATGGATCTCCATATAGCCAGTAATATTATTGCAATAGAAATGTAGCCTTTTGTCTTGTAGGCTAGGTAGATTAATTATACTCTTTAGAGATATTCCACATGCCTTGCAGCATACATTTTCCAAGGAGAATTTATTTGATGCATTTTTCCAATGGTCTGTCGAGGGATGTATTTATCTCATTTGGCTAAATTATATCTCACCTAGATTTATTTAGACCCAGGCCTAGCGCTTGAAGTTTTCGCATGAGCAGAAATACATGAAGTTCTACACCCAGTGAGTTTTTCTTCCGTGTATAGTGCAGTTAAAATATGCTTTTTCGGAAGTCTAAAGGTAACTATTGCAATAAATTGACGTTTAAACTTATAATGCACCATTGTCAGAAAGAGAATTTAATTTATAAATTTTTGTTTCCACCATGTCATTCTTCCATTAATCAAAAAGTATTTATATGACAAACAATGTCCAATTACTCGACCTTAAAGTAATATACTAAATTAATTTAATAAGAAAAATCTAGCTAAATGCTAAAATGTAAGTTTAGCCCTTATATTCAAAATGAAATCTACTAAACAACTATTGAGCAAAAAGATCCAATATACAAATTGATTATTAATTTTTATTAGTTCAAACAGTATATACGTATGCTAGTAGGATAGCATTGACACCACCAAGAATATATAGAAGATAAATCTGCGAAATTTATATATATATAGTGTTATTTTTATTCTAAAAACATCCCTGAAAGTCATCAGGACCGAGTTTATATTGAAAGGGTGGCGGCACACGCTAGGTCGTTGGCTGAGAGTTGGACCTTGTATTTTTTTCTCTTTCTTATTGTCTAATTGGGTTTGTATTTTAATGAGGTGATAACTGGTGAAGTTTTTGGGCACACATCTATACGGTGGACGCCATTTTTTCTTTGAAAAATAAATAAAAATAAAAACATCCTGAAATTGAACCCACCTTATGTTCTGGTGGTAGAAGCGGTGAGCTCCCATTGTAAGGACCAGGGTTCAATCCCACCCTTCCCCACTTGATCATTACAAAAATAACAGTATTTACTATTTTAATCCATGTGATAAGCATTTAACACTTGTCAAAAGCGCTACGGCTGGCGCTTATTTCTTGTTTGCCTCATTGTCTGATCTGCTCCAGCACAATTTGCTGTTTTGAGGCTCAAGCCTCAATAACCTTCAGAATGGGCTTGAGCCTTTACATGCTCCTCTTGAGGCACACTGAATAACGCCCTTTTATTAAATTTATGGCAAAACCATGTGAAATATATTGGGTTTATGTAGTTTTGTAATTGATTTAAAAAATTTGGAGGCTTACAGTGATGCCCTAATTAAAAGATGATTCTCTAAAAGGGACTTTGTTTTTAAACATGCAAAGTGATTATAATTTTTCTGCAATTGTATGTTAAATGATGCCTACATTGCGTAAAATAGGCTCTATCAGTGAAATGTAAAATTGACTCCTCTTGGTAAGTATAGATCTTGGAAGTTGGCATGCTTTGGCATTTATTCAACTCACTTACCCACTAGACACTTGGGCATGTAGTTTCAAACTTGCCATGCAGAGGTTGAAAGATGCAATGCATATCCGTTGTTGTCCTTCCATGTAATTTTGGATATTTATTTGAAATAAATGAATGTCTTTACTTTGCATTTTTTTCTCACGTTATCGTGGGACTGAAGTTATGCATGTCCTCTTACTTAGGGAGTTGGTGGGCTTGTTTTCGGAAGCGAGCAGTCTTCATCTAATGAAGATAGGTAAGATGTTTCATTAAATGCACAAAGGGGTGCAAATAGGTTGACTGCAAGCTCTGTCTTTCACCAATTAGAATAATGTTTATGCATTTCTTCTCTTTGCATACTAATATTAGACTGACTTTTTTAGTAGTTTTGTACATCACAACTACCTTAAAGGTATAATCCTCTTTTGAGAACTATATTAAAAAATAAACAAAACAACTGAAAAACTGTGAAATTCATTGTCACATAAGTAGCGACCTGCACTCCGCTTTCAGGCAGTATAGCTTCCTTGTAAACTGGAATAACTCCCCTGAAATGACCATGAAAATTGGTAAATGACTTGATGGGCGGTGTTCAATTTCTATCAGTCAATTAGTCAACTAAAATTGTTGTTGAAATCTTTTATTTTCCAGAGGAATTAACTTGTTGAGCGGCGCACTCAAATGAATTTTGGGGATATCATGATTTTTATTAAGAATAAACAGAATAATAACTTGTGAGACTTTTTAATTTAGAGAAAATATGAGACATTTGAAGAAAGAAAAACAGTGGATTTATACATTGTCATATGTTCTGGAATTCTATTCATATTCGTGTGTAAATCTGGGTATGCATCACAGGATACATACTCACATTTACGCCATGGCTGTTCTGTAATGAAATATAAATAACCAACTGTGGATATATAGAACCCAGAAAAGTGCAATTTTTGTTGGCAGGAGAACTTCCCTAGTTTAAGGGAGCATGGTTTAAAAATCAGCTATTCATATTATTAAGTCTAAATCTGAATGGGGGCAACGATGCCAATGAACCCATGCGGCTGAACTTCCTCAATGTGAGAGAAGGCTTTGTTTCGACTACGTGATTAGTAGTTGACTAAAACAATTTTTATGACCCTTGTCATTTTAGTATGATACAAATATTATTGGCCTAATGCTATAATCTCCATTTAATTCAAGTATCAATATCGCATACATTTCTTGACATGACTACTAATATTTAAGGGAAACGTTATGTAATGTATATGGAATCTTGTATTCACACAGGTCAAGGAATTATCTGAATTGAAAACCGTTAGACAGACAATAGTTCTCATGATTTAGTACGGTAAATCTCAAATGCAACAGATATAATGACATAATATGCATGTGCGAACTAGGAAGAAAAGTTTGATGCATAATATAACATAAGTATTCTCGTTGTCAAATAATCTACCTAGAGTTCACATCATCCTGTCATCACCTTGTTTGTGCCTCTCACCTTTTTTCTCGCATTTACGTACATCACTACATGGTTTAAAATCAGCTGTTCATATTATAAAGTCTAAATCTGAATGGGGGGAACGATGCCAATGAAACTATGCGGATGACCTTTGTCAGTGTGAGAAGTCTTTGTTTCGACTGCATGATTTGTAGTTGGCTAAAACAATTTTTATGACCCTTCTTCATTATACTATGATTATAAATACTTTTAGCCTAATGCTAAAATCTCCATTACATTCAGTTATCAATATCGTATACATTTCTTGACATGACTACTAATATTTAAGGGAAAAGTAATACAATGTACAGGGAATCTTGTATTCACACAGGTCAAGGAATTATCTAAATTGAAAACCATTAGACGGACAATAGTTCTCATGATTTAGTATGGTAAATCATAATGCAACAAATATGATGGCATAATATGCATGTGCGAACTAGGAAGAAAAATTTGATGCATAATATAATAAAAGTAATGCTGTTGTCAAATAATCTACCTAGAGTTCACACCGTCCTGACATTACATTGTTTGCGCCACTCACCTTTTTTCTTGCAGTTACGTACAGCGCTACCTTGATCGTATAAGTAATGGTGTCTTAGCAGAAGACAGACGTTCGGCCATGGTTGAGCTCCAATCTCTTGTAGCTGAAAGCCGTTCTGCTCAATTGGCATTTAGTGCTTCTGGTGGGTGCTTTTCGTGCATATACATTTTTGTTCTATAGTGTCAAGATATAGCTACCCTACAGCTGCTCTTAGACTTATCTCGTGATGTGAACCTTGAAGTTACAAAATGCCCGATTTCTCAAAAGAAATAAAGCGAATCTTGATATGACATATATGATAGTAGATACACAACATCGTATGATGTGAACCCTCAATCTTACGGACACCCAATTCTTAAAAAAGAGAATAAACAAAGTATATCGGTCTGACATATATAATATAATACATATTATGGATACAGGTCTCCCTGTGGTTATGACAGTTCTAAGAGAAGAGCGAGAGGATGTTGAAATGATAAGAGGTGCGCTTGAAACTCTTGTCAGTGCCGTAACTTCTATTGACAGTACGAATCAAGATAGAAATGAAGTCCATGCTGCATCCATGAATGCCGATCTTTTATCAAGGGAACCTGAGAGCATTCCTCTTCTCATAAATTTGTTGGTGAGTCAATTCACTATTTTTTATGATATTATATTAGAGGGAACCAAATTTTTAATTCATATTTGGCCATGGCATCATCTTATGCATGCTGATTGCAGGCACCATTGCAATTCTGTCTCCTTATTCAAATATTAAGTTTTATCTTACTTTCATTTACTATTAAGATAAATGGATTTTATCCGTCTTTCTTAACTTCTGCGATATCGGTTATGCCACTCACTTTTTTTGTAATATTACTTATGCCCCTATATTCTTATAAAATTCACAGTTGTCCTTTTGTAATATTTATGCCCCTACTTTATCTTAATGGAAGGGCAAAAATGAGAATTTTGTAAGGGTATAGGGGCACAACTGATATTACAAAAAAGGGAGAGACATAACTGATATTACAGAAGTTAATAAGGGCACACATGATAAAATCTGTAATTTAAATTCAATGCAATGAATAGAATATCAATGTTTGTGCCTTGTCACTAATGCAATCACCTTATACAATATTTGTAAAGCTGTATTTAAACATTGGGTCACAAATTCGACCTTGCTGATAAAGTGGGTGTAGGTAATTTTAGTCAATGGCTCCGATCTATCTTGCAAATGTGATTTTTGTATGTTATGGTAGATGTATTGACTTACGTAGGAGTGGGATAACAGGAGTATTAGATGTACATTCCTTTTTTTGACTTTTGGTAAGGAGTAATGAGGTGATGCTCGCGATCTCTTCAATGTTACATAGGCACACATTTCTGATTTGGTATGACTAGTTGGGAAAGTGTGCGTCGAGGATCCAATGAGAGATTTTTGAGACTCTCCACTATGAACTCTTTCATTTGATCTGGGAGCAACAATTGCAGGGTGCTTGGTTGGTAAATCCAAGGATGATTACAGAGAAAACCAAGTAAACTAGAAAGAAATTGCTTCTTATGGACAACTTTGGCTATGGATATGCCATTAACATCATCAATTGTAACAATGATATCATACTCTTAAATAAGTAGCACATCAAAATCTTTGATACTCATTTGCATTAGAAAGTGGGTATTAACCGTTAAGAGGAACAAATGTCATGTTAAGAGGAACAAATGTCATGCTTGCATGATCTGCTATAACATACATGTCCTTATGTACTTGTAGACTCACTGTCATTTCTCCTTAGCGATAAAGCATGAGGGCTGTTGCTTGTAGACTTCTTCCTTCTTTATGTAATTCTCAAGTGCATGAAGGCATTCTTCTCATCAATGTGAGAAAAAGGGGCCAGACTCTTTGTTGGCAAAGAGAACACGTAATGTGGATGGAAGGACATATCGATATCGGTATCGAT
This sequence comes from Ottelia alismoides, assembly GCA_037367405.1. Classification (NCBI taxonomy): domain Eukaryota; kingdom Viridiplantae; phylum Streptophyta; class Magnoliopsida; order Alismatales; family Hydrocharitaceae; genus Ottelia; species Ottelia alismoides. Next base: position 1,028,212 of record JAZKJV010000322.1, read on the forward strand.
ATCGGTACCATGTCGATACCGATATATCGCCGATATATCGGCGATATATCGATGCCATATCGCCGACATCGGACCGAATCTCGCCTTTTTTGCCTGTCGATACCCGATATCGGACATATCGGCGATATATCGGTGACCTGTCGATACCGATATATCGCCGATATATCGCGATACAACCTTCCATTAAATCTAGCCACAGAGAGGTGTTGTAGTAGGTGACACTACATGTTTTAATTCGTACCGTTAGTCACGAGGTACGCTTAGTAATGCTTCTTGCCACCATTTAATCTATGCTTAACTGGGAGGACACATCAACAAATCACCACAGTTAAGTCTTTAGGAGGTATAACAAAGGTCCATGCTCCTTTGGACAATGGGTTTGCATCTTTCCCTACATTTCAACCTCCACCTCCATTTAGTTGCGTAGAGAGTCTTGTGGTATGCCTGAGGATTACCAATGTTCTAAGACAAACTACATGCAAGGTTGTACAGTCTCTCCTCGGAGGCTTGCAATCATGGACGTGTATTCAAAAATTGGATGCAACATGCTCATGTGCATGAACTTCCTTAAAGGAAATCATTTTATCTTGTTCCTCTACATTGGTCAGATCCACAACATGTGGGCATTTACACTAGTATGCATGTCTTCACCTGTGATGGCACATGTATTATCATTTGTAGAAACAACTATAATGCCATCATTAGAAACACTATCAACAAGTTCATTGGAGTTACACGTAAGCAACACAATCTTCTGGGCAGAGATGTCATGACCAATAGGGACAACGCGATGCTTGCAGATGATACCTTGACAACCATCTCTGACTTTATCAACAAGAACAGACGGAGTAGGAAAGCACACTTAGTATTGAAGTTAGGAAAACTCAACTTGGAACTTATGGGAGAGAAATAATATTCTAATCTGAAGAAACCGACATCAATCGTGATATGATTTATCCTTCGAAAGGGTAATTGCACCTATTACTGATGTCCAGAAAGGCGACCCAGGCGATCGTATATGCGAATTCGGGCCCCCTAATGCATCGAACATACCTTATGCGTTGCTTATGCGTTGCTTATGCACTAAAAGATCATACACGGCTTGAGTATTTTGCATATGCGGCCGTATATGTATTAGAACCCCCCTCCCCGTCAAATGCGTTAGTTATTTTATTTCCCCAAACCCACTTCCACCTCACGTGAACACTTCTGCTCCACTCCATCGCCTCCCACGAGAACTCCCCTCCCCAATACTTCTCCCTTGAGCCCTAGCGCCCATCATGTCCTCTCCTCCGCCTTCCCTGGGCGGCACGTGTTGCTGCTCCGAGTCCTAGACCTCGTTTGGTCCTCTCCTTGGCCTCGATCATTTCGATGCTGCATCTCCAAGCCCAAGCTTTTCCTGGAAGATTCTTGAGTCGTTGTGTGCAACTACTCCTCCACGTATATACCTTATGCGTTGCTTATGCGCTACATGGGCATATGCGACATGAGTGTTCCACCTATGCGTCCACTCGACTCCGTCGCCTCCCATGAGAACTCTCCTCTCCGATACTTCTCCTCCGAGCGCTAACGCCCAACAGGTCCTCTCCTCCGCCTTCCTTGGGCGACGCGTGTTGTTGCTCCGAGCCCTAGACCTCTGCCAGGTCCTCTCCTCCGCCTCGGTCGTTTCGTGCTGCAGCTCCAAGCCCTAGCTTTTCCTCGAAGATTCTTGAGTCGTTGTGTGCAACTGCTCCTCCACGTATATACCTTATGCGTTGCTTATGCGCTAAAAGGGCATATGCGACCTGAGTATTCAGCATATGCGATCGTATATGTATTAGAGCCTCCCTCCTGCCAAATGCGTTAGTTATTTTATTTCCCCAAACTCTCACTTCCACCACACGCGAACTCTTCCACTCCACTCCATCGTCTCCCATGAGAACTTCCCTCTCCGATACTTCTCCTTCGAGCCCTAGCGCCCAACATGTCCTCTCCTCTGCCTTCCTTGGGCGGCGCGTGTCGTTGCTCTGAGCCCTAGGTCTCTGCTAGGTCCTCTCCTCCGCCTCGGTCGTCTCGTGCTGCACCTCCAAGCCTTAGCTTTTCTTGGAAGATTCTTGAGTCGCTGTGTGCAACTGCTCCTCCGCCAAGTCTTCTCCTTTGCCAGGTATTCTCCATAGCTGCTATCATTTTGTTTGTTACTGTTGTACACCGTACTTCTTCACAAATTTAGTTCCAAAATCAAAGGCTAAACCAAAAGCTCGAATTGGCATTTGTTTAATGGTTAGTCCAAAGTTATCTTGCTGGTTATTACAACTTAGTAATATTGGGCTTTGTATGGGCAAATTTCGACTCCAATTTGTTTTGCATCTATGCTTTTTAATGTGTATTGTCTTTGTTACTTTGTCTTGGTGGAATTATACCAAATGCCTGCTTTTTGGCGCCAACATCGACATTTCTACATTATCCGAATTCATATTTTATACTTAGCAGTACCTTTGGTTACTTGCTAACGAATATCTTGAATTCATAATTCATATGCTATTGATAGGTGTTACGTTAGAGTCGCATCAACAACTTTTGCTTACTTTTGTTCATTATTTCTTTTTTATTATATTTTTGAAACATAAATTTCTAATGTTTGAATTTATTATTATATTTTTAGTCATTTTCATTAAAAAAATAATATACTTCTGCCTGCCCGTTATTCGCTTTAGAACACCTGACCGAACGAATACCATATACCGACTTTCTAAACCTTGTCTAATACCTTTCAAAGTCCTTAAATACTCTAAGAATGGGCTTTTGACTGCTCGTTGTGATAGCTTGTCTAAACTAGAAGTTAAAGTGTGAATAAAAATGGACGCAGTTTAACACACATGGTGACAGAAAAATGCCATTTTGAGGAATAAAGAATGAGAGAAGAACCTTCTCATCTAGAATTGGGGATGCATGACTAATGGAATAACACAATACAGACAGTGATACCTTAGAATGTAGGGGTTGCTTTACTATGGACCATGTAGGGTTCAAATTGCTGATCATATCAAGAATTGGTGATGTTCTCTCTATAACACCTTTATGCTGGGTAGTGTAAGCACAGGGCTCTGGTGTAAGGTGCCAATCTCTCTAGGGAAAATAAATAAGAAACTAATGCTCGTAAGCATTGGCAACACTTAAAAATCTTAGATCGAGTTTTTATTTAAAATAAAAGACATGTTCAAATCCACGACATCTGATTTCGTCCGAAAAAGGAATATCTAATTGATTCTATTATAATAATCAACTCTCACCAAATAGCATATATTTATGAAAAACGACACAATTAGGACTTTGTATATCAAAATTGTGTAAATAAACCCCGGAGGAGCTACTCCCACTGGATGATGCAACCACTGATTGTGAATTATGTCAAAATTAAGTTTTTCCATCCAATTGTGGTCCTGAGATATTTTTTTATTTAAATAAATTGAAATCAATTGACATATCTAGAAAAAAATGATTAATAACTTTGATATTTAAATTTGACAAACCATTGGTCTACCCTTTTTCCATTCATATTTTTTGTTAGGCAAATTATGAGTCTTGTTAGGAGTTAATTAATGTTTGTTAAGTTATTATTTTATATTATTTTAATTTTGTAAGTTGTTTACTCGATAATAAGGGGCTTATGGGGAGCTTATTGTAAAATTGGAGTTTTCTTTATTATCCCTCCCATTGTTTTCCTATCCCCAAGGCATCTTCATGCCTCTTCCTTAAAATCTCGCATATATAGATGTTCTTGTATTCTTCCTCTCATACTCATATTATTTTCTTTATCCTCGCATTTTTGGTATACATCAATTGGTTACAAATAACCACATCTAAACTCACCTTGTGATTTGACCACCTTGTGATTTGACGATCCTACTAAATATGAGAGATCAAGAAGATGTGAAAAGTTCATGTATAATCTTTATTTTGACATGCATGGAAAAACTTATACAATAGTTTTTACGAATTTTAAGAGTTCATTCCTACACCTTTACAAGATGATGGAGTTAATATAAAAAGAACTCCAAGGGGTTTAGGGTTTTGGGTTAGGGCGTTGGTCCTGGCTTCATCGAACCGGTTCAAGATACTTGACAGGACAATAGCAAAACGTTTGGGTCTTATCCCACCAAGGAGGTCTTCAGGTGATTCATGCCGCTGAGGATCCTATCTTGGAACGTTGGAGGCTGTCGGAGAAGAGGGTGGCGGTGAAAAATCTCGTGCTGGATGCGGGGGCGGACATTTTCCTTCTTCAAGAAACAAAGCTCGCCGCGGAAAGGAATGATGCTTCCAGGGATCTGCGAGGGCAGGACCGATTTGCATCGGTGTAGTTAGCGACTAGTGGGGCTTCCATGGGCTTCATAACTGGGTGGAAGAAGGATCTCTTCGACATGGTGGAGGAATCCAAATTACAATTTAGTGTAACTGTGCTTCTTAAGCGGTGTGACAATGGGGAGAGCGTGCGGATCTCGAATGTCTTCGGGCATGCTAGGGGCGAGGGGGATTCTTTAGCAGCGGAGCCGAGGAAGCTTGGCGCGGTCAGCATGGATGAGGTGTGGATCATTGGTGGGGATCTTAACGTCACCCTCCTTCTGGAGGACCGATCTTAAGGGGGGTGGTCGTGATCCAGGCGCGGAGGACCGACCTCAAGGGGGGTGGTTGTGATCCAGGACCGACCTCAAGGGGGGTGGCATACTCCTTGGGCTGTCGATCATTGACGTGACTGGATGTAAATTCACTTGGCGGAAAGCGAGATTCGGATCCAGGTTGGACAGGTTCCTGTTTTCTCAGTCGGCCTCCGAGATTTACCCTCTTGCACGGGCTTGGGCTCTTCCGCGGGCTTACTTGGATCATACACCGATCCTGTGGTCCTCTGGCGAGGGAGGAGGTAGAAGGTTTTTCTTTCGATTTGAGAGAAGTTGGCTACTTGAAGAAGGCTTCAGAGAGATGGTTGCGGAACATTGGAGGAGGAGCAAACTTGAGGGTTCGACGGTTGCGAGATTAGGGGCTAAGCTTTGGGAGTTGAGGTCCTCCCTTTTCTCTTTCGGGAGGGACGCTAATGTGAGGAGGAGAGCGAGAAGGATGGAGGTGTTGGCCCAAGTGAATAGATTGGACTCACTGGACGATGACAGGGGACTCACTCAAGATGAGGTCACTGAGAGACAGGGGCTGATGGAGGAAATCTTGATGGAAGATAAAAATGAAGAGGTGGAGTGGCGCCAAAGGTCGCGGCAGCGTGGGCTTAGGGAGGACGACGCCAACACGAGGTTCTTCCACTCCATGGCATCTGGCAGAAGGCGAAGAAATTTCATCCATGATGTGGAGGTGGGTGGGGTTCATGTTTCTGGCGAGGCGACAATTGGGACCGCCCTGAGGGATCACTTTGTGGAGGTCACCCGAAAGAGGAGGAGCGACTGGGGATGGCTTGGGAGAGGTGTTCGATCTCTTTCTCAAGCCCAGACGGAGGATCTGGTGTCTCCCTTCTCAGAGGAGGAGGTCAGGCGGACGATGTGGAGCTTAAATGCGGACGGAGCCCCTTGGGCTTGATGGATTCTCGGTTTCTTCTTTCGGGAATTCTGGGACACCCTGAAGGACGATCTCTTGGAGATGATCAACGAGTTCAGGGAGAACAATAGAGGCTTTGATCTGATCAATAGGGCATTGCTCTTCCTTTTGCCGAAGAATGACTCACCCTTGGGCGTGGACGACTACATGCCCATTGCCCTCTCTAATGCGGCATACTTTTTTTTGAAGTCTGAAAGGTAGGGGGAAACACTCGATGGTGTCCGCCCCCATCACAATTTATTCCAAAATAACAAAAGTAAGAACAGGGGAGAAAACACTACAGCACACAACACGCACCGGCAGCACAGGAACACTACAACACCCAGTCTTCTACTATGCGTTTTGCAAACACCCCCACGTTCTCCTTAAAAAATCTTTGACCCGAGAACAATAAGTCATTCCTTCCGCGCCAGACCGCCTAGAGGATAGCCATGGGATAAAGTCGCTCCCTCCTTGGTCTAGTCATATTTGTGTAGATCGAATTCCAGAAGGCCTGAAAGTCATCGAAGCGGCACCAAGCAACAGGAGCCTCCTGCCATATCTGAGAGACCACGGGGCAAGAGAAAAAGAGATGCTCCACAGATTCAATCGCATCACTACAAATTAGGCATCTGTTCGCAATGATGCCAAGGAGCCTGGCGTATCGATCTCGCGTCATCAGCCTCTTCCTCCTGAGTAACCATAGGAAGAACCCAATTCTCTCAGGAAGCCTAAGAGCCCAAATAGTTGCACAATCCCTGATCAGTAGCTCCGAGTTAGCCGGCGGTGGCCTGGAGATGGCCCCATAGGCCCCTTTAACCGAGAACTGCCCCTCCTTCCAGCACCAATGATCCCTTCCCCCGCAAGGAGCTCCCACCTCCCTCACGGCGTCAAGCAGTTCCAGGAACTCATCAAATCTCTGATCGGAGAAGTTAGCGGAGAAGGTTGGGCACCATGTCCCATCAGCCCAACAATCCGCCACCGAGCAAAGCTTCTCCTTTGCCAGGGCATATAAACGGGGGAAACGAGAGCAAAGAACTCCCACCCCCGACCAATCATCCGCCCAAAAAGAGAAGGCCTCCCCCCTCCCCCCAAGGACCCGCCTAAAGAGGGTCAAATTCTTCACGAAGGTCTTCACCACGCCCCGCCAGAAGGGCGTCATGGCGGCGAGATTGCCCGGCTGCGAAGGCGGTGCCCCCTTCATGTCATAGATCTTACGAACCACCGTGCAAACGAGATCATCCCCCGTGCCCCATACCCTCCTAGCCCATTTAAGCAAAAGTGCCTCATTCATTTGCTCGAGCGACTTCACCCCCAGACCCCCAAGATTCTTTCTGCGCGTGATATCTTCCCACCCCACCAGATGGATCCCCCCACGCCCAGTCATATGGCTTCCCCACAAAAATGTGCGCATCCGCTTCTCCAGTCTCGCACGAATCCCCTTCGACATCTTGCGGTTAGCAAGAAAATAAATTGGGATGGAAGAAAGGACGGCCTTCAGCAGGACCAATCTACCCCCCCTCGAAAGTATAACAACCTTCCACCCTGTCAACCTCATCTCAACCTTCTCCACGACCCTCAACCAATCACGGAGCCTTGTTTTCCCCAGAGCCAGAGGCATGCCTAAGTAATCAATAGGCAAGGCAGCGCGGTCAGAAGCCAAGACCACCACCAACCCATCTGCAAAATTCCCCACATGCCCGAAAGGGACGAACACAGATTTGTTGTCGTTCTTGAACAAACCAGACAACTCGGTAAAAATCTCCAGCGCTGTAGCCATGCCATTGGCCTCCTCAACACCCCCTTCAATGAGGAATAATGTATCGTCTGCGTATTGGATGATCGGTACCCGCACCCCCTCCCTTGAGTAGCCGCCAGAGAAGCCACGACTGACAACAAGAGACACCATATCGGACAACACATCGGCCGCAAGGATGAAGAGCATCGGTGCAAGGGGGCATCCCTGACGCACCCCTTGCGAGGTTGGATCCAGCTCCCTCCAGCCTACCATTGATCATGACCGAAAACGAAGCCGTGGTGACACAGCGCCTCATCCAAGAAATCTATTTGTCCGGGAAACCCTTCCTCCGCAGCACCGACCACATAAATCTCCAGTTTTTTTCCACCAGATTGTTGTCGGCGGGGGTCAGAAGGAAAATCGAATCACTAATGAGGACTTTCTTCTAGTCGGATGGGAAGCAACAGGGCCATGGATTGCACCTTGTTAGTTGGGAGGAGATGACTAGTGGCCGCGAGGATGGGGGGCTGGGAATCCGCGACGTGGGGAACATGAACATGGCACTTCTCTCGAAGTGGGTGCTCCGCATCTGGGGGACTTCGACTTCGCTGGTAGCGAGTCTGTTGAGGAGTATATGTCGGGTCACGAGCCATTTTTCTGTTGGTAGAACACGGTTCGAGTCCCTGCTCTGGGCTGGGATTCGGGAGGTCTTTCCTCGGCTTTCGAGTAGGATGGTGCACAAGATCGGCTATGGCAACCTTTTTAGATTCTGGAGTGACGATTGGACGGGAGAGGGTAAGCTTGAGGACAACTTCCCTCGTCTCTTTGCCCTTGCTTCCCTCAAGGAAGCAACCTTGACCCAGACGGTGGTGTCAGGCATGTGGGTGTCGGGGGTCTGTTCGCCTTTGTCGGAGTGGCGCATGGACAAGTTACTGAGAATGCGATCGGATGTCCCTCGGACGGATACGCTTGGCACGGGCAGAGACCACTTTGTTTGGACGGGCAATAGGTTCTCGGTCAAAAGGACGTACAAAGAATTCAACAGGCGAGCGCAAGAGTTGGATTAGGAGCTGAAGAATGACATCAAAATTATATGGGCAACAAAGATCCGTAGCAGAGTTAAATTTTTCCTTTGGTGCTTGAGGAGAGGTCGCATTCTTGACAAGAGCCGCAGAGGGAGATTGATGGTGCGACCCGACACTTGTTGCGACAAATGCAATGAAGCGGAGGACTCGGCCCACATGTTCTTGGAATGCCGGGTCTCGGCAGGGTTTGGAGTGAAGTTGGTATCTCGTGGATCTGCACGGATGATCTCACCACACTTTGGGCCTCTGTTCGATGGATGGGGGGTGGGTCTACGGACGATTGCACGTGGCCGTTTGTTGTGTTGTGGGCAATCTGGCTTGGCCGAAATGAGCTATTATTTAACGATCAAAGGTGTTACTAGGAAAATGTAGTCTCTTATTGCACCGCAGTTTACAATTCCTGGTCAACGAGGTGATGTAATCTCTTCTTTTTTATTAATAGTTACCCGGCGGTGACCCCCATGACGGGGGTTCATCCACTCTTTACTCAAAAAAAAATATGAAAAGAACTCCAAAAGTAAAAAAAACAACCTTGACAATGCCGTCTGCTCTACACCTCAAACACGAGAATATCCCCAGTCCTTTTACTCCCCATCCACCATTCTCATGCTCCTACAACCACTTCTCTATATCCATAGTGCTCCACGTCTCTCCACTATCCGTAAGGAGCAATCACAAACAACATCCGTTATCTTTGTAAGAATGGAGCACTCACTTCATGCGAACCTTCCGTCGAGAGGCCACCACCCTTGTAAACGAGATCGTTGCCAGCAATGTTGTCTTGAACCCTACCAATCCACCACTGCAACTGTGAGGTTGATCCTCTCAGGTACGTCATCCCTCTTTATACATGTTGATGCATAGAGAGTTGCATCCCCAACTTTAACCACCGTTGACATTCCATCTACAATGTGACGCCTTAGAATCCATTCGACCTTCTCATTCTCCACACAAGTTCTTTATAAGTGATCACTTCCGGATCCTCCACATTGCAATAGGTGACAATCATATGGACACATTGTCAAGTCACTTCGATAATGCCCTTTTGCACAACCTTGCTTAACCATCACTCCACTAGGTCGACTGTTAGTTGATTTCCACTGACTAAATGTCATCGAGTTCTTCCATCCATAGCAATTGCCATACTGATAACTAAAACACAACTCTACGAGGTTTTTGACCATTTTGGGGGTATGTAACCCATAAGAAAAGGACACGATTGTCTTATGAAAATAGAAGAGCTTGCCTATGAAAATCTTTTTATGGAAATATCAAAGTTTAGACGATTATAGTAACGAGAATGGCATTTAAGGGCAGGGTTGAAAGAATTGCAACTATGATTTATTAATAATTTTTTTAATTAGAAATAATAATGAAGAGATGGAGGCTAGCAAGATATTCCTATTAAAATCAGGGGTGCATGAGTCATCATGTATAAAGGGCATAATGCAAAAAGATTTCCCACTATTTCATTTACTTTTGTTCTATTCAATCCATGGTTGCATCAAGCTCCACGAAACTACCTCGTTTCCAGTACAACACCATATCTTCAAATTGTGACCCAATGCAATTCTATAACAACATGCAAGAGGATCTCTATGTTGATCTCTACGTCGACACTGCCTTCATTACATTCACCACAATTATTTTTCTGTCAGACGTTCATTTGCGGCAGCTGCGTGACTTCCCATGTCATGCATGATTGTGGAGAGACAGTGAAACGTTGTTGTTTATTACATATATAGAGAGAAACCCTAGAGAGCTAAAAAGGGAAATGTACATAAAAGACCCCGAAGGGTTACAAGACATAAATAAAAGCAGAAAATATAATAACTCTAACACTCCCCTCAAGTTGCAACATATCTGTCGATCATGCCCAACTTGGAAACTAAGTACAAGAGACTATTATTCAGAAGAGCCTTTGTGAAGATGCCTGCTAGCTGTAGTTTAGTAGAGATGTGTTGAGTGCTTATCTGTCTTCGTCATACTGCATCATAAATGAAATGACAATCAACTTGAATGTGTTTTGTCCGCTCATGGAAAACAAGATTGGTGACGATTTATGTATCTTACTTATTGTCGCAGGATAAAGGTAGATGAGTAGCAATCGAAAGTCCAAGTTACCTTAGAAAAGAGACAAGCCATGTGATCCAACAGGTGGATTAGGCCATTGCCCTATATTTTGCCTCTGCACTTGATCTAGAAACCATTGTCTGCTTCTTGCTTTGCCAAGTGCTAGGTTGTCCCTAACAATCATGGCGTAGCCTATAGTGGATCGGCGATCCTCAGGAGAACTAGCATTTCGGGCATCTGTATTGGCGAGGATATCAGTGTGCCCATTATTCTCATAGAAAAGAGTCCACGTTCGGGAGATTCTTCAAGTATCGAAGGATCCGAAGAGTATCCTGTCACATGCCTCTCCATGTGGTGGTTAGCTCTGCTCACGACATATGATATATCTGGCACAATAACAATGATATAGAGAAATTTACCCACTAAGCTTTTATACCCTGTAGTATCCTCAAACACTAAATCTATAGATGTAGATTTTTCTTCACTTTTGCAGGGATACCCGATAGTTTGCATCCGAGTAGTCCTGCCTCAGTTAGAAGGTCAAGACAATAATTCATCTACGAGAGATGGAGCCCCTCTGTAGTGTGTATCACCTCAATGCCAAGTTCGTAACAAAGTCCTTTTGAAGCGAGGTCTTGGTCTCTAAAATTTTGGCTTCGTCGTCTCCTGTGACAACCATATCATCAACATAGACAAAATGAATGACGATGCCAGTAGGTCATCTGATATAGAGAGAGTAGTTAGATATCTTCCTCTGAAAACTAAGGGTGCTGATCTCAGTAGTGAGTCTGTCAAACCATGTCCTGGGGTTCTGCTTCAGGTTATAGATGGCCTTGATTTGTCGGCATATACACTCCCCCTCGATTACGTAACCCGAAGATTGCATCGTTTTGATCTTCTCCTAAAGGTCACCATGGGGGAAAGCGTTCTTCACGTCAAGTTGGTAAATAGGCTAGGCCTTGTTAGCAGCAACAAAGAGAATGGTGCATACTAATCCTATTCTGACAACTGGCAGGAAGGTCTCAAAATAATCAACCTCAAAAGTTTGTGTAAAGCCATTGGCAACTAATATGACTTTCAACTTGTCAATGGACCCATCAGGTCATGAAGACCCATATGTAAGCCATAGGTTCAACTCCTGGGGGGCATGACACAAGATCCCAGTAGTGAGTCTTATAAAGATAGAGTAGTCAGATATCTTCCTCTGAAAACCAAGGGTGTTGATCTTAGTCGCGAGTCTGTCAAACCATGCCCTGAGGCTCCGCTTTAGGTCATTGATGGTCTTACGTGGTTGGTATACACACTCCCCCTCGACTACGTAACTCGTAGGTTGCATCATGTTGACCTCCTCCTCAAGGTCACCATAGAGGAAAGCGTTCTTCACATCAAGTTGGTAAATAAACCATGCATTATTAGAAGTACTAAAGAGATTGGTACATACCGATCCGACTCTGGCAACCGATGAGAAGGTCTCAAAATAATTAACTCCAATAGTTTATGTGAAGCCTATGGCTGGCTTTCAACCTGTCAATGGACCCATCAGGTGATTGCTTGGTCATGATTCATGAAGACCCATCTGTAAACAAGTGGAACTTGTAGGGGTTATGACACAAGAACCCACGTGCCCTGGGAGGTAAATTCATCCATCTCCTCAATGGCAGTCGTTGACCATGATCCTGCATTGCATTATGATGATATATGAGGACAAAAACAACATCCATGGCATCTGTGAACCTCTTCTCACAATTTGTTAAACCATATGTAGAAGTAAAATGTGATATAGGATGATAAGTAGTGATATGGGGACAAAAACCACATTGCCTCTTTTGTTTGTTGAGATCTATCAGAAGCTCCTCTAGTACATCTGAGGCAGTATTGGTGGGAGCACTTGATGTGATCATATTATCTTGCATAAACAGAGCATGCAATGTGACAGACAAAGGTGCACAAGCAGGTTTAGTGATATGCTTGCGAGTATAAACAATTCGTGGAGGAGGAAGGTTTAAAAAGATGTCACCTGCAGCCTGTGTGAAGAAGCTTGTCTGCTCAAAGAAGGTGACATCGACATACACATAGTATTGATGTCCAATATTGTCATAACATTGATAGTCTTTTTGAGTACGAGAGTGCTAAAGGACACATTTGATAGCTCGAGGTAATAATTTGTTAGCTACATGAAAGTTATGAACATAAGCAATGCATTTAAAAATTCGTAGAGGTAGAGGAAAAGAAGACTCAGCAGGGTATATTAAAGAGAATGTGGCTCCCCCATTTGAGATCAGAAGAATAGACTCTGTTGATGAGATAAACAACAATGAGGATAGCATTCCCCAAATAGTGCTTTGGAACACTCATTTGACCAAGGAGAGATATGACAATATTAAGCAAGTGTCAGATTTTCCTTTCACTACCCCAATCTACTGCGAGGTATACTAACATGAGTTTTGGTAAACATCCTCCTGAAATGCAAAGAATGATATCAAGTCCTGTTGAGTGAGCTCAAGAGTATTGCTCGTACGAATGATCTTAATGCATGTGGAAAAAGATGTTTTAACATATTGAATTTAATTTCTGATAATTTTATTAATCTTTGAACGTTCCTTTATTAGATACACGGTACACCCAAGAAAATCGACTATAATCATCGACGAAGACAATAAAATAGCGACGACCACTCAATGTTCGTACTGAATAAGGTCCCCCACACATCACAATGAACTAGATCGAAAAGACTAGTAGTACGAGACTCAGTAAAAAAAAGCTCGATCATGTTTTTCAAACTCATACACCTTGCACTGAAAGGATTTCAAAATAGAGAGTTCAAGGAACAGTGGAACACCATGAAGAAAGCCTTGTCAGAGGGATGCCCGAGGCACATATACCATATAAGCGGGTCTTCAGAGCTGGACACAGAACCAATAAACTTGAAATTCGATGGTATGTCAAGATAATTTATGTGGTTCTTATGACCCCCATTGAAAATTTGCTTCATTCAGATTTCTGAAATAGCAACAAGACTCATCAAATATCACACGATAATTAAACTCAACACAATGCTTATGAGAAGACAGTAAGCTTAGATTGAAATCATGAGCACAGTGAACCCGAGACGGTCAGAGCTTGGAGGAGAACTCCATTGTTCTGATGGTAGTAACAAGTGAGTGAGTCCCATGGACAACTCGAACTGAATTCACAGAGGAAGATGATACTGAGGATGTTAACATACTACCTTGTCCTGTCAGATGAGTAGAGGTGTCATAGTCAATAATCCAATTCGGAGTTGGAGTGATGGTAGAGTTGGCTACTGTACCTTTTTTTGATGAATGCGCATTGGGTAGTCTCCCAAGTTGGGAGATACTGCCTCAATATATTCAATAAAGATAAAAAGTTACATTAACGAGCGACCCAAAAATTGTAAAGGACTTTACAATGTAACAAAACATTCTCCGAGTAGAAAATCCGGTTCCTAAAAATACGGTCATTTCATCCCAGGCAGATTTCCCAGAGAGCTGCCAAGGCAAGAGAGATATCATCAGCGGAACCGCGTCCCATCATTCGGACCGAACTCCAAAACTCCGCTGCGTCATCAGTCTTGAGCCAAGGCAAGCCCAACTCTCTCCAGACCTCGCCGAGAATGGACATTTGAAGAAGATATGATCTGCATCCTCCTGCTGGCACTGGCATCTGTCATACATCGTGTCCTGCGCCTTAAAGAGACGAGCCCGCCTAACCTTGTCACAAATGCGGTCTCTCCTCAAGCACCACAGAAAGATCTTGACCCTATACGGTATCTTAGATGCCCAAACCACCCGTAAGTCCTGAGAAAGTTCCAGGTCTTGCTCCTCCGATGGTTGTCTCAATGCCTCATACGCCTTATTCGTAGAGAACTCCCCCCCACCTCCCCACGCGAAGTGGTCAGCATATTCGGCAGGGGTCGTCGAAGTGAGAACAACCGGTGCCGGCAACTCCTATTGCATCCCGAGGAAATCCTCCAGCCTCTGTTCAGACAACTCGCTGATGAACTCCGGAGCCCACGTGCCGGACCCCATGACCTGGCAAAGCAAAACATCCTGTGAGGTCGCAAGTGCGAACAACCTTGGAAATCTTTCACTTAGCTTCCCCTCACCAGACCAGTCGTTACCCCAGAAACAGAACAAACGACCATCTCCAACCTCCGGTTGCATCTTATGCGCGAGTGCCATGAGAACCTCCCGAACACCAGCCTAAAGCGGTGACTCCCCACCTTGCTCTCCCCGCCAAAGGCTCGCCCCCCACACCATAGACCTTACGGTGTAACCTGAGCACAAGAGAAGAAGAAGGTCCCCAGATTTATGACACCCATTTCACTAGAAACGCCATGTTCATGCATTCAACATCACGGACGCCAAGCCCTCCCTCCCTTTTTCCTTACGTCACCACCGTCCAGCGTACCAGGTACATCCCTGATATCTGTTGCTTGCCATCTGACCAGAAGAACGATTTCGTAAGTGCTTCAATCTTCCTTCGAACCCCAATAGGTAATATGCACGTGGAGTAGAAAAATAGTAGTATTGCCGACAGTACATGTTTTAGCAAAATTAGCTTACCACTCGGGATAGGGCGATTGCCTTCCATGTTCCATCCTGCTAATCTCTGCTCCATCCTATAAAGTACGACGTCCCAGTCCGCCTTCTTCAGTTTACCGTCCACCAACGATAAACCCAGGTAAGAAATAGGCAGTATCCCCATGGGACAGTCGGTGAGCTCCGCGATCCTCTCATGCTCGCCGTCGCACATACCGAAAGTGACGACTGTGGATTTGCTGTTGTTAGACACCAAACCTGAGAGCTCACCAAAAATACCTACCAGCTTTGCCGCATTCTTTGCTTTTTTGCTTCGATCCGCCTAACTGAAGGAACGTGTCATCCGCATATTGTAAAATGGGAAAGGAAATATCCTTAGGCGAAAGCCTTCGCACCAACCTGAGTCTACCATCTGATTAACAGAAGGCATCGGCAACCATAACAAAAAAGATCGGGGCCAAAGGGTACCTCTGGCGCACCCCACGCTGCGGTTGAAAGAAACCGCACTCCGAGCTTCCATTCACAAGGACTGAGTAAGAAGAAGTCGTAACAAATCTTTTCATCCACTCGATCCACACCTTCGGGAAACCCTTCCGCCTCAGCGACGTCCACAAAAAGTTTCAGTTGACGCAATCATAAACCTTGGAAAAGTCAAGCTTCCATAGCACACCCTTCATCTTCTATCTCTTCCACTGAAGGCGGATTTTCGTTGCCATCACCATCCCATCCGCCATTTGCCGCCCATGAATAAAAGTAGACTGCCCCTGCATGATCACCGAATCCAGTACAAGCTGAAGACGATTCGCCAGTGTCTTTGTGACGATAAGATTGATCGCGTTAGATAATGCGATCGGTCGATAGTGGTCTATTCTCTCAGGAGTTTCCTTTTTGGGAAGCAAGAATAACAACGCCCTGTTAACTCTTTCAAATCCCCTCTTACCCTCCGCGAGTTCATTCATGACATCCAAAACCTCTCCTTTCAACATCTTCTAGAATTCCTTGTAGAAGAAAACCGGGAAACCATCCGGGCTTGGTGCCCCCTCCGCATTCAACCCCCAGACCGCCCCCTTCACTTCCGCCTTTAAGAATGGCGCCTACAGCGCATCCACCTGCGAATCAGTCAACCACTTGACCCTTCTTCCCAACCACCCCTAGCCGCATCGCCTTTGCCTCCGTGAGGCCACCACAAAATGTTCACGAATCGTGCTGCCAAGGCGGGCCTGTCCCGACACCTGCTGCTCCCTTACAAGAAGCTCGTGTATAAAGTTTCTCCGCCCCCTCCCCGACGCCATGTTGTGGAAGAACCGTGTGTTGGCATCAACATCACGTAGCCATCGTTATCTAGACTATTGCCTCCATTCAACTTCCTCTTTACGGTCTTCCAATAGAAGCTCCTTAAATAAATTCAGCCTCTCCCCCAGCTCCTTAGGTTCGAGACCTCTCTCGTCATCCGTGTTGTCGAGGTGGGAAACGCCATCCTGCGCATCCACTCTCATGAGCTTTCTCCACTGCTCAATCTCCCTACCAAACCGTGTAAGATGCACTTTTAAAAGTGCCAACTTCTCAGAGAAGCAGGCGACTGCCGTCCCCTCCGGAGCCCATTCTCTCCAACGGGCCACAACGTCATCGCGAAACCCTCCTGAAGTAACCAGCACCGCTTAAACTAGAACGTAATTCTGCTCCTCGACTCTTCCCCAGAGGGCCACAGGATCGACGCGTGGTCAGAGTGCGCCTGCGGCAATGCCCACACCCGCAATAATGGGAAGGCCTCCCCTCTATTGACAAAAGAAATCTGTCCAGTCGTGAACGAGACCTTGCATTGCGCCAAGTATACGAGCAACCAACACCGTCAATAATCGAGAGACCCAACACATTCAACACCCTCCGGAAGTTACCTGATTCCGGGTCTCTGCCCCCACCAAGTTGCGGCCGATCACCTGCCAGGAGCGTAATGTTTAGGTCACCCCCGATCAGCCAAACTCCTTCCTCGCACGCCCCCCCTCAAAGATTCCAATTTCGCTGCCAATGGGCCCCGCTCCTGGCCCGTGGGACCATAAACGTTAGAGACCAGGAAGGAGAAACTGTCCGCGTGCCCCTGAGCGCCACGGAGAAAGATGATTGCGAGCGAGATACCGCAATCATCTCAAAATAAGAGTCTTTCCAGCACGTAATCAATCCACCAGAGGCACTTGTAGCCTCCTGATCAACCACACTGAACCGACCACACCTATCGAGATCTCTCAAGGCTTCCTCCGCCACTCTCGAAGCCTTAGTTGCGGTCGATCACCTGCCAGGAGTGTAATGTTCAAGCCACCCCCAATCAGCCAAGCTTCTTCCTCGCACACCGCCCCTAAAGATTCCAACTTCGCTGCCAATGGGCCCTGCTCCTGGCCCGTGGGACCATAAATGTTAGAGACTAGGGAGAAACCGTCCGCGCGCATCCTGAGCACCACGAAGAAAGATGAGTGCGAGCGAGATAATGTAATCAGCTCAAAACAAGAGTCTTTCCAGCCTGTAATCAATCCTCCAGAGGCGCCCGTAGCCTCCAGATCAACCACACCGAACCGACCACTCCTACCGATATCTCTCAAGACTTCCTTCCCCCCTCTCAAAGCCTTAGTTTCTTGAATGAGAAAAATATCAGCCTTCACCTCATCCACAAGGTTCTTTATTGCCAAGCACTTTTCGGGTCGGCTCATACCTTGCACATTCCAAGAGAGGATTTTCATTTAGTAACATCCGTTGCCATCAACTTCGGGGGCACCACCCCCAGCCGCTCTGCCACGGTTCTATCCAGAAGCCAGAACCGGTTCGTGAGGGCCGTATGCAGTCGATCATACGACACATCTTCAATTGCTCCACAATCACCAGTCACCATTGCCCGCGCTGCAGCACGCCGTATATTTCTTCTCACGGGCCTTGGGAGATCTCGTCTGGAGTAGCATGCCCCAAAACAAGGGTGTTCAAATGACCTGGACCCTCAACCCCTCAACCAAATTCCGTAAACCACCACAACAAACTCGCACGCGGCCCTCCAACCTACCGCACTGCCCCCTTCCTACCTTTGTGGGATGTTAATCAAGCAGTCCCCCACCCCCACCACCTCAGCACCATCAGTCGGGCGTCCCACGTTCGAATCCCCCAGCCTTTCCTAGCCAATCATCCCTGCATCTGCACCACCCGACAAAGCTGCAGAGATCGTCCCCTCTCCCTGAGGATGTGGTTCCGACAGTGAGGAGGCGAGATGCTCACAGGAGTGCAACGGGACATCCAAAAGCACCGTAGGTGGAGCCGAACCCACAATCCGGTCGGTCAAGACAACCGGGTTCTCAGGTCTGAGTGAATACTCGGCGGAGGCCCCACATGCCTCTTTTTTTTCAAAAGACGGGCCCACTCCTTCAACCGAAACACCTTTCCCCGGGAGACGGACCGGTGTTACTTTCCGTTTGAATGTTCCATGAATCACCCCGAATTGAATGCTTTGCGGGAGTCGAAAGGTCTCCGCGGACTTGTCGCCGACTCCCCCCGAGATTTCTTCACCTTCCGTCCAGATTCGTTGCCTGCCTCCTCCGGGCCCCCTCCAAGCTCGGAAGCCACAACTCCAGAATACCCGCGACGATGATGGTTGTCGAGATGCTTGGTCAGATTCAGTGACGAGAGCTCCCAGTAGAAAGTCTTCCCCTGCGATTGAATCTTCCACCTTCCAAGCTTCGATGGGTTTAGATGATGCACCAACAGGATGAGATCAAGTGGGTCCTTGGGAAGCAACCATTGCTTTCGAGCCCCGAAACCTTTGCGATCCCTTTTAGCAAAGCCTGAATGTCCTGTAGATTGCGCTGTGAGTACGGTAGTCCCTTGACGCGAATTCTTTCCTGCAAAGTGAACCCCATGGTGCCATCCTAGATGCATAACCGGAGCCACCGAAGTCTTGATTTGCTAGCGACATACCATTGGAGCAGGCACCCTTCCAAGCTTGCAAAAGTCGGCCGACTAGTCGAGTCGGGGAGGTAGCCGACTTGACTAGGCCTAGTCGGCCCTTAGTCGGTCCACCCGACTAGTCTGGCCGACTAGTCGGCCGACTGATCGGCCGACTTTTACAACAACCTTTTTTATTTTTTTTGTTTTTCACTTTTTTTTAAAGCAAACATATTCTAATATGCTTAATGTTATATTTAAAGTCAATTACTTCTTTTGTTTCATCATGATGTCATATAAAATGTACAAATATATGTATATAAATACGAATATATGTATAAAAACTGATTTGTATATTTAAAATAATTAAAAATTCAAAACCGACTAATTCCGACTAGTCGCCCGACTGCCGACTAATCCTTAGTAGGTGACCCCGCCGACTGAATACCGACTACCGCTTTCTGCAACCTCGGCCCTTCCTCCTCCTTCGACAGGCCTTTTGCCATCGCTCTCAAGGGCTGTCCTCAATTACATCTCCCTGAAACTTCCCTTTCGGTATCGCTCCCACATCCAAAGACGTGAGAAAAAGGGCCTTCGGTTCTCCGCCCTCTCCGATCAGTGCCCCGGACTATATGAGAGGTATCATCCGCTTTGAACAGAGCCGGCCTCTGTGCCCAAAACCTCTGCACACGTAACACCTGATTGGCTCTCTGCAAGATCTCGCCCAGTGCCGAGATGACCCGCAATGATAGCAGCCTAATCCAAAGAGGTTTACACGTTGTTCCGCAGGTCGCGAGATGCCGCCCGACGGGCAGTGGCAATGTCTCTGATAGGGAACCTCCACCCAGCCCTCTGTCGCTCCCTTCGTTATGCTAGGCTACCTGGCTATTGTACCTGAAGGAATTGTCAAGGCAGCTTTTGTAGTATCACTGGAGGTAGTAGCCCCAAGAGTATGGAGAATCCGCATTAGGCGAGAGTAGTCTGCGCCATTGAGATGTATTGTCTTGCAACTGGGGGTTGTTGTAGTTGACGCCTCTTCCACATCATGGGTATCCTCATTGGCACTATTGACGTGATTGGGAGGTACGCCAAACTTCTGCCAGCATCGTTCGGATAGAGGATTCCATCGACCTTAGTGAGTGCATTGTGGAAAATGAGGGGCGGTATAATCTCGCCCACGACCATATAGAAAGTTACATCCACATCCCGACTCTCATCCATGTCCACGGCCTGAGTCATGGCCGCATCCTCCTTGAATGCAGTATCGGCCTCCTCTTCCACATGAGACCATGCGTGAAGAACTCTTTGCTGAAGGTGAGGCAGGAGATTGGACAACATATATCTCCTGTTCCTTAAGACGATAAAAAATGACCTTCACCATTGGCAATGTATCTGATATAAGAAATTGTTCATTTGCTGTCAGGGACCTGGAATGCAGGCCATCAAGAAAATGATATACCTTCCAATGTGAACGCTCTTGTACCTGTTTGGTACAACATACAACAACAACAAAGCCTTTTCCCACTTTAAGTAGGTTCGGCTATATGGATTTTTTGCCTCCATTCATATCTATCTTGGGTCATTCTCGGGGTTAGATTTAAAAAACTATGATCCCTTCGTATAGTCTCATTCCAACACTTCTTGTGCCTTCCACACCTTCTTTTAGCCGGCTCAGCATTCCGAAACTCACATCTTCTCATCGGTGCATTAATTGACCTCCTTTACACATGGCTAAACCATCTTAAGCGATTTTCTTGCATCTTATCTTCGATCGGAGCTACACCCACTTTCATTTTGCTGGCATCATTCCGAATCCGATCTTTACGTATGTGTCAACACATCCACCTTAGCATTTTCATTTCTACTACTGCCATTCTCTGCACATGTCTATGGTTCACATGCCAACATTCAGATCAATAGAGCACAACAGGCCTCACAACTGCTTTGTAAAAGATTCCTTTGATTTTCAAGGGATTTGTCTTATCACAGAGAACAGTAGATGTCCCTCTCTACTTCAGCTAACCTGCGTTTATTTTATTTGTAACTTCTTCGTCAATTTCTCCATCATGTTGCAAAGTAGATCCCAAGTATCTCAAAAAATCTCTATTCTGAATGTTATCATCACCAATCTTCATATCGATTCCATCACCATTGCTTCCATCAAAAGTACACTCCATATATTCAATTTTAGCCCTACTTATACGAAATCCTTTAGTCTCCAAAGAATGTCTCCAAACCTCAAGTATCTCATTTACCCCATCTCTAGTCTCATCAGTCAACACAATATCATCAACGAATAACATACACCATGGTATCTCATCCTGAATGTGACTTGTCAACTCGTCCATAAACAAAGTAAAAATGAATGGATTCAAAGTTGGACGTTGATGTAGATAGGGATGGGCATGAGCCGGGCCTGAAGGTCTCATGCCCAAGCCCATCTAAATATTTCGGGCCTAGGGTCGGGCTTAGGCCCGTAAATTTTGGCATTGTTTGGCCCAGGCCTAGGCCCGACCCATTTCCTTTGGGCCGAGCTTGGGCCGGGCCGGTCCAAGCCTTTGTTCATTTCATGGTCATGAAAACAACAACATGAGAAATATGGAAATGATGGATCATGCTATACATTCAAGGGAAGGATTACATATCCCTAAATCAAGCGCAAAAAAAGAAGTTACACACATAAGAATGTCTACATTAAAGTAGCTATTAAACCATGCATAAGAATCTAAGATGTCTACAAAACAACTAAGTTTGCACATATCTTGAATGCATAACAATGGCTAAACAGTTGTGATATTCCAATGAGAAAATAATGGCTAAACAACAGCAATATGGGTATTTCAACAATCGTATATAGTATACCTTAGTAAGCAAAATGTCTTGGCTAAGGCCCATGCCCATGTTCGGGATGGATATTGGGCTTTACCCTCAGGCTAACTTCGGGCCATTCCTCGGGCCTTCGAACGGGCCGGGCCTTGGGCAGGGTCGGGTTGGGATGAGCCAAGCTCGAGCCCAGTTCAAAGTGTTTTTGAGCCTACATTTTAGGCTCAGGAACGGTCCAATACTCTATTGGACTTGGGATGGGCTGTGCTTTTCGGATCGTGTTTCGGGCTATGTCGGGCCGGTCCAACCAAATGCCCATCCCTAGATGCAGATCAATGTTGATGTGAAAATAGTCAGTCTTCCTAGACTGTATCCTTACACAAGATAAAGCTCTATCGTACATATCTTTTACGAGGTTAATGTATTGGATTGGTACTTGTCTCATCTCTAAGACTCTCTACAATATCTCTCTTGTGATAGAATCATAAGCCTTCTTAGAGAGGTTTTTCCTTTTAGCTCTGTAGATCTTCATTGTTCTCCTCTGCAAGTGGATGGCTTCAATAGTTGAGCGACCTAGCATGAGTCCGAATTGATTTTGTTTTACTTTGGAAACTTGCATCAACCTTCTTGCAATCACACATTCCAGAATTTTCATTGTGAGAGTCATCAACTTGATACCTCTCTAATTTGAACAATTTTGAATGTCTCCGTCGTTCTTATAAAGAGGTACGACGATGCTTCTCCTCCATTCTTCTAGTATTTTCTTACTCTGTTAAATAACATTGAATAAATTTGTAAGTCAAGTCAAACCATGCTCACTTAACATTCTCCAAATTTCTACATAAATGTCATCAGGTCCTACACCCTTCCCATGTCTCATAACCTTCAAAGCCTCCTGTACTTCCTTCCTCTGTATTCTTCTGTAGCTTGCACGATTCAAGTAATTTTCATTACTAACTAGATTTCCCAAAGTGATATCTTTATTTCCTTCCCCAATGAAAATCTTATGGAACTATTGCTTCCATCTAGTCTCTATATCCTTCTGAGTAACGAGCACATGACCTTCCTTATCCTTAATGCATCTTACTTGAGAAAGATCTTTAGTCTTTCTTTTTCTCTTGCTTTAGCCAGCTTGATTATATCCTTCTGACCCTCCTTAGATTCAAGATTTTTGTACAAAACTTCATAAGCTTTTGACTTAGCTTCGCGTACCGCCTTCTTTGCTTCCTTCTTAGCTATTTTGTAGTTGTGAAAGTTTCGTATATTCTATCCTTAGACATAGTTTTAAAGAAAGCTCTTTTTTATATTTGAGCTTCTCTTGCACCCCTTCACTCCACCACCAAGCCTCCTTTTGGCATGGAGCTCCTCCCTCTGACTCGCCTAGAATCTCTTTGGCTACCCTTCGGATACAACTTACAAGGTGCTACTGCCTCCCACATTTCATTAGCACTTCCGTTACAATTCCAAGATAAGTCTTCTAGAACCTTCTCCCTGAAGCTTGATTGCTTCAATTGAAGATTCCACAATCTAGTCCTAGTGATCTTGGAAATCCTCTTTTTCTTTACTAGCTATTTTATTTGCACATCCATGACTAACAAGCGATGTTTGATGGTCAGGCTCTCTACTGGGATTACTTTGCAGTCTTTGCAATCCGATCGATCTCTTCTTCTCAATGTAAAGTAGCCTATCTGTGTTCTAGTCGAGCCCCTCCTATAAGTAATTAAATGCTCCTCCCTCTTCTTGAAGAGAGTATTTGCAATGAAAAGATCATAGGCTATTACAAAATTCAGAAAGACTTTTCTCTCTTCATTTCTATCGCTGAAGCCATGACCTCCATGAACACTAGCATAACCTGAAGCATCCTTTCCCAGATGTCCATTAAGATCTCCACCTAGATCAATCATCTCTCTTTGTGTGATTCCTTGCATTTTAGGAATTTATCTCTCCTGCGCTGGTTATCGGCTTCCTATTGTGCAATCTTTCTCAATTTACCCGGGCTTGGGACTGGCCATGGATGAGTTCTGTTTGATATGACATGAAGGATGAAATATTGCAAGTTCCTCATACATGCTATTGATATGCTTCTAGTACTCAACAAGGGTGGAATCACCATGAGATGCGGACCAGATCCACCTATAGATGTCTGCAAGGCTTGGCTTTGTCTTCTTTTGGTAGTATGTCTGCTCAAGATCCTCCCACATCTCCTTCGCTGTGTTCTTGTAGAGAATATTCGAGGTATTGTGTGCCTCAACACTGTTGGTCATCCAGTTGATGACCAAGTAGGTTTTTGTATGCAGTTCTCATATTCTTTGTCCTTTTCTTCTAGAGGATCTTGAGTCAGGATTTAGAGTTTCCGTTGACTGCCAATGAACACCATGAAAGACCGATACCAGAGCACGTAATTTTCTGTGTCGTTGAGTTTGATAGTAACGCCTTGTTTAAGGGCTTTGTCTTAGTAGAAGAAGAAGGTGCTATGGTGATTTTAAGGATAAAGGAAGTCCTGTGATTGGCTAAATATGCTTACAAGGGCTATGAGATGCCCTAGAAGTCACGTTGCACAGCAGATCAGGAGAACTCTATGCCTAAAATAGCATCTAGGAGGCTGTGTGTGTGACTGGAGAGCTGCTGGGGCCGCTTAGTGCTTCGACAGTCGGCTTCGGTGATGCTGCAGTTGTAGCCTGGATAGCTGCAACAGTGCAGGAGGCCACCAACGGTACTGAAGGGCACAATTGGAGCCTACTGGTGGTGCTGGGGAGCTACAGTTGGTGACTGCCAGCGGCGCTGGAGGCTGCTGCGGTTGCCCTGGCGGCACAGCCAGCAGCACTGGGGCTGCTGCTGCGACCTTCGGCGGCTAGAGCTGCCGCCGCTGGAGGTTGGGGGCGGCGCTGCCACCTTTGGCGGTTAGGACGGTCGACATTGGACGTCGGGAGGGCTTTGTGGAGGACCCTTCGATGAGAGAGAAGGGTCCGCGCAAGGAGAGATGGCTGGTGGCGGCTGTGGGTTTTATGTATAGATTCCATATAGGACCTTCGCTTTGATACCATGTGAAGAGACAATGAAATATTGTTGTTTATTCATGTTGTTGATGAGTTCATGATGCTTGCGTCCGTTCGTCATCTTTTTTGGTCTCCCAGGATTCATATTACACAGGTTTTGCAACGAGCTGACTTTTTTGTCGATGAATTTTTATTCATGTTCCTCTGACACAATGATTCAGTCTAATATTTATTTTAACGTATTTTGGATGTTGGACAATTCAATCTCCATATTATAGTGATCTTTGAAATATTTTTCCTTTCCTTTATATAACAATCGAGATATTTTTTCTTTTGATGCTTAAGAGATGATTATATGCATTATTGATCCACTTTTTCATGTACTAAATAAGATCGACAAATCGTGAGGACGACTTGATGGCCATGCTCTGAAATCACTTGATTCAATCGAAGAAATTATGGGGATGATAGGAGAGGAATGCGACAAGCCTCACGGGATTGGGGATGGACAAGATTGAGAAGAAGAAATCTTAGAGATTTTGTGTGGGGGGGGGGAAGGGTAATGGTGAAGGCACTATCCAAATCAAAAGTCAAATTTCAAATCATAATATAAATTCTAAATAACGGACTACTAACCCCTTTTATAAGAGGGTGAATTCCAAAATAAACAAGGAAAATAAAAATAGACCACATAATAGACCTTTATCGTCTTCCTAAAATGATCATAACTAACATTTTCTACCGTAAATGTTGAATTACAAACGATCAAATCCCAATTATAAATGTAAATAAAAATCGACAACTAATTAGAGTAACTAATTTGGGACAAAAACATTAATTTGCCAAATCTCCAAGTCTGTGCTTATTAGTTGGTCAGTTCCCTGATTTTAAGGCCTTAATTGTAGGTTTCAGTCACCATTTCGGTGACTGCCCGAAATGAAATTTCGGTTGAATTTCGATCGAAATTTCGATCATTTCCGTCATTTTTGTACTAGATCCCCCATATTTCAATCATTTTGGCCATTTCGACCAAATTTTGGTAACCTATTGAAATGGAATTTCGATTGAAATTCACTCGAATTTTGTCGAAATTTGAGGCCATGCCAGATTTGCAGGAGATGGTATGAGTGAGTCTTGTTATCGTAGGCAATCACACATGGGGGAATTGAGGATACTGAGGCATTGGAGGCTGGCTTCAGATGCCATATATAGGGTTTGTTAAATGTCCGATTTCGATTTCGTCCCGGTTAGCCTGGAAAGAGAAATTCGGTGGAATTTCGATGGAATTTCGGTGAAATGGCCAGAAGTTGGGGAAATTACTTGAAAAATTATTTTTTAAAAAATAAAGATTTTTAATATTCTTTAACTCAATAAATGGGATAGAAAGATTGTTTTTCTCTAATGGTAAGATACTGATATGATATGTTACACTAAATTTCAATCCAGTCGCCCAACAACCAAAAATATAATATGTTGCTCTGAACCAGAACCATATTTTGAACCGTAATTAGAAGTCATCGATTTCTCCTCTTGAATATGAAGATAATAGTGACATGTGAGCACCTCTTTAACAAGAATGAGGTGGCAAATATGATAACTACTAATTAAAACATATATATATATATATCAAAATATATAAAATAAATATCTCAAGTTAAAACTTTAATTTAACTCTTAAATCTTGTGTTTAACTGATTTGGTTTGGAAATAGATATAAAATATATAAATTAGCTAAAGAAACTTATTTAAACAATATAAAAAACTCTAACAACTCAACACATTAGCGAATTAACAAATGAAAATTCATTAATATATGCAAAACTCGATGAAAGCAAAGGGTAAATTCCCTTATTTTTGTTGTCTCGTCGAAACAAGATGTAATTTCTATGAAATTTTGTTGACATTTCGGTGATATTTCGTTGAAATCCTGGAAAAAGGAGTAGGGTGCGTTTCGATTTCGGTGACCTAAAGAAATGGAAAATTCAGAGAATTTCGGTGGAATTTTGGTGAAATTTGAGGCCATATTTATGATGAACGCTACATGTAATCATCCTGAGCCAAAAATAGTAAGGTCCAAATATGGAATGATCGATCAACAATAAGCAATGATTAATCATTGTTCAAATAATCGATTCATACATGGACCCATGTTCGATCATTGATTTGGTAACAATATTCACAATTTAAATAGATGATCGATCATAAAGAGTGACTTACCGAACAAGAAATGAAACGATCAAAGCCAAATAACGTTTTAAAAATGATCGACTAGGAAATGAATACTGAGCGATCATACCACTTATCGATCATAGCAAAAGTAGTGATCCATTAGTTCAAAGTGTTCTTCTGCAAGCTGCAGATGATCGATCAGGTCAAGGACAATGAGTGGTCATTCAATGATCGATCAATAAGAGTTGCAACGAGCGATCAATTGATGGCTTGACTTGAAGTCGACTTTGCTGTATAAGCTTGACTTGACAGTAGCGACTCGTGTATATCATCATATATACAACAATTAAATAGAATTTAGAGTACATTCGATGATTACACAACGAGCACAAAGCAAAACACTTTACAACAACATATAATATGAAATATAATATGAAAGAAAACTTTTGAAGAATTTCTGTTGAGGTTTTGAACTTTATCCGAAGATCCTGCAAAATTAGTATACATATGCAAGTAGATCTATTGTGTGTTAGCTTTAAATCAAAAGTAACCAAGATTATAACACTCGTGACATATGCATACCTTTTAGATGTTGTTCAGGGATGATAAAAATTGGGCAATACATAAAAATTGTGCATGAATTTTAGATTGTTATACAAGTGATTGGATATTCTCGAAGGACTACTGTTTAAAGAAACCCTTTTAGATAATTTCACGGCAGATTTGTTCCCAATTTGTCATTTCTTTTCTTCCAAGCTATGTTATGCCTATATTTATTCATTTTTCTTATGAAGAGTGGTAGGTCAGCATCTTATACTCAATGAAATTCCTTAAATACTTTTCTACATTGTTTCTGAGCATGTGACGATCTTATCACATAAATGGTTTCAACATCCTTAATAACTTGGCACTTTTTTTTCTCCCTCTAGATAACGTTTTGTAGAATATTTCTACTTGATGTTTGTTGCACACCTCTCCATCTTTCCAACACTGCTTTTTGCTGTTTATGTGAGCTTGTTCATATCACATAAATCGTCAACTTTATACAATTATTAATTACACATAATAATTTGCCTGTGCCATGCTTCAACCATTTCTGACCAGATCTTTACCATTGCATATGTGCGAGCTATATTACTTGCTTCATAACTAGTCATATGCTGTGAATACTTTAGTTTAAAAATCTGGTCAAATGTTAACGTAACATGTAATGCATGCTGTATTAGTTTTACTTGTGTCTAAGTGTCGTTACTCCCTAAATATATTGTTATATATTCATAGACTTTTAGCCTATGCTGTTCTTAACCTTCTCTTCTCCTTTATTGTGTGTATATACTTTTTCAGGTTTATGACTTTTGCCATGATCATAAAAATGGATGCCTTGTGGATATCCTTTGATATCTAGAATATTGCCTATCAAAGATTACAGATGAGAACCCCATAAGCGTCGGGATTACACATCACAATCACTCCATTTTTACCCTTGGTCCTGCCTTTTTTCTCTTCCTCCAGATTGTCTGGTCGGAAGTAGATTTTTCTCCTTTGTGATCTTGCTCTCCAATGATCCATTTTACCTTTTCCTTAACAAAGTCAATGATTGACAATTGTCAAGCTTCCGTGAACTTCTCTCAAGTCCATTTTTGCCGTCAGTGTAAATAAAACTATGCTTTGCACTTCTAGGCTGTGGCTACATTAGGAAGGGGGAAATATTGGAAAATTGGATGCAATTTAATTTGTTATTTTTAATTTGGATATAGAGTGGGAATCTTTATTATGTATACGTCTTGCTTTTTAGAGTCAAGTGCCTTGTTTAGTATTTATTCCTCAACTTTCCGGTTGCCTCTTTTTTAATTTTCTTGATTGCCCCACCACACACAGCTCCGAGAATTTCGTTTGATGTTATTTTTATATTTAAAAATGGTTTGAGCCTTGGGTTCTATGGGACTTTGTTTTGAGCCGTTATTATGATTTTCTAGGATTATCTCTGCACAACTATAGCAATATTTGATGAAACCCATTTTAGGGATGCTGAAATGGCATTTGAAGTCCAATCTTGGTGTAACTGATGAAAGTTAAAGCGAAACATGTTTAAGGTAGCTTGGATCTATTTGGAGATGACTGACTTGGTTGAAAATGTTGGACAATATTGGACATGATTTTGCTTATCTAGATCTTGTAATTAGTATGAACAATGATAGACAAACAATCAAGGTAGTCAATTTTAGTTAACATGGAAATGTATCGGTTTTGGTTTCAGACTGTTCATTTATTTTGCTTAAAATCCTATCTAACATTGGTCAGATAAGTAATTGCTTGTCTTGTCTTAGTTTTGGGGGTTCATATTGGTTAGTATTATTTTCTGAAACCATCTTATTCTATTTATTTGTTGATCTTGCAGTCGGAGGATGACTTCTACATCCGATACTACACGCTTCAGCTTTTGACAGCTCTTCTCAGTCATTCTCATAGCAGGTCATTTTGACTAGTTAGTCAGTTGCCGTTGATTTTTAGTCGCTTTTATGGAGTGGCATCACAGGTTTCCCTACGTGCATCTTTCAGGTTACAAGAAACGATTTTATCCATTCCACGTGGGATTACCTGCCTCATGGATATGCTGATGGATAGAGAGGTTTGTTTTAATTTTCACTTGGCAGGCACGCGGAAGATTATCAAGTGCTTAGATTGTGCCAAGACATAGTACATGACATTGAATTGAAAGCTTGTGCAAAATTCCAACATATAGTATATTAGTGTTTCCATCTTGCTTGTGATGCATTATAATGAACCATTGTCTGTTGCCATATTAACCACCTGTTTCGATGTACTGCAGTAAATTGTGTAATCTCTCTTCTGACAATTGTTATAATTAGGATCGAAGGAGAAATGGATATTAACTTTCCAGTTTGTGGTATACCTAAGATTGAAGGTGGAGTGGATAACAATTTTCCACGAAGTCCATCCAAATTATCCAAAGAAATAAGAGCGAAGGAAAGTGCTAATGGCATGCGAAGTGTGCATTGAGAACTTTCCTTTGTGATCATTATAATCAATCCTAAGAATATCAAGAAATATAAATCATCAGTATGTGCCCCCACGTGATAGATAGATAATGCACGTCACACATTGAATAAAAATAATCTGGGACATGCCATTTCACCCACTTGTGAATCTTTCTTCACTTTCTCGTCATGATCTCTGAGTTATACTTTGAGGGGATACTTCATAAAAATTGGTCTTCCTTTTGTTACTTTATATTTTTTCATGCATTTTGCAAATCATGATGTTGGATGCATTGAGCTACGGTTGCTAAGGTCAACATATGACTCGAAAGTGTCACCTGCTAAAAGTTAATCGACTGTGCGGTGACAGCCTAATCAGATTTAGTTGATTATGTATTTTTAATATTTTTAAAATTTTAATATAAAATATCTTTTCTTATGTATACATTCTTATATTTCAATACAAAGGATGGAACCTTTATTCCATATCTTGGTTCAAGTGAAATTTATGCTATATCTATAACAAAGGTTAGAAAATTAAAGCCTTGCCTTTTGACTAACATTTTTTTAGTGGGTCTTTTTATCTAAAATGCTGGTGAATTTTTTCTTGTAATATTGTACTTTTGGATGGTCATATTTTTTCATGCATGCTGTTTCTCATTGAATTTATGTCATGTAACTTAGCCAAAACACAGATCAAGCCTGTTCTTGTCTAATGCAGGTAGTTTGAGAATTCGTCTTTTGTCTACTTATATAAATGCCATTATTTATCTTAGATATTGTGTGCTATTTATTTTGACTAAAATTCTTATAACATCCCATATGTAGCGCCCTTCTATATATGTTTTCATCTTGATAATGCATTTTTATGATCTCTCCCTCGCCCTCCTACTCCTGAGCTCACATTCCATTTATTTGTTTGTGAGTTGCTTGATTTATATTCTCTGTTGGGTTACAGGTTATAAGGAATGAAGCTTTGTTGCTTCTTACTCACCTGACACGTGAGGCTGAGGTGAGCACTTCATCGAAGAATGTGTGTATGTGGTGCTGTTCTATTTGTTCTTCTCGGGGGTTCTTATATGCTTTTCTGCTCATACCATCAGGAGATTCAAAAGATTGTGGTCTTTGAAGGTGCATTTGAAAAGATCTTCAGCATTATTAAGGAGGAAGGTGGTTCAGAAGGTGGTGTTGTTGTTCAGGTGAATTAATCTTCAATTCCAATATTATTTGTGAAACACAAATTCGAAAAATCGATATTTTTTTAAATGTGATAAGAGAATTGCTTTTAATTATCTCTTGATTTTCTTATGAATATATTATAGGTGGTGCCCTTCAATCTGTTCAAAATAAATACCGGTTATTTTTTATTTTATGATTTTTAACATGCTTTTTTATTGTGATCTTTCGGCTGTTAGAAATTTAAAGTGAGATCTATATTTGCATATCTGTAGACGCTCTCTGCAATTTCAGTATTGCTGCATAGTAGATTAAGTAGTAGACTGCATCGAGGTCCGATGGTATTTTAATCACTAAATCTTAGCTTACTGCATGATTTTTTTTGAGGCTCAAAAAAGGGGGACGCACTCGTCGGTGCTCGCCCCAAAATATATTAACAAAAATGAGAAGAACAAGAAATACTTACAGGGGGTGATGGGATAAGAGGGCGCAGAAGGTGGTAAAAACTAAGGACGATCACTTCGGCAAACAATTGCCGTTATATAATTACAGGCACCAATCTGATATAAGTCTATTCGCCAAAATGCTAACGTTCTCCCTATAGAATCGCATGCCCAAGAAAATAGCGTCATTCCTGCCCCGCCAAATGGACCACAATCACGCGATAGGCCCCAAAATGTCGCCTCGTGCCCTCGACCTGTTCGACCAAAGGATCTCGCAGAAATCTTCAATGTTGTCCGCACGAGCCCAACCCACTTCGTCCCAGATTCCCGCAACCAAAGAACAACGAAAGAAAAGATGATCAGGAGATTCGTCATCAATACGGCAGAGATGGCAGATGGCGTTAGTCTGGGGAAAAAAGTTGGCACACCGATCCCTGGTCATCAAGCGCCGCTGACGTAGAAGCCATAAGAAAATGGCGATGCGCTCCGGCAAGCGCAATAGCTTACTGCATGATGCACTTCAATTTTTGTATTTCCACTGTTTTTCTTGTAATCTTATTATTGGATCCATCTCTCAGCCATGGGTTAAATCCATTTATACTCATTATTCTTGTCGGGAAACAATAAAAAAGAGGTTGCTTTCTCCACAACTTCTATCTCATGGATTTCTAAAAAAACTTCTATCTTATGGACCATAATGTACCTTTTTGGAAAGTGGACTATACTGTCACGCCATCTGCATTCTCTCATCTTCCTTCACATTCACTACAGACAGTCCTTGGGAATCGGATATGCTTGCCCAATGAAAAGCAACTTGCCCATCTGAACCTCCTGTCCTAGCAGATAAATCTATTATTCCTTTTTATGCCTGTTACATTTTCAGTTTACCTTCTCTTGGTTATATCGGGTCTTGTTGGCTATGCTCTTGAAAGTTCAATTGCATAGCCCACGTCCACCTACCAAATTCCATGCCAGTGTTCACGAAAGCGGTCTGTGCGGCCGCATATGCGGCCGCATATGCGTATGCGGTGCCTTCAGCGCACCGCTTTCATGAAGCCCTGCATTATGCGCCCTGTGCGCTTATGCGGGCCGCATATGCGGGCTGTGCGGCCGCCTATGCGGTCTGTGCGGCCGCATACATATTATTTTATTTTTTTTATTTTTTTAATTTTTGCCATATTTTTATTATGTTATTTGTGCCACATTTTTCTTGCTTTTGCATGTATGCCAACCATGCATCCATGAATATTTAAATCCATCATCAAAGTAATTGTACGACGAGATTGGAGTAAACACGCGAGGAAGAAAAAGAACAATGTACCAATAATTTAGCAAATTAATTTAGTCAACTAATAGTTATAATGAATGTAATATATTATATGTAAAGTTTGGTACTTTTGATGGAGGATCAATTATAAATATAACAACAACGATAAATGACAATACATTCAACAATAGAGGCATTTTGTATGCTAACTTTTCTATTTTGTTGATTGCTGTCAATTATTTTATGTGCTAACTGTTCTATTGAAGTATTGATATTTGATTGATAGAGATTGTTTTGAACTCTATATGAAAGTTATTTTTCTTAGATCTTCGGTTGGACCACAATTATACATAAATTTAGTTCTCTTGTAGTCACTTTTGTATATATTTAATTATTTTTCAATAAAAAATTAGGAAACCGCGTAGAACCGCATATGCCCCGCATATGCCCCCGCATACCGCTTAATCGCTATTCAGTGACCTGTCCGAACGCATACGCATACCGCTTTCCTGAACCTTGTTCCATGCTATTCCGAGGGATCCTCAATGTAACATCCAAAAGAATCTAATACTGCACTGTAGTCCCATCTGCCGTTGAGGTGGAAACTGCCCAAGACCGCCACACCTTGTGAAGCTTGCAATCCCTTTGTCGGTGGGCCTAAACTCCACATTTGTAACATCAGAACTCCGATATTGAAGGTGTCACACCCTCTCGTTGGGGCATACGTTGGCACACCACCTCCCAACCATCATCGTCAACCACCATTGGCATCTTATTCTTCGCCTCGGCAGGCATACTGAGTCGAAGGAGAATCTCAACAAGGCTGTTGGGAAACCCTACACCACTGGACGGTGCCGGTGGGCCGTGGACCCTCAGTCAGACCCAGAGGGCCTCGTAGAACCTCGAGATGGTGCCCACCACCAACCAACTAGTCCAAGGCAAAGTAGCACCTCCAGGGGGAGGTTCTAAGTGACTGGACGGAGGTTCGAGGTCTTCGAGGGAGGTCAACAGCCTCAGGAGTAGAGCCACCGTGTGGTTATTTAAACCCCCTTGTAGCGGTGCACCACTTCCAGGCGTATTATTAAAACCACCTTGGCGGTGGTCCATCTTTATCTGACGAAGGTCTAACACTTTAAGTTGGGGGCTCAAAGCCACATCAGACATTGTGGGAGCGGCCGTCGCCTCTAAGGAGCATGGCCTCAAATTTCGGTGAAATTCGACCGAATTTCGGTCGAATTTCGATTTCGGTGGGTGACCGAAATTCGACCGAAATTAGAGGGGATTAGTTAAAAAATAGACCGAAATAACCGAAATTTCGGTCGAATTTCGATCGAAATTCGACCGAGATTTCGTTTTGGTCCGTCTCTAAAATGAAACCGAAATCCTGCATTTAAGGCCTTGTTAAGGAGTAGGAGCCTTAAACATCAAAGCCCAACGATGTGAGGGGGGATCCCCACGACTACATGTTCTCATCCGGACTCCTTGACCCCTCTCCTATCTTTTTTCTTGATTTTGAGGAACCCTAGCATGATGCTCCTCATAATTCCAATCTCTACCATCAAAAGTAGAGTCTACAACCCTATACTCGTACTCATCTTATTCTCATAGTTGTTGATATCATAAACTTCAAACACGTTGGGGAAGAAAGAGAGAGTACCGTATCCTTATCCCTCTTATTCTCATAGTTGTTGATATCATAAACTTCAAACACGTTGGGGAAGAAAGAGAGAGTACCGTATCCTTATCCCTTGTTTTTTTTCAGTATGCACATTGATGTGGACATTGACATTGACATGCATGAAACTATGTTTCTATATTCTTTTTTTGAAAGAAATGTTTCTATATTCTTAGTAATGGATATGGATGAAACATATATTTATTAGATACAAATATTATTAGAAATACTATAGTTTAGCTTTAAATATACATGTATTGGATGCATTGCACATGAATTAACTACACCAATGTGTTTATATCGGAGTAATTATATAAAATGTGGTGAAAAATGGTACAAAACCATGTTGTATATGGTTAATCATAAATCTACAACTATGTTTATATATAAAAATCGATATATGGATGCATTGCACATGAATTAACTACAACAATGTGTTTCTTTAGGAGTAATTATATAAAATGTGGTGAAAAAAGGTAAAAACCATGTTGTATATGGTTAATCATAAATCTACAACTATGTTTATATATAAAAATCGATGTATGGATGCACATAAATTTATTTATGGATAGAAAGTGTTAACCATATCCATTTTAAACAGATATGGATGTAAAAATATGTACAACACTGGAATATATCATTATTTGTCTGCATCCTTCGTTATCAATGGTTAGGGCGATCTAACTAGCAAGGAGTGGTGTAATTATTCGGAATTAGAGATTTTATGTTGACAATGTCATTGAACATCTGAAGATCTTGTTGTTAGCTTTGTCTTTGTAACTGTAGTTCTTAAACTTGTGAATACAAAAAGATTTTGGATGCTGGCTTTCTCGGCGTGCACATTTTTTACTTTTATAGAAAAGTTTAGCATATAGGAGTAGACACAAACCCTGCATTATCCAATTGAAAATGTCAGAAAGAAAAGAGGACAAATGGGATTGGCATATTGGTATAGTGTTGGAGCATATGTCTATCAAGCTCAGCTTGGAACAACATCTCTGAAAAGGACCTCTAGCAAAGTCCTTGGTGAAAATATCACTTGTTTGATCTCCAGTAGAAACATGGGATGTGGATATGAGACCCTTTTGGTTCATGTCTCTGGTATAGTGGCAATCAACCTCTATATGCTTGGTTCGTTAATGACTTGCAGGATTATTGGCAATAAACAGAGCTGCTTTATTGTCACATAAAAGCTTCATGTGAAGAGGAACCTCAACAGCAAGATCAGTTAAAACCGACCACATTATCTCTGTGTTTCCCTGTGCCTGGCCCTGTACTCAGATTCTGCACTTGATGTAGCAACCATTGTCTGCTTTTTGCTTTTCCATGACACAAGAGATCTTGTAACAAAATAGCAAAGCTAGTAATAGACTTCCTGTCTCTACGGCATCCTGCATTGTCTGCATTTGCACAAGCTGTCACCTCAAGAGTAGGGATGAGCATTGGGTAGGGTCGGCCCGGCCCAGCCTGATGCCTGACCCGCTAAAGTCCGACCCAGACTTGGACCCGAGCAATAGTCAGGCGGGCTTGGGCCTAATTTTTGGCCTATATCAAATTTCGGACCAGGCTCGGGCAACGATGAGCCCGAGCCTGAAGCCCGTGGGTAGGCCTGCATATGGACTCATCATAAGCCCGATTCGAGCCCAACCCACATATAAGCCCTAGGCACATAAGCCGACCCACATATATATCCATTATAATGATCCACATAGTGTTGATTTGAATATATTTGATGTCGAATGTGCATGTTGTTAGGGAGAGGGGTCAAATGGTGAGACTCCGATTCCAAATGAGGTTGCAATCCTAGTTAACCAAATCCTTTTTTTAATATAATGGGCCGGCCCAAGCCCGACCTGACCCATGTATTTACGGTTCGGGCTCGGGTTTGGATCATAATTTTCCGAAATGTTGCAGGCTTAAGCCCGACCCGTGGGCCCGAAAATTGGAATCGGGCTCGGGCTGGGGTGAGCCCGGCCCGACCCGGCCCGATGCTCATCCCTACTGAAGAGATGTGCCCCTGCTGAATATTAGACCAGTACTTGGTGAAGTCTTCAAATATCTCAAAATCATATAGACCGCATCCATATGAACCTTCGTGGGTTGTTCCGTGAACTGACTCACCTTGCTTACATCAAATGATATGTCTGGCCTTGTAATGGTAGCATATAGGAGCTTCCCAACAAGCCCCTTGTATCTCCTCTTATCTACCTCCCTAGTGTCATCATCATATAATCTCATACTCGAATCCATAGGGGTAGTAGCAGGCTTGCACCCTGTCATACCTGTCTCGAATGGAAGATCAGTCACAAACTTCCTCTGGGTCGTAACAAGACCACACCGGTTCCTAGTGAACTCTAATCCAAGGAAGTATCGAAGATTGCCAAGGTCCTTGGTCTCAAACTGCTAACCTAGGAACTTCTTGGCAACCTAAATGCCCTTCTCATCATCAGTTGTGACAATAATATCATCAACGTAGACAAGAATAGCAACAATACCTCTCTGTATCCTATGAAAAAAAAGCGAGTGATCCGTAATGGATCGTGCAAACCCCTCGTGCTCTATCAATTCTGAAAGCTTATGGTACCAAGCTCTCGAACTTTCCTTTGGGACGTAAATCGCTTTGTGAAGCCTACATACCTAATAAGACT
The DNA here is from genome assembly GCA_037367405.1 of Ottelia alismoides. NCBI lineage: Eukaryota > Viridiplantae > Streptophyta > Magnoliopsida > Alismatales > Hydrocharitaceae > Ottelia > Ottelia alismoides. Next base: position 1,065,331 of record JAZKJV010000322.1, read on the forward strand.
ACCCTCGACAACAAACCTTGGTGGTTGCTGCATATATACCCCTCTTAAAGATCTTCATATAGAAACACATTCTTTACATCAAGTTGGCAAAGAGGTTAGTCCCGTGAAACAACAAGTGATAGAAGAATGCACAATGTCTCTGGATACTGGAGAGAAGGTATCCTGATAGTCCATCCCATAAGTCTGGGCGAACCCACGTGTTATAAACTTATAAGACTTGCCTTGTAGCGATCCACACTGCTATCTGCTTCATGCTTCACCTTTAAGATCAATTTGCACCCACAACAGAGGCACCCAGAGGAGCAGAAACGAACTCCATGTACCACGAGACTGCAAAGCGGCCATCTCCTCCTCCATGGCAACCCGTCAACTTCTGTTCTGTATGGCCCCCTGATATGTTCGCGGGATAGTAATAGCTGAGAGGCCCATAACAAACCTCCTGTACTCATCTGAAAGATGGTCCAAGGAAACATGCACAACTAGTGGATAAGTGGCACAATTATGACGCAGCTCCCTCAAGGCAATAGGTACATCGAGGTCATCATCCTCTCTATTCTTTGGTGTCAGCTCCTCCTTTATAGTATCCTCTAGAACTAGGATATCACCATTGCCATCCATAGAATCAACACGTTCATTACATACCCGAGGCATGCTGGATGGTGGGAAAGGCGCATGAGCAGAGGGGCGAGTAGAGGACATGCAAATGTAAAACCGTGGTAGGAACTATGTTAGGGTAGACAGAGGTGGAGGTAGTGGAGGAGGTGGAGGTGATTGAGACTCAACATGGGGAGTTGGTGTAGATAGCGGAGGTGATGGAACAAAGACATCCTTACCAGAGTCAACATTAGACACCTGCCACCTGTAGGAGAAAAATACATAATAGACTAAAAAACGTGACATCAACACTCACATAATATTTTCTCCATACATGATCAAAATATCTATTACCCTTTTTGGGTATGGGAATAACAAACAAAGATATATTTGATAGCTCTAGGGGAGAGTTTGTCATGACCGCGATAAAATTGTGGACAAGTGCCACAGACCCAAAGACCTTGGGAATAAGGGAGAATAGGTCCTTATCGAGAAATACAATCAAGAAAGGAAACTTTTCTCCAAGGATAGTAGAATGCATGCCGCGTGCGGTTCTCCAAGTAACATGCAGTGAGAACCGTATCACTTCAGACTTGACTCTGAATCAAAAGAGTCCTCTTGACATGCAAAAGATGACGGTGTTTGCGTTCAACAACACCATTCTGCTACGAAGTGTAAGCACAAGATGTCTGATGAACAATACGAAAAAAATCTGAGAAAATCAGTCAACTGTAAAGTAGATAACTACTAGGCATTGTGAGTGCAAATAAACTAGTAGAAAAATGTTCTTAATCTCAATAAGAAATAATTTAATAACATGATCGGCTTCGGACTTATTCTTTAACAAGAAAGCCTAAGATAATCTAGAGAAATCATCCACAACAAGCATATAGAACTGATGTCCCTGATGATCGGGAACACGACTAGGACCCCCGATATCAAAATGAACCAACTCAGACAACTGACTACTGTGGTGGCTCTGAAGACTCGGAAAAGAAGAACGATGGTGCTTTCCAAGCTGCCATGCTTCACACTCGAAGGTAGTACGAGTAGGAATCTGAGGAAGAACATGACACATCTTCTACAGAGGAAGGTGTCCAAAGCAAAGATGCCACATGAAAGGAGAAACAGATCCAGACAGAATAGTAGCATCACCAACATACGGAGATTGGATCAGTTTGTAAAGTCCTCCCTGTTCACGGCCACATCCAATCACCATGCCCGTGAGTATGTCCTGAAACACAAGAGAAGAGGGATCAAAATTGGCACCAATCTTTTGTATTCTGACTAATAGACAAAAGATTCATCTAAAATGCTGGAGCATGTAAGACGTTCTGCAGGTACATCGATGGGGCTAGAACAATCTTCCTTGGGCAATAATGGGTGGATGAACCCCATTAGCAGTCATTACTGATCTACCAGGAGGGATAGATCTGTAAGGCTGTAAAAAGTAAACTGAGCCCGATCTCCACACAAATGATGAGAATCTCCGGAGTCCATGATCCAATCAGTTAAACCTGAACTGCTACAACTAGTAAGTGCGTAAGCATTAGGCTCTGACAACAGCTGCAACACCTAAAGTTCTTGCTGTTGAGGCGGGTGGTGTAGTCATCATCTCTCTCAATCTAGAGACAGTGTCATCGAGCCTCGCATCATATGGAGGAGTTGGAGTGGTCTCTATCTGCTTAGCCATATGGGCAGACATTGGATACCCGTACTTCAGATGGCATGTTTCCTCTGAATGTCCTGGATGGTGGTAATGTGAGCATGGGCCATGTTGACGTCCTCCCCATGACCACATGGTCCGCGTTTGTGAAACTGTGAAGTAACCCCTCTGCCATGAGAAGCGGCCATCGCAGAGGGAGTTTGGGCTACGACGGTAAACGAAGTAGTGAACCTGCTCAACCTCTTGTAGTCCTCCTCCATCGGAGGTATCATCTCTCCTGTAAGTAGTTGAGTACGCGCTGCATCGTACTTCGAGTCAAGGGATGATAGAAAGACTGCTTTCATAGTGACATTCCTGTATGCCTGTTGTTGCTCAGTGCTGGTAGTAATGGGTATAAAACTATAAAGACACTCAAACATGCCTCGGAGATCCGAGAAGTGGGTATGAAGAGGCCGACCATTCTGTTTGGTCGAGAAAATGTCATACTGCAACTAGAGTATTTTTATCTCATTCTTTGCTTGCCCATGTATCGGCTAGGATATCCCACATAGCCTTGGTTGTGGGTTGATTGACGGTGTCGTTGGCGATCTTCGTGGTGACTTGGAGAGCCAAATCCGTACATAGCCATCATCTTTCTTTTATGAAGCATTAGCCCTAGTTTTGTCCACCGACTCTGAATCAGTCAAAATATGCTCCTTGTTATGGCACTGCATAAAGGTGCGAAATTGCATGGATCACAACTTGTAGTTGGTTCTATCCATCTTCACGATGGGAGCCGTGCCCTTGAAGGAATCAGATAACGAAAAAATGTCACCATTGTTCTCTTGCATGATGAAATAATCGCCAAAAATCCGGACCGAAATTGGGGAATAGACCTCTTTGAGTAAGTCTACACAATCAGATGAAGGAATGGTTGTACGTGTAGAATTATACAACCATCCTCATCAATCCTTGTTGTAGTCTAGGGTCGGAAAACATGATCTATATATCCGAAATCACGTATTTCGATTAGAATAAGACCTTATAGGCCTACAAAACGTGCCCGAACATCAGCCTGCAAGCGACGGCAGGCGGCAAGGCCGTACAAATGCTTTTGTTGGCAGCTGGGATGACCGACTGAGGTGGTCGGTGGTTGGGGCGGTTGGGTCGGCCGAAGGGGGCGATCGGAGATGTACGATGGGGTGGCAGGGACGACTGGAGGGGCTTGCTTGGCTGCAGGCGCGACCAACGACTTTGCTGGATGTCGGCGAAGAAGAGGCTGACGACGACCGGCGGGAAAGGGGGACAGATAAGGTTAGGGTTTGGTGGGATGGAACCCTGGTCTAGGATTGCTGCTCCGATACCATGTTGGAGGAAAAATTGAATGTTCTTCATTATTGAGACCCTAGGGCTCTGTTATATAGGAGAAAAGCCCTGGGTAAATTACATGAGAGGTACATAATGGGAATAGAAATAACAAATAAATATAAAGAGATATGAATATCTTAATGTAGCAATGGTGGTTGAGGAGTGACAATGGTGATACTTGCTAGAATTGAATGATACAGTGGGTTCTTGAGGTTGAAGTTGCATAGGAAGGAAGGGAAAGAATGGAGATAAGGAGGAAGAAGTACAAAGAGATTACACTTGTACCCTATGTTTTCTTTGCAATTAGACGTGCCCATAAGTTAATGGCTGTTTGAGAGGTGAAATGGATGACAATTAACTCGAAGACATATTTGTTAATGGTGCAAGAAGGTAGGGGCAAAAATGATATTGCAAAAAGGTAGGGCTTTACTGTAATTATAGAATTAGGAGGGGCACACATGTTTTTTTTGAAGAAAAAGGACCTTCACCATATTGGCCTATGCCCAAAAACTTCACCATTAATCAGAAAGAAAACATTACATGCCTATAACAGATAAAACAAATAAAAATTTGCAAGTTTCAACTCTCAACCAATGCCCTAACATGTGCTATAGTATTTTCACCGTAAAATCTATCTCGACGAAACACCACCCCTTTCTGGCCTCCTAGAGTGCCCAAATCACAGCCACACACTTGCATCTCTTCTTCTCCGTATCACTCTGATCCACCTCCATGGAGCCCCAGAAATCAAACACCTCTTTAGTACTACATGCTGCATGGTTCCCAAACAAGTCTCGTGCTTCCAAGGAGCTGCTGCACATGAAAAAAAGGTGGTCCACATCCTCCACCTCACGTACAGGGAAATCAACCTGAACAAACCAATCAAACTTGTCCCATGCCAACAGTTTTCCCCTTCTGACCATCTATAAAAAGATCTTCACATGCGTCGGAACTTTCCGCCTCCAAGTCCTTCTACATTCCGTCACACCCCTTGGGTCAAAAAAATCATTGGGTCTTTAAATCTTGTAAGCCTTACCACATAAAAAGTTCCATCACACCAGCTCGAACCCCACTCAGTGGTATCCAGCTCTGCAAGCTTCACCAGATGATCCTCCAACCGCTCATTTGAAAGCTCAGATCTAAATCAAGGGAAGAACTAGTGACCATCTCAAATATCTGCCATTGAACACTTCAAATCTACAACTACCGCCATCAGATTCGCCTCGCTCTCACTTCAATCGTCAGCCCAAAACCTAAAACCAACATCGTTGTTCATCATAGGCCTCAAGAAAGGATGAATCTCATGCACCACACCACAATGTCCTCCCCAAAAGTATGAAGGAGTATGCCTAAAATCCTCAGGAGCAGGTAACGAGGATCCATAACCATAGATCTTCTTGAGCAGATTGCTAACCAAATTATCGTAATCGCCCATAATGCGAGTGATACACTTGCTAAGCAAGGCCTTATTCATCTCCTCTAGGTTATGCACGCCAAGACCACAGTCCTCCTTTGAACAAGACGTTGTCTTCCAATCCACCAAAGGCTGCCCATTAGACCGCCCAGATGATGCCCAGAAGAATGTTTGATGATACTCTCAAGTCTCTTCCTCACACCCACATGTAGCGGTGTTGATGATGGGAAACAAATAGGCATCACGGACAAAGCGAATCTCAATAGAACCAACATGTCGCCTCTAGAGCATGGTTTAAAAAAACGCGCCTCGAGGCGCAAAGGCGCTCGAGGCGAAATGGGGCGTTGAGGAATCGCCCTGAGGCGACCGCCTCAGACCCCCTGGCAGAGGCGTGCGCCTCGGATGCCTGAGGTGGTCGAGGCGAGGCGAGGCGTTGAGGCGGTGCGAGGTGCAAGTTGAGGCGTAGAGGGCTTTTCAAGTATTTTTTCAAAGAAAAAATGGTCCTATTCGTATTTTCATATGTTTATAAAGGTTTTATTGTTGAGTATATATTTATGCAAGATGAATGCTTAAATTTGACCTCTTTCATATTCATATGCTTAAATTTGACCCCTTTCATATTCATATTTAACATTAACATGTCCAATTATTTCAATAAACTCTTACTATTACACCTTTAAACATATAAGAAAGTGTATATCAATTCAAAATACCCATATAAGAAAAAATTTTTGGACGGGGGAGCTGGAGTCTCTGTTTCTGATGAAATTTGAATGACATATTAGAGGGATATAGTTATGAAAATCCATCGTGGAAATTTTGCAAAAAATAAAAAAGAGAGGATGAAATTGCCTCTAATGTAGCTAAGGTTAGCTACATCATGATGTAGCTTCCCTTTCCTCAATGAAATTATATATATTCCAACTAACATATGATATGTATCACTATAACATATGATAAAATTATGAAGATCAGAACACCGAAAGAATAGATGTACAACTGGATATGCCTTTTTGCTAAATTTTGATCTAATTAGAGAGGGGGTCTACTGATATACCCTTGAATTTTAACTATTTGACCCAGGTTGAAGAACCGTTGTATGCACCCCTTCTTGCCATACCATACCCCGATAAGATGTCGGTCTCACTGCCCGGTCAACGAGTTGTGGTAGTCTATGGGGGAAGCAGATGTGCTCCTCCCATGGGGGTGTGGGGACAATGTCCCAACAAATTTTTTTATTGACAGTTTTATTTCTATTCGGGTGTGTGGGTCTGTTTGTATGGTAGTAGCATATGAACTCCCCTTGAATTCTATGTTGTTTGTTTATCAGTGGGTAATGTTGTCTATTATATCTGTGGATTCCTATGTTTTAAGGTATAACGGTAATAGTTTATTGACATAATTAGACATGTTTAATGGAACGGAAGCGACAAAAATTTCCATTTATCGTATATAGTTGTTTCATAAACAACTGTACCTTTATAATCATCTGAATTTGCCAATCGGACAAATGATTTATATTATGAAATGCTCTAAATAAAAAACACCTCAAGGAATGTCTCACCTCTGCCTCATGCCTCGACCATCTAAGGCGGCCACCTTACAGATCCCTGCTGAGGTGGTCATTCTAGAATTGTTTGCGGCTGCCTCGTTCTCGAGGCGTGCGTTTTAAGTTTTAAGCCAGGACTATGTCACGAGTCTCCTCCCAATGATTACTATTTCGTGCGGGTTTCCTCTTGACTTGTTTGAAGTAGTTTTATGATGTATAAATTTACGGTTGTGCTAGGCCGAGATGAACGGTGCTGTCAGATATTAATGAATGTGAACTTTTATGTCAAAAGAATTTTATTGTTCCTTCTTCTAACGGAGCTGATTGAGAGATATTCTTGTGGCACACTTGTTCTTTCTTGTTGGACTCACTCAATAAACAGATGTTCGTCGAGTGTTAAGCTATTTGGTTTTTGGTAGAAAGGAGATGTTCTGGCGAGATTGTCATTCTGATATACACGGGCAACATAATCCTTTTCTTAGAGGTTAGTGCTATTCATATGTAACAGGTTTGGTCTATATAATTGATTTATTTTAGGAGACTTAAAATTTAGGTGACTCAGCCTATGTTTCTTGGCACATTGGCAAGGATATTCCAAGCATTGAGGCAACCGTGGATGCACGGTGCACACTGTCCCTATGATGTAGCTGGGAATGCCATTTATGACCCTATCCAGAGAGTGATGGATGGAAGGCTAGGTTTCAAGAAGGCGAAAAGGAGGTTGCAAGTTTGAAGGTTGATCTCGTCTTATGAGGGGATTGTTTTGCTAAAATTCATGTGATCTGCATTGTTTATTTTCTTCATATTAGCCTTCAATATAGCAGGAAATGTGGATGGAATGTCTATACGATTGCGTGGAAACTAGAGAATGTAAATGGTAACCTCGTGAAGTGTTAGGATATTTATAATACTGCAATGCATAGAGGTTTTGGTATGATACTAAAGGTATTCATTGACGTTTTATTGACTAAGTGGGCCTTAACATTGGTGATAGAGAGCGATGATATGTGTGGCAGCATATTGGCGATTGCTACATGAGATATATGCCCTTAATTGTAGTTATGTGCCATTAATGGTAGATATTGGACCATTGAGGAAGATTTCTGCTGGCGATTGCTACATGAGATATATGCCCTTAATTGTAGATATGGGCCATTATTGGCAGATATTGGACCATTGAGGAAGATTTCTGTATTTTGCGGGATCTTAATGAGGTCGGTGATATTGCACGGATGACTTCTTTTTGACTGAGCTCTGGTGATGGCGGATTTTAGGTTTTGGTTGAAAGACCAACCGGTAAAGAGCATTCACAGACAATGGTGTATATGTCAGTATTTGATATTTGGTCGGGCAAGTTACCGAATAAAGAATAAATGGTATTTGGACGACTATTCAGAATTATTCTGTTATGTATTTTTTTTTTATTTTAAATATAAAAAACGTCTAATACATATAGTTTATAAATTTATATATATGGTCATCCATTATCTGATATATTCATACATATTTGGAATGATATAAATTCCTTGATGGAATGCGATACTTAATGGTAAGAAATGTGCATCATAAAAGATTGTAATTGAGAGCACAATGTCCTTTAATATTAACTATGGTTCCAACTGAGTTGGACTAGGAATGTTTCACAAGTTATATATGTTTACATTCGATCTATTTCTTGAGTATCATATATACAAAGTCAAGATATACAGAATTAAGGGTCATACTCCAAAAAGAATAGACAATACATCATTATTTGTGTTTAACCGTGATGGTTGAAGCCATTAAAAAAGGAGACCGTGGGGAATAATGGGATATTGAGATAAGTCAGATAAGCTTAAAACCCTATAAAAATATTAAAAATTGCTTAGCATTTGTTTTCAAAGTCGTCGAGTAATGGTCTGGTGGTTGTGTAGTGTGCCTACCTTCAAAACAGAGGGGGTTCGAATTCCTTCTGGTGGGGGTTGCGTTAGGCAGCTGGCAATCGATGTAAAAAATAGTCGAATCTTTCAACTTGGATTTGAGGAAGAATCTATGCAGTCGACCCTGTTCAAATCCCTTTTGGGACCTCACTTAATGCATGTGTGCTGATATAGTATGGGAGTGTTGAATGTTATTGGCGATAAAGATCCCCTAAATGTGCATATATATGATTGGTTGTTGCAGAAGGGGCAATTGGTAAATAGGGCCTACCGCAGTATATTGACTGGAAGGTAGGCACATCTTTGTGCACTGTATAGTAATGTATAGTAATGATCATGAGGATGTGGATTACTTTTTTAGCAAAGCAATTAAACAAGGACGTGGATTGATTGCCACTGTTATGTCCTTTTGCCAGGGAGGTTTGAAGTATGATTGGTGTCATTTTTTTAGTATAGAACAAAATGTATATAGCAAATTGGTTTTGATTATATTTTAGAGGAACTCTTGTTGGTGGATATCAAATAGGACACATGATGTAGCAACATGATCTACAAAAAATTCTTGCGGGCAATATTGCAATTTGACCATTTCTTATTCGTAATTTTATCAAAGAGTCTGCAGGAATGGGGGCATTTATCTATTGCTCTTTCGAAAGTAAGGGTGTGTTGATTCGTTTATGCAATGCTTATATACAAGTTTACATTTCTCGATGTAAAGGGGGAACACGAAAGAAGTCAAGTTCATTGGGAAACCAAACTCTCCATCTCCTTCTCTCCCTCTCCCCCCGTCCTCACCATACTTCATACTCCTAATTGTAACCCTTTTCCTTTTCCCCCTTGCGTCCACTAAATCCCTCTTCCTTTTTTTCTTTCTTTCTTCCCATCCTTCTTCCCTTCACCCTAACCCATTCTCTCATTTTCTGCAACAAATCAGCGACTCATGACCACAACCATTGGAACTCACATTTGCCATTACATACTCTTATTATAGTCACGGTTGCAAAAATTGGTATTTGGTACTCGGTCGGTAGGGTCCTTGAGTAAAGGATTGATCGACAATCGGACGACTAATCAAATTTAGTTGGTCTTTAATCGGGTTTGAATTTTTTTAATTATTTTAAATATACAAATTATTTTTATACATATATTCTTATATGTTTACATAGATTTGTATAATTTTATTTCATCATAGATTCATAATGAAAGAAAAGAGGTAATTGAATCTAAGTAAAACCTTAAGTATATTTGAATAAGTTTGATTTAAAAAAGGAAAAAATAAAATAAAATAATTGGCATCTTCAAGTAAAAATCTGTCGACTAGTCAACTTAGTCGAAATTAGTCAATACTCGGTCAACCACCCCACCGACTAGACTAGTTGGACATACTAGTCGAGCCAGTCAGGACACTTTACAACAGAAATTATAGTCCCTCTTCACCCTAATCACACCTTTCTCTAACCATCAATGCTTCTTGCTTTACGTACTACTTCGCCTCATTCATCGAATTCCGCCTCCAATCTGATCGTTGTTGCCTTGATGTGCATCTTAAAATGTACTAGGTCATCACTTCCCTTGTGATGACATGACACTTGTGAAATCTCAAACTCACAATACAAGACGCTATGGACAATATCAACTCAATGCGCACAACTGTTGGCTGATGTCGAGGACGCTGCTTCTCATGCTGTGGATGTGAGGATGAACAAACGAGATGAAGTGTGAGTCGAATTGAATCTCCTTGTCGGAGAGCATGCGATCTGTATTGCGCTTGTCATATTTATTGCAACTGAAATGAGTCTCCTCCTCGGAGTACTTTAGCCCACCAGAATATGTGGGCAACTACTCGATCTCTGAAATGGCCGAAATAAAAAGCCGTGAAGACATCCTTGTCGGAGTCCACTATCACTGGAGAATGGAGTCTGAAAAAGTCTCCTCATTGGAGAACTGAGTCTCTCCCATACCGGCTCAAGAGAATGGGATCTCTGTTCTGGAGTCCCTATGAAACCATATGAAAACCCTAGCCTACATGGTCTAGGGAATGAGATCTCTATTTTGGAGTCCCTATGGAACATATGAAAACTTTGACCAAAACAAAAGATGGGGAACCACTGAAAAAGTGATGAAAAGCATGTGCACATCTGAATAGGACTCGAAATCTGATCGTCGAGTATGGAAAATTAAACTGTAGAGTCTGAACATCTGGCTGGTCTGGAGTCTAACGTCGAAATATGGAATAAACATGTGGCTATACACAATACTCTTCCTTTCTCCCATATTTGTCGGAAAATAATGACATCAACCAAGTTGGGTGAAGTCCAAGAAAGTATGGGGAAGAAACAAACATGCATAAGCCGATTTTGATTTTTTGGCTTCTTTTTTTCCAACTCTTTTTTTCGGCTATAATATTTCTGGGATTTTTATCTGGTAGACCTTATAATCTTTTTAAATTACCTCTACGACCTTTGAAACATCAATATTCCTCCCTCGACCTCGTAAACTTGCTAACCCTTACCCTACAGATCTCGTGGTTAACCCTATCCATTTACCCGTTAAAACTTATCAGATTCTGTTATGTTCTTTTACATTTACCCATTTTGTTTATCAAATTTACATTCAATGCCATTCCCCCTCTCCCTCCTCTTTATCTTCGTTGCCCCCCCCCCCCCCCCCCCCCCCCCATCGCCCTCGGCCCTCACCCTCCCTGCCATTCGCCTCCCGCTCTCCGCCCTCCGCCCCCTGCGCCCCTCGCCCTCGTGCCCTCCCTGCCCTCCGCCCCTTCCCCCCTGCGCCCCTGGCCCTTGTGCCCTCCCTGCCCTCCGCCCCTTGTGCCCCTCGCCCTCCCGCCCTCCGTCCCTGACCCTCGGCCCCTCCGCCCCCTGCATTCCCGCCCTCCGCCCCTGGGCCCTCGTGCCCTCCCTCCCTCCGCCCCTCGCCCCCTGCCCTCCCGCCCTCTGCTCCTGCCCTCGTGCCCTTGCGCCCCTCGCCCTCCCGTTGTTGAGCTCCTTTGTCTCCACATACTAGAACAATGCTTGGACTGAGAGTCCAAAGTTAAAGGCAGAGGTCCTGAAAGGTGGTTATTTGCTCTTGGAGAGTACCCATGTCACAAATTGCAGGCGACACCTCGCTGGAGAAGAGATTCTGCGAGAGGTCCACGACCACCAGTGGAGACTTTCTGCAAAGATCGAGGGCCACTGTGTCATCGTGCCCAACGTGTCGATGATGGAGGGCCACCGTGGGTCGTGATGACGACCTCCCCTCTGTACACGCAAAAGTGAAGAAGGAAGGAGAGAGTACGGCTTCATCCGGCAATAATGAAGAAGGAAGGAGAGAGAGTGGAAGAGGAAGGAGGGGGAGAGAAGAAGAAAAGGAGGAAGAGTGGAAGAAAACCTACCATTGACTTTGCTAGGGTTAGATTAACTCAACTTAAATCCAAGCTAGTTAACTCAAAAAGTCTCAAATTAACGGCAGGGTCTATAGGGTAAGTTGGAGCAAGTTTACGGGGTCGAGGAAGGAATATCGATGTTTCAAAGATCGCAGAGGTAACATAAATGATTATAGGTTCTGCCGGGTAAAAATCCCAATATTTTTTTAATGAGCCGACTCCCCCTTTTCTAAATAAGTCATTATTGATTTTTTTATGTTTTTTCTAATATTTTTTTTGCATTTTTTCCTGCATATGGATTTTTGTACGTGCCTTTTCTCAAAAAAAGAACCCCTTTTTTAAACAAAATTGGCCCCAATAGAGCCCCAAAAACTGTGCTGCTCTCTTTTTTTGTTAATTGCAACATTTTTTAAATCAACCCCCTCTTTTTTTAAAGGACTGTCCTCCCCTCTTTTTTTCCCTCTCACAACGTCTCTTTTAATTTCGTTGCAGCCCGCTTTGCTTTCAGCCCCCGTTCTTTCTTTTTTTTAATACAAATCATCTTAGGCCCTTCTATTCTCGCACGGTAGCCCTAGGGTTCCCCCTTTGAGAACCCCTCGTCGCTTAGATCGGGAGTAGCGACAAGAAGTGCCATCTCCATCTAGAGATGATCAAACACTACCGCGAGTCTGGAGCGGGCTGGAGCTTGCTGCGAGATTCAATGGGCCTTCTTCACGCCCGTCGGTGGTTGGACCTGACCTTCGGGCGTCCTTGGAGATATTTGGGAGGAGAGACGAGGGCGGTGGCAACGATCTGGAGAGGAAGCGGCTTCGGAATTGGAGGGGAGCCGCCTGGAAGATCCTGACGCCGCTGGAGTTGTGCTGCCTGGATGCGAGGAGGGGCAGCGTGAGGAGGGGGAGATGCTCCGCCTGGATCTCGCCTTCACTTAGGAGCCCGATCAGAGGGGAGGTTCACTCGACCTCCGCCTGAGGTTGCGAAGAGAGAGGAGGAGCTCTGTCGCTGGAGCTCGCCGAGGAGGAGAGACATCGCTTCCTGGATCTGGTGGGTAATGGTGTCACCGTCACGTGCTGGGCCTGGAGGCTTGTGCGCGGTTCGCTGCCTTGCCATTTTTTTTCGATGAGACTTCGTCGCCTGCTGGAGGTTGCGGTTGGAGGAGTGCCTCTGCACGGATAGGGTACTGCCCCATGGAGAGAAGGAGATGCACCTCTTGTGGGTCGTCACCCTTCTGGGCTAACCGAAGATTGGACTCACGCTGAACTGATCGAAGATGGGGCTTGCCACCGCCGGTGAATTGGAGATTGCAGGCTGTGCTGTGGGCCCTCCCTTCTTTCTTTTCTCCCATGGACTAGGTTTTGGAACCCCACATGGTGTCTACGTCGTCGACAGGTGCCCATGCCTGGAGATAGTGGTGTCCAGCCTGGAGGTGTCCGCGAGTAGGAGCAGCACTTTCGTTCTATTGCGGTCGAAGATGTAGTGTCGCAAGAAGCGACTGATGGTGGAGAGGAGAGTTGCAAGATGTGCATATTTAGATTTCATATGAAACCCTAGAATCGACTTTTACTTGAACAATATGAACAGATCTTGGAACATAATCAAATGATAAATCAAATCTCGAACAAAGAACAAAAATAAATCCTCAAAAATAAACAGTCGAGAATCGAGAATTGAACTGCTCTGATACCATGTTAGAAAACATAATTTGGAAGCGTATCGGATAAATAAAGAATAAATCTTGAAGAACATGCGATTTTAACGTGGAACCCTACTCGTTAAGGAGTGAGATGAGAAAGTTCAATGAACAAATCAGCCATTTAAGGCATTCTCCCGTGGTTGGGGCTTCTTATATAGCCTTTACAAATCCTCCAAGTCCCACTACTGGTCGATGTGTGACTAAACTCCTGGATGTGGTAAATGGATCTTCGAAGGATCCATTTTCTCATCTTACGTATGAACGATGCATACTCTAACATTTTTCTATTTGGCACTATATTTATAATAGTTTCGTATAGGGATGTCAACGAGGTGGGTTTTTAAAATGACTATCCGATCCACCCTATTATTAAATGGATGGTTTTATGCGGATACTCTTATACCCAACGAGTATCTTCATATCCAATAAAAAGTCTTAGACTAACCATATACACGCTATATTTTCACAAGAGACAATCAAATCAAGTTTTTAAATTCTTCGCACACATATCCAACTTAGAGTCTATTCTAAATTAGTTATGAGCATGAATTATTTGCAGATGCTAGAGATATGTGTTAGGTGGGTATATTGAAGTTATACAACATCTTGATATGTAATTCGTGGAAAAACACAAAATATGTGCATACGGTATCGTGAACTGATATTAATTGGATGGTTTGTCACTTTTGTATTAGGCATATATGTATGTTAGAAATAGGAAGAGGTAGTTGAATCTGAATTGGTGATGGATTATGGAAAATATTTTAAGACTTTTGAAGTTGGTTGAAAAATATCTGCTATGAGTTAGGTTTGACTAGCTTGAATAATGTGAAACACACTAATACACTTGCATATGCGTTCGGTTTTGGGGTAGGTTTGGGTGCCCATAAGGGAATCCTAAATTGAGCCCATACCTAATAGGTAGGGAGTTGTCAAACCCAACCTTCCAAAAATAATTGGGACGGATTTCGGATCATGAAATGGAGTGGCTTCGGGTCGGATACCTAATGGATACAATCAGAATTACATCCTTAGTTCTTGACCTAACAAAGTGAACTTAGTTCTCCATGTGGGAATCATTTTAATTGGCAAACATTCAGTGAGTTGTCTGATTAGCTTTGTTGTGGCCAAATCAATTAAACTGAACTGTAGTCAATGCATTATATAATCCAAATTTGGCTCTGAATATTTAATAATAAAGTTGATCCTTTTCTGACCTCATTGGTGGACAGCAGCAGTTGAATTCTTTGCACCATCAAGTTAGTCTCGATTTTTCTTCCTCTAATCTTAAGTGCATCAACATGACTGGCATACAAAATAAGACTTTTGATCGCTTCCGCAGACAGTGTTGTGGGCTCTGTAGCTGCAAAGAAATGAGATGGCTTAAAATCAGACAGTATTGTGGGCTTTGTAGTTGCAAATAAATTATACGTTTAAATTGTTGTTGATTGTGACGAAAAGTATTGTCACAATTTGTGAGTTATTGATGTAGTCAAGGAGAAATTGTGTTGGGGGATCCTTGTAAATTGATTTTTAATGCTAGTTGGTTTACTACCCTCAAAACCACCAAACCATATGCCATATGTATCCTTCTGGTAAGGAAGTCATGACCTCCTTGAATTGGAAGTCTTGAATCCTTACGGAAGTGAAGTTTGAATCTTTTTTTAACCCATCATTTTTTATAGATGTATAGTGACATTTAGGTGAAATCACGATGTTTTTTTTGAAACAAGGAAAACATGCACAGGTGTCTGCCGCTCTTGATCTTTTGGGTGGCACTGCAGTACTAACAAACCATTGAAATCTTTTTGGTGGTAGATCAAGATTTATCTTCCTTTTTCCTTATAATTTCTCAAACATATTAGGTCTGACTGTGAATTAGCATATACATTTTCTTTTTCCCGTTTTTGCTCTTTTAAGCTACTTTGCTGAAAGTGATAACTTTGTTGATACTTCTATTTTCTGAGGAGTCATATTTTTTTCTGTGCAGGATTCTCTTGAATTGCTGAAAAACCTTATACGGAAAAATGCATCTAATCAGGCAAATGGATTATTATTTCTTAAGTGCATTGCCTTTTATGTTGTATTCACAATGGACTGATTTCCTTGCACAGATATTATTACGGGAGACCGTTGGATTTGAGCCTTTGATTTCAATTCTGAAACTCCATAGAGGAAGCGCTTATAATTTTACTCAACAAAAGGTTAAGCCCATGAGACTTGTCACTTCCCTTTTTTGCTACCACTTGTTATCCACTGATAATGTCATCATAGGCACCTATTCAGTAACATTTGGTTTTTCCTATTTCTAATACAAACTCCATTCCAGTAGACAATAAATCTGCTCAGTGCATTGGAAACGGTTGATTTGCTCTTAATTGGGGGTCCTGAAGGTGATCCTGGAAAGGATGCTAACAGATTGTCGAATCAAGCAACGTTCGCACAGGTTGATTGAGAGATCTTACAGTTTCACTGAGTTTTTATATTTTCCATCATCTGGCGATTAGTTTCTTGCAGTTAAAATGCTTTTACTTGTGCAGAGAAAGATATTGGACCATCTTTTGATGTTGGGTGTAGAAAGCCAATGGGCTTCCCTTTCAGTACGCTGTTTGGTACGTTTGATTGACATTTATTTGAAAGCATCATATGTGATCTTTTTAAAATAAAATCATTTGGGTCGATTTCTGTATTTCTTACTTTTGATTGTTTGAGTATCGTTGGCCATCTTGTGTTGCATTGCTCCTGTACAATCGTACAATGATAATGCCGGCTTCTCCACATAATAAAGAAACTTTTCTATATTGATTTTTCTGCTTGAACTAATGTCAATAGGATATGATGACTCTTTTTATGGCCATGTTAGAACTCAGTCAGATAAGCCTGCTTTTATCTTCATTCTCATTTTCTAATAGGATCATTTACAATTTAGCGTCTCACGAAGATTTTCTATATCTCGTTAAGAATCTTTTTAGTTATATATGAATAGATAATTTATTTTGAGATAATGGGTACTTGGATATCTGACAGTTAGAATATGTATTTGGTGTTTTCGTTTGGCCTGGAATCATTTAAAGTTGAAACCTGTAGTATTCCCTAAATAAAAGTACACTTGTACGGTTGTACCTTCACTCTCTTGCGAAAAAATAATATATTGTGTATAAATAATATGTGATATCCGGCCATCTCAGACAACTTTGCCCATGGTGCACTGTGTCCTCATCTACCACATCTCCTCTGTGTTGGCTGTTAATTTCATTTTTTGTGGTCATACTAAATGCGATCGCTGTAGATATTGAGGTTCTTCTTACTCGATGATTATGATCATTGATGTGTTTTGGTTTCATTTATAGATGTGGGGCATCGATTTGACATTTATATATTTATTTTCTAGATTCATGAATTCAGATATGAGATTGCTACAAGCTCACTGTGGATTGCATATCGTTGCTGATTCGTCTCATGGTTGTCAAACTCGTTGCTTTATTGATATTGGATCTTGAAACTAGAGTCTGGAATAGAAACTGTTGCCTTTCTGGTTTATGAAACCGTATGTCATTTTCCAGTGACCGAACCATCATCTGACGTATATTAATGCACTGACTGCAGAACATGTGTGCAAGTTTTTATGCACCAATGTTTATTCTCACCACGTAGAATCAAAATTTGGCAGTACCACTAAATATTTTGTTCTTAATGGTAGAAAGTTGAGTTATGGTTCCGAGGCTTGTTCATCTATCATCACTAGTACATCTTCTAGATTAAGAGGCTGAATCTTCATCTAATGGTTTGAGGGCGCCGTTATTCTCATTTCACTGCATTTCTGGTTGGTTCACGATAGTTTTGCAGGTGGAACCAATTATTGTAGTGATAGTTGTATTGTCAGCATCATTGGTGAGGAGATTCGATGTCATGGTCCTCAACATGATTAAGAGCCTTCTCAGTGGTTTTATTAGATGGAATTGTGAAAGATTTTCATTGGAAAAGAATCATTAGATTTTCTTTTAGGTGTTTTCCCATCATGTTTGTACCCACTTAATAAATGGTTGGGTGGTAGTGCAGTGTGCTTACCACCCAAAAGATGAAGGTTCAAATCCCCCCTTGTGGGGATTGTGTTAGGTAATTGACAACCATCGTAAAAAATAATCTAATTTTTCAACATGGATTTGAGATAGAATCCATTTAGCCGACCCTACTTATAGTGGGAGATGGCTTCACCATTTTTTATTTTCCCTTCATGTTTTCTATCTATCGAGATGATTAATTTTGTGTAATGTGTTTTTCTTCTACTATGTTATAAAATGAGCAATATTCTATACAGAGTTCAAGAAAACATCTCAACTGCTGTCATTCAAGCCTTTTCCTATTTTTAGCTGGGGTCAGTTGTACAGTATCTTAGCATCTAAACATATTTTATTTCGGTTAAATTTGGGCATGGTTGCAAAAAATGTCCTGATAGTTTCTTTTATCCTTTTTGGTCTTGTTGATCCCATGCAACGGAATATCATGATGTATTGATATATGGGTATCACGATGGTCAAGGGTTCGATAATACCTTGTAGATCAAGTTCCTTGATATCGACCGATATCCTGAGATATATCATAATGTCACATTGTAGGATTGTAGTCAAATTAATCGATTTCATTGCAAAGATTTTCTATGTCGACGGATATCATTCATACTATACTTATAGCAATGATATGTCATTGATTTCACCCTCGTCACTTGATTTTACTTATTGTTTTTGTAGGGGAATTAGCTTAGAAGGTATTTTCTTTGTATTTTTGCCATTTAAAGGTTGATTTAATAGGAGTATTTTTTGTATAGCTAGTCATGGTATTAACAACACATTGGAGTTTTTAATTTTGTTTGGCACCTTTCCCCCACAAAGGCCGCTAATCAGGCTACGAGTTCCCTATTTTTCAATGGAGGGGCTTTGCATCTCTTTTGACAATGGAGACGGAGCAACTCTAAAATTTATCAAGGAAAGTCTGCATACATATATGGTACTTGCTACTATATTAATATTTAATAATACTTAGTAAATAATCACAATTTTGTGATATATATTCGCGATATACTCTAATTGGTATTGTTTTTTTTAGGTTAGGTAGAAAGTTTAGTTCCTAATATATTTTCCTCCCCGCTTTCCCCCCTCGATGTCAGAGGAGAGACCCTGCTCTTTTCTGATCCTTCCTTTTCCTTCTCCCCTGACCTTACTTAGCTACTACGTACACTTTACTCCTTAACTCAGTGTCGACTTCGCACATTTTACTCCTGACATCTTATCAATAGATCTGAGAAAATTTCCTTGTTGCATTTAACACGAAGGACTAGATTGGGATGGGTGCAATATAGTCGACGTAGGAGACAAATGGCTGACTGAACTATGACCAACCATCATATTAGCAAAGAAACGTATTCCTAAGCTTAATACACAAAAGCAATGAGTAATTAGCTCAACGAATACTAAGAAAGATGCCAATGATAACATGACTCAATGTTTAATAAAAAGATTATAAAATGAAGACTTATTGAAATCCAACTATTATAATGCTTATAAAGATGGAAATGAAAGAGCCAAAGTAATGAGAAAATGACTCGTGACTGTGAAGCTATATGATATCACAACTTAAATTCAAGCCATGAAATAAGTAGTAGCCCACACCGGTGGAAGACATCAATACACAACAAAGCCTCTTCCCTTATTAAGTGGTGTCAGCTACATGGTTTCGTTGCCTCCATTCAGATCTAACTTGGGCCATTTTTTGGCTTAGATCCAAAAAATTAAGATCTCTTCGGATAGTGTCATTCCAACACTTCTTGGGCCTTCCTCGCCCTCTCTTAGCTGGCTCAACATCCCAACACTCACATCTCCTAACTGGTGCATCAACCAACCTGCTTTGCAAATGACCAAACCACCTTAAGTGATTTTCTCGCATCTTATCCTCGATCGGAGGTACACCCACTTTCCTTTTGATTGAAACAGTTCGGATCTTTGAAAGACATCAATGATCTAGAAAAAGAATGATATGGCTCTGACCCTGCCACAACACCCCTGCATAAGGTTTATTCTACTCTTGGACTACTGCTCCTTCAACTCTCTCTTTCCCAATTCACGATCGCAGAATTATCCAAAAAAAAAGCTTAATCAATTATTAAGAAAATATAGAATGAATGATGAGGCAAGAAATTGAATCCATTGTTTGTAGGTCAGAAGTTCGTTCACAGTAAGCGGCTAGGTTGGCAAATTTACTTCGACAAAAGAAAGGGGGGAGGGGGACATTTAAAGACTTCTCTGTGTCTTTTTCTCTATTAGTGGTTCTTTAGGCTCCATTAATAGTTCTTCAGGGGGTCACTGGTCACTGAAAGACTTCTTTGCATCATCTTGTTCACGGATCGATAATTTTTTGGTGTTTGCAGAATTGCTTCAGCATTTTCAGTCAGCAGAGGTGCATGTGTCGCCTCAATCTATATCAGACCACTCACCCCTTCTTTGGTGCTCGGGTGAGGTGGGTTGCATGCCCACCTACATCAACTTCGAGCGATGTTAGTTGCATGAACCTGGATTTAAGGAGTGGTTGGCTGAGAAATGTGTGGGATTCGTTTGTAGATCTCAATGATCAGTAGAATGTCATCTAAATTGAAGCGACTGAAGGAGGAATTCATTGTCTTTTGGCAGCAGCTGGACAAGTTAGACATAGTCGGAGACTGGAGTCGCAAGTTGAAGTGGTTAGATTGGATCAGATTGAGTTCCAGATTGCTGTAGGTGGACAACACACAACTAGGACTTTGCATGAGGGTATTGCGGTAGAAGATAGGAAGGTTGCCATAGAGTGGAAAAAGAGGTCAAGGATTGCATGGCTCTAAGAGGGGGATGCAAACACCACCTTTTTCTATGCCATGGTTAGTGGTAGACTGAGGAGGAATTTGTTGGAGTTGAAGGCAGGGGTCATCATGGTTGGTGGAGCTGAGCAGTTGGGCCGAGCTCTATTGGGCCTCTTCCACCAGGCCAACAAGATATGTAGATCTTTGATTCTTTGCCCTGGAGTTTGTCCGAGAGGGTAGGGCTCTAAAATTTCCGGTGTGCAGGTCAAGGAGCTTACTAAGGACTTCTCTGAAATGGAGGTTTGGAAAGCGATCTCTGCACTGAATGGGGATGTTTCGCCTGGTCCAGATGGTTACCCTATTTACTACAATTTATCTTGGTTGATGTTAAAGGAGGATGTGTTGGAGACGTTTCGTGAAATGTGGTCGTTAGAAGAGTCTGTTTTGTGGTGTCTAATATCGTAGAGACTAGTAGCGAGTAAGTTGTATAGGGAAACCCTGCAATATGACGTGAAGGAGTCTGACGAGGTTTCTCTCCGTAAGTAGGTTATGGGGAGTATTGAGGTAGACTGAGGAGGAATTTGTTGGAGTTGAAGGCAGGGGTCATCATGGTTGGTGGAGCTGAGCAGTTGGGCCGAGCTCTATTGGGCCTCTTCCACCAGGCCAGCAAGATATGTAGATCTTTGATTCTTTGCCCTGGAGGTTGTCCGAGAGGGTAGGGCTCTAAAATTTCCGGTGTGCAGGTCGAGGAGCTTACTAAGGACTTCTCTGGAAAGCGATCTCTGCACTGAATGGGGATGTTTCGCCTGGTCCAGATGGTTACCCTATTTTACTACAATTTATCTTGGTTGATGTTAAAGGAGGATGTGTTGGAGACGTTTCGTGAAATGTGGTCGTTAGAAGAGTCTGTTTTGTGGTGTCTAATATCGTAGAGACTAGTAGCGAGTAAGTTGTATAGGGAAACCCTGCAATATGACGTGAAGGAGTCTGACGAGGTTTCTCTCCGTAAGTAGGTTATGGGGAGTATTGAGGTGCATCATGCCTATAGTCTGCGTTGGTAATATCCTAATGCAGATTTTCAAATGGAATGCGCAGTGCTTGCATGGCCCTAATAAGGTGTAAAGTTTAATATTGATTCAATGGTGGTGTTTTACATAAGATGAAGGTGGAGTCCCAGGTTTCACGTATATGGAGGTGCTTAAATGGAGTACGGTTGACGGAGTAAAGAACAATTGACTTGCTAGGGTGTCCTAGGGGCGTCCCTCTTAGTGGATGCATGGTTCTTTGACAATAAGTATTCTCACATGGGTGTTAGGAAGTCGAGACATTGCTAGAAGAGTTGGGACCAGAGATGCTTGATGCCTCTACTTGCAGAAACAATTGAATTTTCTTCTTACTTTCTTCCTACTTGTGCCTTGACATGTACCTACTTTAATTTATATCATGCAATAATTTCAGTTTTCCTATGCAAGGTAATTAACCATGCCTTTGTTTGGGAGTCTGGATAGGGTCTTCATAACTTTTTAATGCTTCAAGTTCGAGACATTGAGAACGTTGGATTTAGGGTTCAGGGTGATTAAGAGCGCACTGGATCTATAACTTGTTCTTCTCAAAGCTTGTTGCATTGTGAAATCACCTTTAATGGTGCATGATACATGCTAGACAATTAATGATTTGACGAGAACTATTGCTGCTGGACTTGATAGACTCCTATACTCATTCCATCAAGGATCCTGTGAGTAATTTTTTCTAATAGAAGCCTAGAAGGTGGTGGTGGTGGATAAAGATGTGGTGCTGTGGAGACTATTTTCTTGACTGAATTTTATTCCTTTGCCAAGAGGAATCTTAGTCACTCGGTTGCAGTGGCTGGTTCATAGGTTTGGGGGGACATTTAGGTTGGATGATCTGTCATTGACTATTTTAAATATTTTAGTAGACATAATACAAGATTTTTTTTGTTTTTTGGGAGAGGATATCGCATGTTGTACTTTGATGTTGATCAGTTGGGTGGAAGTTTTTCTGAGCATGTGATGTAGTTGTTACGCTGTATTCAGAAGGTTTTCAAGATTTGAATGTCTTGTTACTTTTTTTTCACATAATTTTGCGAGGTGGTTTGTGCAGATTTTATCAAGGCATTTGTGGGGTTTCAAGATACAAACCTTCGTTTTGAGAAGCTTAACACAACTTTTATTTTCTCTAGCCAAAAAAGCACCATTATAACATTTTAAGATTCAGGGGTTTAGCTCTTTGTAACACTTCCTATTTAATTCTGATGTTTGTACATTGGTTATGCCTTGTCCTTGACATTTTCATTAGTCTGCGTAGACAGTTTTTGTGCTTGGCAGCTTGATGATGGTCATCATTGTTTTGATTGGAGGAGGAATGGTTTTGTGTTGCTCAGGAAGGTAGACTTTTCCAATGCTCAAAATGGTGTTAGAACTCTCTTTAGATGAGATGCTTTCTAGTGAATGGGTATTGAATGTATTTCTTTAGTCATCACGGGAGTCACTTGAGGATGAACTCCTACACCTCTTCTTTTCATTGCCAAGAAGCTGATGCAGTGGGAGTGATCGTGGGGTAGGCAGTTCCAAGAAGTTGTTTTACATTGCATGGCTTGTTCATCTCATCCCACATTTGTAGTATGTAGACGACACTTTTTTGGTTTACCTTTGGAGGCTAGACACGTTTCTGCCTTGGGGGATATCTTTAACATTTATCCTAATGTGTAAATAAATCGTAAGTAGTTTGCATTTGTGCTTTTAAGCTTTTCGGGGGAGGTTGCCCATGGTTGTGCGCTGATTTGATTATGCCTTGTTGCAACTTACCTTTATATCACCGTGCTTTGCAGTTGGTTAATGGAAAACTTAGACAATGGCATCGGAAATATGGTTATAGAAACTCTCTGTTCTTCTATGTATAGTAAATGTTAATTCTCCATTGCGATGTCGAAGCAGACAGTTCGAGATGCAGCCTTGGTTTTGTTGGGAATAAAAAATGATATCAAAAATTTGTTTAAAAGAAAGTGTGCTTTCATGTCTTCTCCAGGTTTCGCTAAAGAAACATAGGAGGAAGCAATCGTTTTTGGAATATTCGATTGTTAAATAAATCCATGGTCTATTAATAGCATTTTTTATTCCATTGGTTTAATATTTAATTACTAGTTAGGATTTGATTTCTAATTATGTTGTAATTATTGTGATGTTTAAGGAAAATTCTTACTTTTCACTTTTTTTGGTTGAAGATAATATTCCTCGAAAAATATATCGTGTTAAGTGGGGATATTTGAAGATCCTTTCTGTTTGTAATTTTGTATAACTAAGAACCTTGTATGGAATCTATTTATTAGAGCATCTTTACATCATTGCATTATCACATAAACTGCCTACTCTAAGTTAATAGTGGGCTTATATATATATAGGATATCTTTCCAGTGGGACATGGTCCTTTCATCCCTATGGAAAGCCAATTGTATGGTTCGTTGGATCATCTTAATCTTCCCATCTACGTTTCTCATGAAAACTACCTTATATTCCCAAAACCGCTTATTTAGTGTACGTTAGCATTCCAAAAATAGAAATAGTATTTTTGGAGGCACCAAATCTTCGTGTATCATGCATTTAATAATTCTGAAATTAACCATTCTTTTGATTAGAACAAGGGAAACTGTCTTAAACTAGAAAATATCGAAGAATGAAGCAAAGGTGGCTGTAAGTGAAGCTAAATCAAAAGCTTATAAAGTTTTGTATAAAAATCTCGACTCCAAGGAGGGCCAGAAGGATATATTCAGTTTGGTCAAAGCATGAGAAAGAAAGACCAAAGACCTTTTTCAAGTGAGATGCATTAAGGACGAGGAAGGTCACGTGCTTGTTACTCAGAAGTATATACAAACTAGATGGGAGCAGTACTTCCATAAACTTTTCATTGGGGAAGGAAATAGAGAGATTACTTTGGGTGATCTAGCTAGTAGTGAAAATTACTTGAATCGTGCAAGCTATAGACGAATACAATGAAAGGAAGTAGAGGAGGCTTTGAAGGTTATGAGACCTGAGAAAGGTGTAGGACCTGATGACATCCCTGTATAAGTATGCAGAGTTTTAGATGAGTACGGTTTGACTTGGCTTACGAATCTATTCAATGTTATTTGGCAA
This sequence comes from Ottelia alismoides, assembly GCA_037367405.1. NCBI lineage: Eukaryota > Viridiplantae > Streptophyta > Magnoliopsida > Alismatales > Hydrocharitaceae > Ottelia > Ottelia alismoides. Next base: position 1,089,866 of record JAZKJV010000322.1, read on the forward strand.
AGTAAGAAAATGCCTGAAGATTTGAGGAGTATCGTAGTGCCTCTTTCTAGGAATAAAGGAGACATTCAAAATTGTTCTAATTACAGAGGTATCATGCTGATGAGTTACACTGTGAAAGTTTGGGAACGTGTCATCGAAGGAAGGTTGATGCAAGTTTTCAATGTAAAAGAAAACCAATTCGGATTGATGCCAGGTCGCTCAACTATTGAAGCCATCCATTTGTTGAGGAGAACAATGGGGATTTATAGAGGTAAAAGGAAAAATCTCCATATGATCTTTATTGATTTGGAGAAGGCTTATGATTCTGTCCCACGAGAGATATTGTGGAGAGTTTTGGAGAAGAGACAAGTACCTATCCTATACATTAACCTCATAAAGGACATGTATGATAGGGCTTTATCTTGTGTAAGGACCCTGTCTGGGAAGACTGACTATTTTGACATCAACATTGGTTTACATCAAGGTTCAGCTTTGAGTCCATTTCTTTTTACTTTTATTATGGATGAGCTGACATGCCACATTCAGGATGAGTTACCTTTGTGTATGTTATTTGCTGATGATATTGTGTTGATTGACGAGACTAGAGATGGAGTAAATGAGAAGCTTGGGGTCTGGAGACATGCATTGGAGACTAAAGGATTCCGTATAAGTAGGGATAAGCAGGGTTCAGAAATTCGGCCTAGGCGGCCGCATATGCGGCCGCATATGCGGAGGCGTTACATATAGCGAACCGCATATGTCCTGTGCGGTTGTTATGCGCTAAAAGCGCCTACTCGGTCCGCTTAATCCGCATATGCGGCCGCATATGCAGCCGCATATGTGATGGAACTTTTCACCCGATTAAATTGGCCAGAACCCGATTAGCCCTGAAACCCTCCGCCTAAAACCCTCGCCAACCTCCGATCTTTTCGCATCGACTCTTCCTTTTCTCCCACAACCCTCGCGATCCTCGAACATCCCTAAACCCTCCGCCTCTCCGCCTCTGGCCTGCTGCGCGGCTGCGCCCCTCCGCCTCCGGTGTTCTCCAAGTTCCAACTGCACAGTAGCTTCTCCAACAGCAGGTTCTGCCTCGTGCGTGCTCCTCCGCCTCCGCTTTTCTCCGCCTCGTGCGTGCTCCTCCGCCTCCAGCAGCAGGTATCACCTCGGTCCTTTGTTTTTTGTCATGTATTCGGGGTGATTTGGGTGATTTGAAGGAATCGATAAATGCCCTTTTATCTGTGGAAGAAATTACCGTGAAGTTTGTGAGGTAATTTAAGCACTCTCCCGTATTTATGAGGAAGAACCCATGCAGTTTCCTGGCAAACTATTGAACACAACAGAAAATCCACATGATTTGGAGTTCGTTGTTGTTTCATTCAGATGTTGAATATTAACGGTAAATATTTTTTTGTCCAAAAATTACCAACAACAATATGTATGTGCTTTGTTTCATTCAGATGTTGTTTCATTGCTGACGGACCAAACAACAATATGTATGTGCTTTGTCAGCAACAACACGGTGACGGATAATTTATTCGTTGCAAATTGTAAAAGTATAAAATGTAATTTCACAACGGATAATATTCTTTGTTAACTATATACATTACACATTACAACAATATGAAAAATCAAGTGTGCCAACATTGTTGCTAACTGTGGATTATGGGGCTAACTTTGTTTAGTAGATTTTCTCAAATATCCAAAATCTTAATGAAAACTTTTATTTTGTATAGGTTTTTTAATATTTTTCATGTGTTTAGGTTATCATGGATTCGGAACCAACACATGTTGAGGAACATGTGCTTTTTACTCCACCTGGGTCTACCGATCCGGGATGGAAATATGCTTATCTCATGGAGAAGACCGATCCGAATTCTGTGACATGTCGCTTGTGTGGCAAGGTCTTGAAAGGAGGAATTAATCGAATGAAACAACACCTTGGACACATCAAGGGGAATTGCAAAGCATGTCCAAAGGCTAACGATGAAGTGCAGAAGGAGATACGTGATTACATTGAGGGAATTGTGAAGAAGAAAAACGAGAAAGCTGTCACTTTGAAAGAAATGAGAGAGGAGGTGGCGATTAGAGCTACAGGCTCTTCCACAACACCTTGTGATGGAACATGTCTTGGAAAAAGACCACGATCATCTGATGATGATATTGCGTCAATGCCAATGCGCCAAACTGTTATAAAGGAAACACTAGCAAAGGAAGAACGCGCACGTGTCAACAAATATGTGGCCAAATTCTTCTGTGACTGTGATATTCCTTTCAACGTGGCGACAAAGAGCTCCTTCATACGCATGTGTGAAGCAATTGGCCAATACGGAAGTGGGTACAAGTCCCCATCTTATTATGAAATTGCAGAGCCTTTGTTAAAAGATGAAGTGGAAGAAACAAAGGAGTTTTTGAAAAGTCACAAGGATGCATGGAAAAAAAGTGGATGCTCCATCATGACAGATGCATGGACCGACATGAGGGGAAGAAGCATCATGAATTTGTGCGTTAACAGTAGCTTGGGCACATGTTTTCTGAAGTCCGTGGACGCATCAGCTGATGCACATACCGCTGAATATATATCTGCTTTGGTGGAGGATTGCATCAAGGAAGTTGGCGTAGATAATGTTTTGCAAGTCGTGACTGATAATGCATCTGCTAACATGGCAGCTGGGAGGCTCCTCAAGACCAAATATCCAAAGATATTTTGGTCATCTTGCGCTGCTCACTGCATAGATCTCATACTTGAAGAGTTTGGCAAAGAGCCGAAGGTTAAAAATTGCATAGCAAAGGCCAGAACACTCACTATTTTCATCTATAGCCATGCAAAGACACTCAGCTTGATGCGGCATTTTACCCAAAAGGGAGAGATAGTCAGACCAGGGCAAACAAGATTTGCCACGTGTTTTCTCACGCTACAAAGTGTCTTCGAAAAGAAAGAAAAGCTGAGATTGATGTTTTCTTCTGATGAATGGAGACAATGCAAGTGGTCCAAGACAAGGAAAGGTGAAGTGGTTGGATCAATTGTTCTTAGTACATCTTTTTGGAGCCAAGTTTCCTTGACCTTGAAGGTCTTTTCCCCACTCATCCGTCTCTTGCGTATTGTTGATGGGGATCGGAGGCCATCATTGAGCTTCGTTTATGGAGGGCTTGAAGATGCGAAGAAGGAGATAAAGAGTCTTTTTAAAGACAATGAGCATTCATATAAGCCCTACATAGATGCCATTGATTCCAAGTCAAAAGGGAGATTAGATAGTTCTCTTCACCTTGCAGCTTACTATCTCAACCCCTATTATTTTTACAGGGATGATAAAGCCATCTCAGAAGATAGCTTTGTCATAGGTGGTTTTTTGTACTGCTTGGAGATATTTTACCCTGATTTGGATGTTCAAGATGTCATCACAACAAAAGAAATGGTTCTGTATAAAAATGGAGATGGTCCATTCGGAAAACCATTAGCAATCAAGCAGAGATCCGTCGAGGATGCGTTCGATCCAGGTAGTTACATTATATACATATTTTAAGAATGTAAGGACTAAGAAGTTGACTTCCTAAGTTTTCTTGTAGCTAATTGGTGGTCGTTATATGGTGGTGAGACACCATACATGAAGGCGATGGCGTTGAAGATATTAAAGCTAACATCCTCTTCTTCTGGATGTGAGAGGAATTGGAGCTCTTTCGCAGCGGTACACCCACATTTGTGATTTATGATTATTGATTACCAAAATTGAATGACTGACATTTTGAGTAAATACTTTCGTTGCAGATCCACACTAAAAAGAGGAATAAACTTGAAACCAAGAGATTGAATGACTTGGTTTTTGTGAAATTCAACTCAAAGCTGAAAGAGCGACAGTCGCAACAAGGAAGAGACCCATTTATTTCCAAGGATAGGGCACATGTGGACGAGTGGATCGGACCAGAGGAAGGTGAAGAAGAGGTGTTCCAAGGCTCAGGACTAACTTGGAGCTTGGTGGCCGAGGCAAGTGGAGCAGATGAATTGGTGCAGCATAGGAGGAGCCAAAGGAACATGGATGCATTACCGACTGTGGCGGAGGAAGAAGATTTTATCACGGATTCAGACACTGACAGCGATGATGAAATTCCTCCTGTTGTTTTTGACGATTTAGATTAGGAGTTTGATTATTTTTGTATGAACTATGAACCTCTTTTGAGCTGTTATGAACCTTTTTTGAGCTGTCATTCATAGATATTTTGTTGTGAATCTTATGATCCACTTTTAAATCAAAATAGACAACTTTGGAAATGCTTTCGACCTTGGGTTGAAAATCTTCACATTAAAATACTTACATTTTATTTATTTTAAATATAAATTATCTAGTATTTGAATTTTTTGTTATATTGTTCATTATTTTTAATTTAAATAATAGAAACCGCATAGTCCGCATATACTTCCGCATATACTTCCGCCTGCCCGCTTACTCGCTTCAGACCGCCTGACCGAACGAATACCGCATACCGACTTTCTGAACCTTGGGGATAAGACAGAATATATGGATTGCACCTTTGATGGAAGCAATTGTGACGAAATCGAGGTGAAGATTGGTGACGATAACATTTGGAAGAGAGATTCTTTTAGATATCTGGGATCTATTTTGCAATATGATGGGGAAATTGATGGAAATGTTACTAATAGAATAAATACAAGTTTGCTAAAGTGGAGAGGAGCTTCTGTTGTTCTCTGTGATAAGAAAATTCCTTTAAAAATTAAAGGAAAGTTTTACAAATCAGCCGTGAGACCTGTTATGCTTTATGGATCTGAATGTTGGCATGTGAACCATAGACATATGTAGAGAATGGCCGTAGCAGAAATGAAAATGCTAAAGTGTATGTGTGGATACACACGTAAAGATTGGATTCAGAATGATGCAATCAGAAAGAAAGTTGGTGTAGCTCCGATCGAGGATAAGATGCAAGAAAACCGCTAAGGTGGTTTGGTCATTTGCAAAGAAGATCAACCAATGCACCAGTTAGGAGATGCGAATGTTGGGATGTTGAGACGGTTAAGAGAGGGCGATGAAGGCCCAAGAAGTGTTGGAAAGAGACTATACGAAAGGATCTTAGTCTTTTGGATATAAGCTCGAGATTGACCCAAGATAGATATGAATGGAGGCTAAGAATTCCTGTAGCCGACCCCACTTAATCGTGGGAAAAGGCTTTGTTGTTGTTGTTGAACCATTCATCATCGTTCACAATTGTATTTTCCCAAAACGTGTACCAAATCGAATAAAAAAGCAAATTAAAAACGTGTTCCATCATCATTTTAAGTAACAGCTTTCCAATTAAGCGTTGTTGTCCAATTATTATATTATTTCAAAACATTTTGTATTCATAGAAGAGGATTATGGTTTGTACTTTGATAGTAGGCATTTGTATATTATGTTTTGATTTTGTATTCTAGAATCCCTTATACTTTTCATTTAATAGCATAAAAGCGTTATTCGTGTGATCAAAACTTCCGTATATTTCTTCCTAATAAAATGTCAATATGTGATTAAAGGAACTTTTCTGTTTATGCAATTCACAAATAAATTAGTCCATCTGATTTGTTGTTTTGTTTTTGAAGCTTTTGTGTAATACATTCGTTCTTTTGTACATCAAATAACTCAAATTTAACTTAAATGCCTGATCCGTCTGCATCATTATTCCCTTAACAGACCCATAGTTTTAGGGATTGATATTTAGCACACCCTAAAAAATAACAACCGGTAAGTACGGGTATAATTTGATCTGTATATGATCTACTCAATACAATTGTATTTTAAAAGATTATTTTTGTAGAATATGTACCTTTATTTGTATACCAAACCTATCGATTTTAAGCTATCCCCCCCCCCCCCCCCAACTCCAAAACTACCTTTTTTGACCTTATGTATCCGTTAGGGATGCATCTAATGACCAAATTGTTTGGCCTTCCTCAAAGAAGGAAGGACCAAGTCCCATTGGATACAAAAATGCTAGTGTTTTTTTTACAAAAGGGGCATCCTTCCTGCTCAGGAAGCACCAATTTGGAGTATCTCCTATATATATGCAACCTGATCTGTTATTAGAACACAAAATATTATGTATGTTTTATTAATGAATTTTAAACTTTTGATTAAAAGATCGTATAATTTAAGAATGACTAGATCAACAACAAAATAGCTATACTTACAACCTTCTTAATACAGTGACACGTTATGGAAATATGTTATCTTGTATTCCTATATATGTATGTTGGTTTAGTTTTTTTTCATAGAAATTAAGGCTTATGCCCAGATCGCCTTGAGTTTTTATGCCCCATTACCTCAATTGCCTCTCATTTTTCAAATTTTTGGTTGAAAACCATTATTTAAGAAAATGGAGCTTCATTTGGCTAGTTAATACAACACTCTTTTGTTTTTGAGAGAAGTCGACACTCAACCATCCATATGTTCTAGTTGTACAGAACACCCGTTGTGCTATGTACCCTGCTTGTTAATTTTGTCGGACCTCATATTTGATTTCGTATTTGAATGCTCTATCGAGGCTGAAGTGCTTGTTACCGTGGAGTATCTAAGGTATGGTGAAAATGGTAAGGACCCTTCTTTTCTCTACCACTAACATTTTGACCATTTGTTAGGGGAGTGAGAGGACATTGATCATTTCTTCCTTATTCTTTATAATCAGTTCAAGAGATTTGGAGTCTTGGGGGATTACACATTACATTGATGGGTTATGGAGGAGATGCTGATTATTGACCTAAAATGAGGAAAATGAATCCTTTACGTGGGCATTGTGGTTATTCGAGAGTGCCTTTATTTTTGCACCAAATGATCTTATGAATGTTACTTCCGATGAAGGTGTTTATTATTTAACATGTGTTCACTTACCATGTGTTTTCTCCTATCATTTAAAAAAAACTAAAGAGCTTGTTATCTTAGTTTCAATCATTTTATGTAACATTTTTATTTTCCTTTAGTAGCTTGTCACTTTTTTTCCATGTAAGCCGTATGCAAGTTAATATCCGATGTAACGATTTTGTCCGTGAATTGTTGAAAGAAGATATTTTATTCTCGATTATTCAAAATGGACCCCTCAATCTTTTGACTCATTTCTTGGATAGGGTATATGTGCACTGCTCAACCATATTTTGTTTGTTAAATGCATCTTATAGCAAAATCGCTGGCATCTTCTTCTTCTTTTGGAGTCCATTGCCATCTCGAGATATTTCTGCATTGACTCTTTTGGAGTGGCTATGATGTGATGATCCACATGATCCTATTGTTGCTTGTGATGTTGCCACACGAATGTGGATGGCTTGGGAGTTTTGGGTCTTGATGAGATGAGCAAGGTGCTCATGGGGTCATGGTTAAGTGGGTGTCTAAGCTTTTGGAAAGTGGGGTTTTCTTGATGTGCATGTTGGCTTGAGGCTTTTATAGGATTTACTCAACTTTGTTTCCTTCACGTTAACATACCTTCTCTACTTCTATTTAGAGGGTTTTTGTTTCATCTTTCTTGAATTGTTTGTCTAGATGAGTTTGATGTTAGGTAATGGTCCCCTAAGCATTAGGTATGCGAGACTTTTTTGCACTTGCCATTGATCGTTTGCTTGTCTATGTGATGCAATATGTTGGAGTTTGACTCCTTTCATTCAACTTTTTCCGATAAACAATAATGGGAATTTCTTATGATGCTAGAGGATCTTTGTCATGTTGAGGGATTGTTCTTTTTAGAGTTCATTGGGATTGGTAGGATGGTGAATTCTCATTAAAAAGGCCTATAAGTTCCTTTATATTTCATTTAACTTTGATTGATGATCTACAATGTGAATGTGGTGACTCTTTTGGAGTAACTTTCGTGTGATGGCCCGTGGGATCCTATTGGTGTTTGTGACCTTTCCTAACGATGAGAGTGGCATGGGGGTTTTGGATCTTGACGAGATGAACAAGGTGCTCCTGGCTAAGTGGGTTTTTAAAATTTGGGAAAGTGGGGACGCCTTAATGCAGACGACCATAGAGTTTTATGGTCCACTCAGCTTTTGTTCTTTCAAATTTTGACCCGATGAGTGGTTGGGTGATGGTTCCATGATCATTAGGTACGAGAGACTTTTTTGCACTTATCATTGATCATGATTTGCTTGTCTCTGAGGTGCGATTTGATGGTACCTGGTTCTCTTCTTTTCGTTCTGCTTTTTCTAAGAATCGTCATTTGGAATTTCTTACAATGCTAGAGGATCTTTGTCTTATTGAGGAGCTTATCTTGTCTAAAGATCATTAATATTGGTAGGATGGTTATATCTCGATTTTGAAGGTCTATATAGACCTCTCCGACTGCGACGACTCGGCTGGAGCAACTATAATATGATGACCTAGTGAGATCCTATTGCTACCCATGATGTTGCCACACGATGAGATGAACTAGGTGCTGGCGGCTAAGTGGTTTTCTAAGAATTGGGAAAATGGGGATGGCTTGATGAGATAGTGCCGTACGATGAGGGTGGCTTGTGGTTTCAAGGTCTTGATGTGATGAACTAGGTGCTCACGGCTAAGTGGGTTTCTAAGAATGGGGAAGGTGGGGATGGTTTGATACGCAAACTAAGCCCAAACTTTTATGTGATCCACTCAACTTTCATATCCCCGTTACTTCTATTTGGAAGGTTTTTGTTTTATCTTTCCGGAAGTGTCTGTGTAAATGAGCTCGATGTTTGGTGATGGTTGTTCTTTAAGATTTTGACCCAATGAGTGGTTGGGTGATGGTTCCCTGAGGATTAGGTACGTGGGGTGTTTTTGCACTTGTCGTTGACAAGGATTTCTTGTCTCTGTGTGATGTGATGGAACTTTGCTCTCTTCTTTTCATTCCACTTTTTATGAGTAACAATGATCGTTGTCATATCAAGGGACTCTTCTTGCCTAGAGATCATTGGCATTGGTAGGATGGTGAATTCTCGACTAAAGTCCTGTAAGATCCTTTTTGTCCCTTCTATTTTTGTTGCCGAGGATCTACAACGCGAATGTAGTCTTATTTGGTCCTCTAAAGCACCCATGATGCAGCGTTTTCTCTTGGCTGTTGCATCGGGGACACTTCATTAAAATTTAGGGCCAAGTGTGACGTCTTAGGCTTATACCCAACTCATTATCGAGGAGAGCTGACTTCGACAACTTACTATGCTCGGGCCCAACTGCATCCGCTGACCACCGTCTTATAAGTCAAGTTGTCAAGTAGTAGCCCCCCTTCTCTTATAATAAACACACACTTAACAAGTACTTGTTGTGGGACTATGTTTAAGGTGTTAAAATCTCCCCTAATTATATTCACAACATCCTTGATGCAATATGACATGTTACTTTTTTCCAGTCATAGTGGTAACTGCATCTTCAGGGTAGTCTTTTCCTCCTATATCTTTGGTAAGGGTAGCTCCACCTCATTGATAGCGTTTTCCACTATCAGAGGGATTTTGCTTTGACATCATTTGTAACATCCCTCACTACTGTTTGGTTTAGATTGGTTGTGAAGCAACTGAAACCGGTTTCATGGTTATGGTCAATTGGGTTAAGCTCATAATGATGTCATCTTTCATGAGAAGAGGTTATATATTAAGATTGTTACGCTTCACACCTATACTCTTCTTGAGTTCCACGTTCTGTTAGTTGTCCCTTGTTAAAAGCTTCATAAACTGTTTATACCCCCAAATGTTTGGTTGAAATTGAAGTATGAAGATATAAGTCAGTGCCTACATCAATTTGCTCTTAATTGTAGAATGGAATTTTACCCATCTGTATTTAGTTATTTTTGTTTTTATCGCCAAAATCGTGCATTCCTTTTTATTCTTAGCTATCTTGAGGACCTTTTAGAGTCCCAGTTGGAAAGTGACTTTGAGCTGTAGGCTTTGACTTCCTGTGGATTATCTTTCCTTTATAGCAGTAAAAGAAGAAATGTAACGCTTTCTTTGATTGCTGGAAAAGAAGAATTCAATTCAGGTAACTGTTTAGTCTTTTGCTACACTGAGTTTCTGAAAAGTTATCCATCTGCGAGCTGCCAAGAAGTATCTTTCATCTCTCAATAGTTGCTTTCTTTTTTTGGTCCAAAAAAGAAAGCAGTCCTTAAATTCATTTTGCCACTGGTAAAAAATCTTGGGGAAAAACTATCGTAAGGCATTAGTACTCGGTGCCTACAAGCCAGCTAAGGAATTCGTTATATCTGTTCTGAAAGTGATGCTACCAGTCCCTTCTATGGATATCCTGTCAATGCCGAATCTCCAACTCCATTTCCCATCCATCTCCTTGTTTTCTTTCTCTTCCTCATTCATCCCGCAATTCTCCGCTAGCTTATCTTATATCCGGCTTGCTTCTAGGGCCGCTGGTTTCTTTTTTCTGTCTTCTAGCCTTACTATCATAATTCATCAAGACCTGACCCAAATCCTGTAGCATAAAAGCAAGATGACTGCACATTGGTTATAGTTCAGTTGGAGGATAAATTTTGTAAGTTTTCTGATTGATATTATATATTTTCATATATAACTTGACAAATTGCAACATAGCTGGAAATATTTATTTGCAAAAGAGTAACATCTGTCATATTTTTGCTGCTTGGCTACCATTCTTCATTTTCTTTGGCATGTCGGTTATCAGCCGATTTTTACCTGAAACTTTTTTTGTATTTGTTCTCTTGCTTATGATACCAGATGTTGCTCAACTTAGAAATGAAATAAAAAATTGTCTTATGTGTATCTTTATTAGCTATTTGTTATGCCTACATATATCTATCTACATTACACTAAAACTTTATTGTTTGTGTTTGTTACCCTAGAATTTTTCTTCCGGTTCTCAAAATTCTGATTTTACATGATGTTAGGCTCTCCGTTGCATTGGTGATTTGGTCTACTTGAATCCTCAAAATTGCGGTATTCTTTCAAGTAAAGTAGTTGGAGAGGAACCCCAAGTTGAACCAGCTCTAAATTCCATTCTGCGAATCATTTTGCGTACTTCTACGGTGCAAGAATTTATTTCTGCAGATCATGTTTTCAAGTGCTTCTGTGAGGTGATTCCCCATTTCTCTTTATTGCAAAAATAAATTGCTTTATCCTTTGATTATTTTTGGTAATGTCTACTAAGTGTTTGGTTATCATCATATGTCATGTTGCAGTCGCTATCATTGCAATCTTTAACAATGCTTCTACTAACACTTCTTTCTTTTATCTGTTTTTCGCCGTACTAGTGGTTGAATCCCAAAAATGTAGTCATGATTTCTCGAAGTTGTCAGTATTGAACTTATTATATGCGTTGTCTCCACACACACCTATGGATTCATATTCTGGTTCATGTCATTGATGATATATCCTCCACAATTTTCAAACCTTTTGCACTCATGTTGAAGAGCTCCATTTAATATAACTGGATGTGTTTTTTATTTCTTACACATGTAGTAATTGTTTCTTTATTATCCTCCTTTCTTCCTCCAAGATTCCTTTGATGATCAATATATATATATATATATGTATACATATTTAAAAGCAACCAATTTAAAAAACATGCAAATATTTAATGTGGAAGCCTTCCATCTTTATCATGCCCCAAAGATCTTTTAACCTATAGTTGACTTGCTTATATCCATTCGAAAATTGTCGCAGGCCCATTGTGCAGACATCCATCACGTGGTTAGTTTTCATGTAAAGCAAGGTTTGAGATATCGATATTGATATCATATAGGTTTGTCCGAGAAATGATATATTGAGATATATCGACAATATTAGTGGAAATTTCAGAAATGGTTAAAAAAACTTTTCTTTCCCTGCAAATTACGATCATCCTAGTTCTTGAGTACAGAATTATATGAAAGGTTTAGGTGTATTTAGTACATTAATACACAATATCGTCCTTATCATTATTATTAATGCTGACTACCGACTGTTGAGAAAGATCACTAAAAAAAAACAATGAAATTAACAACATTTTGCGTCCATCTTTCATTGATAAAAGAAAGTAACAACATGCAAAATGTTATAAAAACAAACACGTGCATCAAAATAACATTTCACTCTGAAATATATAATATCTAAAATGTTCTGGAATATAGAAACAACGTAACACATGCATCCAGAAATGTTACATTTGTAGAAATAAATACAACATATAACAAAACAAAAATTTATCATATGTAAAGACGATCGAACCCAAGTGTTTCAAGGAGGATCCATATGACCTCTTCCTTAGCACCGCTCATAGTGCATCACCGACTCTATATACTCACAATAATTCTCTCAAATCATATGAGAGTGCATAACCTTGTAGTCCATTCACATGCTGCTTGTCTGAAAAATTCTCGATGTGAGAATAAGCAGTGTTGGAGTCGTTATCATGAGTTGCACAATGAGGCTGCGATGGAGCTTGAGAACCTTGTAATAATAATGTCGGCATCGGAGATGGGACTACAAAGGAGCTTGAGAACCTCATGATAATGATGGCGGAGTCAGAGACAATCTTTTATTAGGAGGCATTATCAAGTAATAGTCATGAAAGATGGCATAACTATATCCACAAAAAAGGTTGGTCTTGCTTTTATTCGGGTTGTTTTGCCGTCTACCTTGATAGTTTTGAATTTTGATCGTTGTAATCGTAGATGTAACCATACCCTCAAGATGGTGGAGTTTGAGGAGGAAGAGCATGTAAGTATTCAACAAACATGCCAAATGATCTTTCATCTTGTGATCCATATCCACTTAGAGTGCTTGATGTTGCTCCACTTCCATGATGTAAGTTACTGACATCCATACTCAATGAACCCACTGAAGATATCAAATCCTCCATGTAGCTATCGTTTTATAAATGTGGTGGTATCTCACATAATCCATAGGCTCCACATGATGCAGAATTGGACTTGGGATAAATTGTCTGTGTACATTTGCTTATTGTTTCCATGAATCACAACCTACACGCAACCCTTTCTTAAATTGCCATCATGCAGACGATCGCCATCCTCGATCCCCTCAAATATATCTGTCCTCCACCACCACCACCACCGATCACACCATCATCTCTATCGTCTCCACCTGCACATCATTCTGTAATTCTGATTGTTCTCTTGAATTGGTGGAAAGTATGCCATCGAGAATAACCTCAAATTCTAACCCTTTAAGACGGTTCCTTACACGGCAAATTCTTGCCATTTAATTATCAACATATGCACTTATTTGTTGATGTTTATTTTTATTTAGCCTTCCTCCTACCTCATTGGAATCCATCCACTTCTAGAAGACATATCCTTTAATCTCTCTCTTGCATATTTTTATCTTTAATCTCAAGTTATAATATGCTTAGATAAGATCGTGGAGCTTCTCTTCAAACAACTTGTTCCTTCTTTTGAAACGGATAGGGTCGATTGTGCTCTAGTTTCTCACATTTTTTAGCACATGCAGTTTGGAATAGCAATTTTACCCCCACTTTCCACTAATTAGGAGCTTCTAACCCATACATTAAGCACTATTCAGCTGTGGAGAAATTAAAATAGAGAAGTTAAGTTAATAAATGACTGTATTGCTATGTGAGAGGCATAAGTTGCATATCTATGGTACTTAGACTTAGATTCTATTTCGGAAGTGTATTTCTCGTCCATTGATCACAGAAATTTAACCGAATGGTCGGATGTCTTTAGTAAATTCCTAAAGAACATGAGATGTACTACGTAAAGTTGTATTATGCCACAACAAACTTTAATTAACTTGTGAATTGTTTCTCAACTTAATTTTTTATCTTCTTACCTCATTCATGTGCATTGTCTGCATCTTTTCGTCCCTCACAAGCTTCATCACAATCTGAATGATTGCTATAAGAAATTCATAGGTACTAAGATTGTGGTTGTATTGGTACTTTGGATTGAAATTATAAGCTGGGCACTAGCATGCATATTTCAGAATCTTATCAAAATAATTTATATGCCCATCCTTCAATAATTAACACTATAAATAAATAATGGATATACATATCAACCCTGTGAAGAGGGCTCGAGAGCATTTTGGACATTGTTCATCAATGTTGTCCAACCAGACGTTTTTATCCTATGTCAACATGTCTTTCATCGTCTATTTCACGCATCACATTGCTTCATATGACACTCTCACGGCCATTTTCGTATCACCGTCTATGATCCTCAATACAGACACAACAAGTTCCATTGTTTCGTTACTAGTGTCATGTCATATCTGAAGTGGAGATCATTTGTCAGTAATTCCACTATCCTCTCTCCTTCTGTTCAGCAGTTTCAAGTACCTTAAACCATTCATATTGACAGCACATGGTTTTCAAATCAATTTTGTATCTTGGTTGTAAACCTTGTAATCTCGTATTTGATCAGTTCTCCATTGCACATCATACTCATAAAAAGTTTCAAACGATTGTAAATTACTGTGGTGATCGTTCATTCTTGATCCATAAATGTGCAATATACTTATTACCTCCCACAGTATGGGCTGGACTTGGCCCGAAAATTTTGTTATGGATTAAAGAGAAATGTGAGGAACTACGATATTAGTTCTTCAAGTAAAAGGGATCTGATGATGGATTAGAGAGAAATATTGTTATGGATTAAAGATTTGCATCGTCTGGATGCCCATAAAAAAACAATGATTTTTTCTTGTATAATACCATCAATCTCTGCTTTCTCTGCAACCTTGCATGCAACAATGCCAACAAAAAACCAAATCAAAATAACACGGTCAGTATGAAATTTATATGAGAATTTCGTTTGAAACACTTTTTATAACAAAAGGAGCTAACTGTTGGAGTATGTGTCACTTATATGTGTAGTCCACATCAACCAGTGGTGGGACTTAGATGATCTTTCCTATGTCATGTGGTTTCATAAAAAAAATTTACTGCTTCCCCGTGCGACTAGTATGACTAGTTGATCTAAATCACATACGATGCGATCTTTATGCTTCCGTCATGTGCGAGATGCAAACCCTCTTCTTCAAATGGTATCAGAGCATTGGTCAAAGGTCTTTGATGTGATCTAAACCCTAAGTGAACAAGGTTTTGGATATTGGATCCAAACCCTCGACTAGTTTGACTTTCGAATATTTTTTTTAAAAGATATTATTTTTTCCCAAGTTGAATAGTTTTTTTTAATACTAAAATGTGTGTCGAATTTTTCAACATGTCCCCAAAAGACCCGCCAAAGGTTGGCAACAAACATGCATCCTTTTAGTTTCGAAAAGTTCCCGTAGTGTTGTTTTTGCATGAAAAAACAGATCTATAACTAAATGATTTTTTCTATAGTTTTTCGATCATGAAAAATGTTAGAAGCATGTCAAATATGGTAAGAATTAAACCGGCAAACAACTTGAATTTATTTTGCACGATTCCGATTCCCTTTATGATAAATATGTGATATTTAGTGGAGATGGGTCGGAAGATGATTAGATCATCTTGCTGACTTTATTTAGTGTATTTTCCATTCAATATTAATAACAATTATGAATTGATTAAATTATGATTCATTTATTTAGAGAAATATTTGACAACCATCAACTTATATTGAATGATTGCCGCATGATAAACCCTAGTTTGAAACTACTATAGTCGTAGTTGAACTTTTATATGCAAAACCAACTTGTTTGCTTGATATGACTAGCAATTGGGGAAATTAATATATTCTAAGATATATAAATTTATGAATGATTATTACATAGTTGAAAGATCGATAAAATCTTTTAGTACAATTTGTACCAATTGTGTTGTCTCGAATTGGAATGGTGATGGTGTCTAGACCTATATATGCTAATAAATTAATTAATTCGCACCCTATTCAATATTTGCAGTGGAAGCACTTCTTATTAGCATAATCTATACGACCTGGATGGATTCGTTTCAAGGAAGGGTAGCATGACAACAATCTGCATTTTTTAACAACTAATTGGATGTAGTAAGTGAGGGTGTATACTATATAGTAATATCAAATGTTAGAAACAAGACGTGAATTTTCATGCGTAATCGATATCTAGAAGCGGTTAGGCTCCATATCCGCATATCATGCTTTGAACTCTTAGTTGCATTTGATTCTAGCATGCCAAGATTCTAGTTTTGATCTATCTGGGCTTTTTAAAAAAATCGATCCCAAGAGCTCCAAGCAGACCCCCTTCGCATACGCCTCCTCAAGTTAGTGGCGAAGCCCCATCGCTCAAGAAAAAAATGGCACAACATCTCACGTGCGCACAACCAAGATTCAGAAAGTCGGTATGCGGTATTCGTTAGGTCAGGCGGTCTGAAGCGAGTAAGTGTGCATGCAGAAGTATATACGGAAGTATATGCGGACTATGCGGTTTCTATTATTTTAATTAAAAATAATTAGTAATATAATAATAAATTCAAATACTAGACATTTTATATTTAAAAAACATAAAATGTAAGTATTTTAATGTGAAGATTTTCAAACCAAGGTCGAAAGCATTTCCAAAGTTGTCTATTTAAATAAAAGAGCGGATCATAAGATTCATAACAAAATATTTTTGAATGACAGCTCAAAAAAAGTTCATACCAACTTAAAAAAGTTTCATAGTTCATACATAAATAATCAAACTCCTAATCTAAATCGTCAAAAACAACAGGAGGAATTTCATCATTGCTGTCAGTGTCTGAATCCGTGAGAAATTCTTCTTCCTCCTCCACACTTGGTAATGCATCCATGTTCCTTTGGCTCCTCCTATGTTGCACCAATTCATCTGCTCCACTTGCCTCAACCACCAAGCTCCAAGTTGGTCCTGAGCCTTGAAACACCTCTTCTTCGTCTTCCTCTTGTCCGATCCACTCATTTACATATGTCCTATCCTTAAAAACAAATGGGTCTCTTCCCTTCTGAGATTGTTGCTCCCCTAATTTTGAGTTGAATTTCACAAAAACCAAGTCATTCCGTCTTTTGGTTTCAAGTTTATTCCCCTTCTTGGTGTGAATCTCCAATGCAAGTATTCAGTGTTAATTGATTAGACAAATAGTAGTCTAATCTATAATTGTAAATCCTAAATGTGGTAGCTTACTGCTGCAAAAGAGCTCCAGTTCCTCTCACATCCAGAAGAAGAGGATGTTAGCTTCAATATCTTCATTGCCATCGCCTTCATGTATGGCGTCTCACCACCAAATAGAGACCACCAATTAACTAGAAGGAAAACTAAAGTCAACTCCTTATTCTTTTCATGTACTTGAAATATGTATAAAGAACACATATTAGAAATGACACATGCTACTACCTGGATCGAACACATTTTCTTTGACGGATCTCAACTTGATAGCAAGGGATTTTCCAAATGCACCTTCTCCATTTTTGTAAAAAACCATTTCTTTTGTTGTGACGATATCTTGAACCTCCAAATCAGGGTAAAATATATCCAAGCAATACAAAAATCCATTTATGACAAAGCTATCTTCAGAAATAGCTTTATCATCATCCCTATAGAAATAAAAGGGGTTGAGATAATAAGCTGTAAGATGAAGCGAACTATCTAACCTCCTTCTCAACTTTGAATCAATGGCATCAATGTACGGCTTATATGAATGCTCAATGTCTTTAAAAAGAAGCTTTATCTCCTTCTTTGCATCTTCAAGCCCTCCATACACTAAACTCCATGATGGCCTCCGATCACCATCAACAACACGTAAGAGACGAACGAGCGGGGAAAAGATGTTCAAGGTTAAGCAAACATGGCTCCAAAATGTTGTACTAAGGACAATTGATCCTGCAGTTTCACCTTTCTTTGTCCTGGACCACTTGCACTCTCTCCATTCATCAGAAGAAAACATCAATCTCAACTTCTCTTTTTTTTCAAAGACACTTTGTAGCGTGAGAAAACATGTGGCAAATCTTGTTTGCCCCGGTCTGACTATCTCACCCTTTTGAGTAAAGTGTCGCATCAAGCTGAGCGTCTTTGCATGGCTTGTAGATGAAAATAGTCAGTGTTCTGGCCTTTGCTTTGCAATTTTTGACCTTTGCCTCCTTGCCAATTTCTTCAAGCATGAGATCTATGCAGTGAGCAACACAAGATGACCAAAATATATTTGGATATTTGGTCTTGAGGAGCCTTCCAGCCAACATATTAGTAGAGGCATTGTCTGTCACAATTTGCATAACATTGTCTACTCCAACCTCCTTGATGCAATCCTCCACCAATGATGATATATATTCAGCAGTATGCGCGTCGGCTGAAGCATCAACAGACTTCAAAAAACATGCGCCCAAGCTGCAGTTAACGCACAAGTTCATTATGCTTCTTCCCCTCATGTCGGTCCATGCATCTGTCATGATGGAACATCCACTTTTCTTCCATGCATCCCTGTACCCTTTCAAAAATTCTTTTGTTTCTTCCACTTCATCCTTCAACAAAGGCTCTGCAATTTCATAATAAGACGGAGGCTTGTAGCCGCTTCTGTATTGGCCAATTGCTTCGCACATGCGTATGAAGGAGTTCTTGGTAGCCACGTTGAAAGGGATATCACATTCATAGAAGAATTTGGCTACATATTTGTTGACACGCGCACGTTCCTCCTTGGCTAGTGATTCCTTGATAACAGATTGACGCATTGTGCCAATTGTCCCAATTTCATCGTCAGATGATCGCGGTCTTTTTCCAGGACATGTTCCTTCACATGGTGTTGTGGAAGAGCCTGTCGCTCTAATAACCACCTCCTCTCTCATTTCTTTCAAAGTGAGCTTTTTCGTTCTTCTTCTTCATAATTCCCTTAACGTAATCACGTATCTCCTGCACTTTAGAATCCGCCTTAGGACATAATTTGCAATTCCCTTTGATGTGACCAAGGTGTTGTTTCATTCGGTTTCCGCCTTTCAAGACCTTGCCACAGAAGCGACAAGTCACGGAATTCGGATCCGTCTTCTCCATAAGATACACATATTTCCTTCCAGGAGCGGTAGATCCGGGTGGAGTAAAAAGCACATGTTCCGCAACAGGTGTTGGTTCCGAATCCATGATAACCTAATTCATGGTAAAATAGTTAATAAACTAAAATTGCACTTATAATATAAGAAAGATAGGGACATAATTGCGTTTATAATATTTTATAGAAGTAGAAGTGTACAATTTTCAAAAGATACCAGAATTAGAGAAAAAAAATCCAAAGTATTCATACAATCAACGAAAGAAGATGCCCAAGAATAAGATATCTAACCATTGATACTGCTGAAAAATACACACATACGTGTTCGGTGAACAAAACTAAGATGGAGGTTCATGCTCAAACCCAAGGAGCTAAAGTTAAGATGTTCAACACCAAGACAAAGAACTTCATTGAATAATATAGTCGCATCAATTTATGATTGTATGCATGCAACAATATATGTGTCTTTCCTAACTTACTATCTCTGCCCAATCCTTATCAGTTGTGTATATGTATTCACATTAAAGGTTCATCTTCCAATCTAAGCATACTTAAAATCACGAAGATAATGTCAAGATTAAGTGGTTGTGTGTCGTCCAATGATGAAACTTTCATATATCCATTTAAATCATCTGTTGGTTGAGCAATGCTAGTGTCTCTTCATCCGAAAAATCACAATTCAAATCTCACCAATTAATCGTTATTAAACAATATCGTACTTCGATGTAAGAATCCAGAGCAGCAAAAAATGCAAAAAATGGCTTAATTAGATTGTTTACTTCGATGTAAGAATCCAAAATCTGTGTACGGGAGAAAGCAGCAGAGGGAGAGAGTGTAGAGGAGCAGCCTGCCTCGCCTCGCAGACTCGCAGTGAGAGAACGCAGAGGAGCAGCCTGCCTAGCCTTGCGAACTCGCGGAGGGAGAGAGAGGAAGCAACCTGCGTCGCGGACTTGCGGTGAGAATGCGGAGGAGCAGCCTGCGTCGTGGTCCTCTATTCCTTAGCGATGGTGGAGGAGAATCTCGAGGGAGGGCGGAGGAGAATCTCCTGCTAGGGCTTTTCTCACGATGGCGGAGGAGAAAAGGGAGGCATGTAGGGTTTCTTTGGCGAGAGGGTATTGCGAGGTTTATGATTTTCGGAGAAAAAATCCAGCAATAAATTTGGGGGAGCTCTATTACAAATTCGGGCGCATATGCGACTGCAAATGTGGCATACTCGGGTCGCATATGCGCTTTGAGCGCCTTCTGAACGCATATCAAATACTCGGGGCGGTTGGTTGCCCGAGTACGCATATGCGGCCGCCTATGCCGCCTTTCTGTACCCTATGCGCAACTTTAAGCGCAAGTGGTGCACATGGCGGTGATGCTTCCTTCCTCGTAGGCAATGGCGGCGCAACGGCTCCAGTCGGAGGAAGCCCTCACGCAGGTGGTGCAAGCCCTCAATGCTTCCCCTTGGGAGGTGCATGCGACACCTCCCCATGCGACTCCAGACGACATCACGTGCACCCTCTAGGCACCTCCTCGCGCAAGCGGTGCGAGAGGACCTTCACGAGATCCAAGTGGCACCGTACGTATTCTCCAGTGCAGGCAACACAAGACCAAGCCCCATCGGGGGCCCAAAGCGTTCGAAGAGAAGGGTTCTTATGTGGGAACTCTAAAATAAGCCCAACGTGGGATGTTGCTGTAAGGGCCCCTTTTGGTTGTGTTTGAAAAAAAAGTAAGAGTCCTAGTAGGATGTGATTGAAAAAAAGAGGAGCTGCCTATATATAGAAAGAGAGGGGCCAAAAGAGAAAAAATGGCCACATTTTCTAGTCCCAATTAGGCTAAGTTGTGTTTTTGACACAAGTGGGACCATGTTTCAAAAAAAAGAAGGAAAAGGTGCGTACAACAAAAAAACCGTACACAGGAAAAAAGGAAAGGAGAAGACAACTAAAAAATGGGAGGGAGGAATAACCGTAAAAAGGGGGATCGTATAAAAAAATTCGTACGAAAAAATGCAAAAAAAATTGAATTGAGAATTTTTTTAAGAAGAAACGTCGAGAAAAATGTGACGACTTATGTGATGTTTTTCCATTTTCCCCATTTATTGTCTTCTCCCATCTTTGTCGATGTCACTATTTTCGGAGAAGTATGAGAGAAAAGGGGGGGTATTATGTAGAGTTCAACACTAGGCTAGATCATCAGATTTCAGATTCTCCAATTCAGGTGCACGACTAGAATTCCGACTCTATAGTTCAATTTCAGACTATGCGGATATGTTCAAAGTCCAATTCGAGGCACTCCTTATTTGAGTGACCTAATTTCTTCGAGTTCTCCAGAGGACTCATTTTCAGACGTACATCTGTGCGATTTGTTTTATGTGGTCCCCATAATTCTAGTTTTTTTCGGCTCAAGGTTTTCATGTGTTATAGGAACTCCAGAGTAGATATCTCATTCCCTATGCCTTGTCGGCTAGGGTTTTCATACGGTTTCATTGGGTCTCCCGAGTAGAGATCCCATTCTCTGAGCCAGTATGGGAGAGACCTAGTTCTCCGACGAGGAGACTTTTCAGACTCGTTCTCCAGCTACTGTGGACTCCGATGAGGATGTCTTTACGACTTTACAGTTCGACCCTTTCAGAGACGGAGCAATTGTCCACATCATCCAGTCTTCTACATGTGACAGGCCAGAGTTCTCCTAGTGGAGACTCATTTCCAGTTGCAGTGACTCTGACAGGCGCACGCAGTACATAACACTTGCTCTCCGATGAGGAGATTCAGTTTGACTCACATTCCAGCCCGTTCATTCCTCCTCACCTGCACGACATGAGAAGCAACGTCCTCGACAACAACCAACATTTGTGTTTTCGTTGAGTTGATATCGTCCGTTGTGTCTTGTTGCGTGAGTTTGAGATTTCTTTTTGTTTGTCCAAGCTGAGCATTGCATCTCCATTTTGAGGAGTGTTGGAGTATGCGACACTTATATGTGTAGTTGGGTAAATGGATCCTTCCTAGATCCATTACCACATCTAATATTTAGTCCCACATCTACTAGTGATGGGACTTGGAGGGTCTGTGGAGGTTATATAAGAAGCCCAAACCTCCCGTATCAGACGAGAAAGTCAATATACACATCAACCCTTTGAGACATTCTCCCATGGTTTCATCCCGCTCCTTAGGGAATAATGTTCCACGTAAAATTCCGATGTTTCCAAAGGATTTTATTCTTTTTCTTTGATTCCGCTTCCGCATTCGTATTTTCTAACACCAACACTAGTATGGGAACTTTGAATTTCACATAAAAATGTTTATTTTAACTTTATATAATAATGATTTTTTTTGTATAATACCAACAATCCCGAGATTTCTTTTTACAAGATTTCATGATCGAAGTTTTCAACCATCATGTATTCACTAATCAGATGTTGAGAAAAGGAAGTAGACTCTATGATCTCCGATCTTATGAAAACTCAGCATATAGCAAACACGTATTGTCGAGTCAGTGAGCCTCCAAGATCTCTCCATAGCTTCACAAATGCAAAAAACGTTCAAGAACACTGGCATCCACTATAGGGTGTGTAGAGACTTATATATGTTACGTTTTATTGTTCCGTAATTTCTATTTATGTTTTGTAAGACTCTGTAATTTACCCAAGGGTTTTCTCCCTATATAAGAGACCCTAGGGCTCTATGGAATAACACACATCAGAGTTTCGATTACTCTAACATGGTATCAGAGCCAAAACCCTAACCCTAGGGTTTGCTCTCCACCCGTCCCCCCCTCTTCCAGCCGCTGCCGCCGCCAGCCCTTCATCGGATCCTTTCCTCCGCCGCAGTCATGCCCCCAGGCCTTCAGGGCTCCGCCGCAGGGCTCCCAACCCTCATCCCACCGCCGCCAGGCCTTCAGCCCTCCGCCGCAGGGCTCCCAGCCCTCCTGCGGTGCAGCCAGCCCTCCCCCGGCGCCACCTGCTCTCTGTTGGGCCCCTCCCAGCCGCCCGTAGGTGCAGCCAGCCCTCAGCCGCCCCCCCCCCCAGCCGCCAACGGTGCCCAGCCCAGCCGCCTTGTATCCCTAGTTGCTGCATATCTCTTCCGTCAGGCTTCCACAACCTCTATTCGTCCCCGGGGCGGCGCACCTTCGGTCGGTTCCGGATAGATGATGGATTCAAGTGCATAACGTCTACATATGCACTTGAATCCTCACATGTCGTGGTAGACACCTGTTACTTGGTCTATTATTTCTAGTTGTTCTTCTCCGGCAGTATGTCAGATCAAAAGGTCGATATGCCCTCCATCGGTGCCTTCAAAGGTTCGGCACCTATCGTCAAAATGGACGGGACGAATTACGAACTGTGGGCTATGCAGTTCCTCAGTCTCATGAAGTCGTGTGGTAAGAAGCATATTCTTACCGAAGATGAACCGCCGGAGAAGACATGAATATATGCCTCATGGGAGGCCGATGATGCGTACGCAAAAGTCTGGTTGTCAGGTATGCTCACAACGGAGATAGCAAATGATGTCCTTCATCAACCCACCGCCAAGGCGATGTGGGATATTCTGGCCACAACGTACTCCCAGGTACGGAACGAGACCAAGATGCTGCAGTTGCAGCATGATATCTTGACCACGAAGCAAAATGGGAGGCCTCTTCATTCTCTATACACTTCTCTTCGTGGAATGTTCGAGAAACTTTATAGCACAATTCCACTCACGGCCACGCCGGAACAACAGAAGACGTTCCGCAACGCTACTATGGTTGGCGTCTTACTTGCTGCCCTTGATCCTGAATATGAGGCAGCACGCTCTCAGATCCTTGCTGATGCCACCATTCCACCAATGGAAGAAGTCTACAGACGGCTCAGTCGTGTCCCTGTTCCATCGAACACCACGACTACACCTCCCTCGGCAATGGCTGTCTCCAGAGGACGAGGTAGTTTCTCCTCATTTCGTGCCAGAGGAAGTGGTGGACGTGGCCGTGGAGGTCGCATACGTTCTACGTGCTCCTTCTGTCGTCGTACTGGTCATTCGGAGGATACATGCTATTCCAAGCATGGCTTCCCTCCTTCTGCACGTGTCGCTGATCATGTTCAGGGTCCACCAGCATCTACCCCAGATCACAGGTTCGAGGAGCTAGTGGCACGGCTTCGTGATATCATGCCACAGTCATCATCAGAGGGTGCTGATGCGTCTGATGTTGCGGCTTCGGCATCAGCAAGTACATCTGCCTCAGCCAGTGCCT
Source organism: Ottelia alismoides (assembly GCA_037367405.1). Classification (NCBI taxonomy): domain Eukaryota; kingdom Viridiplantae; phylum Streptophyta; class Magnoliopsida; order Alismatales; family Hydrocharitaceae; genus Ottelia; species Ottelia alismoides. The sequence goes on from JAZKJV010000322.1 coordinate 1,113,907, forward strand.
CAGGTAGTTCCCCCGGCTCATATCATAACCATGATCTCACAGGATGGATTGTTGATTCTGGAGCCACCCATCATTTCTGTCGTGAGAAAGAGATTCTGCAGTCCTATAAAGCTGTCCAGCCTGGTCGTTCTGTACTCATTGCTGATGGCACTCATTCCCCTATCATCGGTCAGGGGGAGACGGCTTTGCTGCCATCTATGCACTTACAGAATGTTTTACATGCACCAGAATTCTCGATGAATCTTTTATCCATTAGTCAGATTACACGAGATTTGCATTGTCGTGCTATTTTTGACCCATCGTCTGTTATTTTTCAGGACATACTAACGGGCAAGGTGATTGGCTGTGGTTCTGAGCACAATGGCCTCTATCGTCTTGTACGGAACTCTTATGCTGGCGTCTCACTACATTCCCAGGGCTCCGTGTCTCCGTATACCTGGCATCTTCGATTCGGTCACCTGCCATTACAGAAAATGCGTCACCTCCTGCCTCAGATTTCTCCGAGTTCATCCTTTCGTTGTGAAGCTTGTCAGTTAGGGAAGCATCATCGGTCCAGCTTCCCCAGTCGTCAGAGTCGGAGCAGTCGCTCCTCATTTGAGTTATTTCACATAGATATATGGGGTCCCAGTCGTGTCCCAGATCATCAGGGGCACAGGTTTTATTTAGTTGTAGTCGATGATTTTTCTAGAGTGTCCTGGACTTTTCTTCTCAAAAATAAATCCGAAGCAGGAAGTGTTATTTAAAATCTTATCAATGAAGTTCAAAATGTTTTTTCGTCTACGATTAAGTATGTACGTACTGACAATGCATTGGAGTTCTGCACTCGTTCCCTTACTAGTTTTCTTTCTTCTAAAGGCATTATCCACCAAACAACATGTGCATACACATCTCAACAAAATGGGGTTGCAGAACGGAAACATCGCCATTTCCTTGATATTGCTCGCACTTTACTTATTCAGAGTTGTGCCCCATTATCTTTTTGGGGGGATGCTATTCTTACAACATGCTATCTGGTCAACCGCATGCCTACAACTGTTCTTGGGGAAAAGTCTCCTCTCTCTGTTCTCTTTCCTGACAGAGATTTGTTTACTCTTACACCTCGGGTCTTTGGCACTGTTGCTTTTGTCCACCGCTTGTCTCCAGGACTTGATAAGCTTTCTCCTAGGGCTATCAAGTGTGTTTTTGTGGGCTACTCCAGGACACAAAGGATATCGTTGCTATGACCCCGTTCATGACAAGTACTATGTAAGCGCTGATGTTACATTTTTCGAACCCGTCATGTATTTTTCTCCTACAGGTGACAGATTGGTCTCCTCCACATCCACAGATTCTAGTGTCTATGTACCTCCACCTCCAAGCATGGGTCAATCCTCTACACAACCACCACCACCACCACCTCCAATTGAACCTTTTCCTAAGTTCTATACAAGGCGTACAGGACCAGCTCAAGCTACATGTCAACCATCCAATACGCCTCAGGTATGTTCTGATGTTATCACTAATGATGGGTTAGAAAATGCACCAGTGCAGGAGCCTCTACAGCAGGACGAGGATCATCCGGTCGACACAATGATAGATGATCTGGATCGGCCCATTGCTCACAGGAAGCAGCGAAGACAATGTGTTTCATATCCTCTTGCCTCTCAAGTCTCATTTCATCGTCTCAATGGGGGCTTCCAGAAGTTTGTAGCTGCTGTCTCGTCTGTTGAGATTCCACGGACCTATCAAGATGACATGAAGATTGATTGCTGGCGTCTAGCCATGGAAGAGGAGATGCGTGCTCTGCAGTCTCGAGGGACTTCGTCTCTTGTTCCCATTCCTCCAGGTGCCTCCGTGGTGAGTTGCAAGTGGATCTTTACGGTGAAATATCATGCGGATGGACGTCTTGATAGATACGAGGCAAGACTTGTAGCACGGGGATTTACCCAGACATATGGAGTAGATTATTTGGATACTTTTTCACCAGTGGCTAGACACTCCACTCTTCGCATCCTCCTATCTGTTGCTGTGGTACGTAACTGGACCATTTTTCAGCTTGACGTCAAGAATGCTTTCTTTTATGGAGACCTGCAGGAGGAAGTCTACATGCAGCAGCCATCAGGATTTGCAGCTGAGAGGGAGACTCAGATGGTGTGTAGACTTCATAAGGCTATCTATGGCCTCAAACAAAGTCCCCGAGTATGGTTCCAGAAGCTTTCTCAGCTAATTGAACAACAGGGGTTCTGGAGATCTAATGCGGACCATTCGTTGTTCATCCAGAAGACCTCAAGAGGTACAGTTGTTGTTATGATATATGTTGATGACATCTTGGTCACAGGAGATGATGCTCAGGGGATTGAGATAACCAAGTCCTTGTTGGGAAACCAGTTCATTACGAAGGATCTGGGCACGATACGATATTTTCTGGGGATAGAGTTTGCACGAAATGCACAAGGAATGGTGATGACTCAAAGAAAATATGTCACGGACATGCTAGCTGAAGCAGGAATGACTGGATGCAGACCTTCAAGTACACCTATGGACCCAAGCATGAAGCTGTACGATGATGATACCGAGGAGGTGGACAAAAGAAGGTACAGAGAGATGGTGGGTAAGCTCTTATATATTACTATAACTCGACCGGATATTGCCTTTGCAGTAAACCGAGTGAGTCAATTTGTGGAGCAGCCAAGGCAAGTTCATATGGATGCCTTGAATATGATATTGAGATATCTGAAGTCTTCCCCAGGCACAGGGTTGCTCTTTAGGAAAGATACAGACCTGTCTATTTCAGCTTGTGCAGATGCAGATTATGCAGTTGGTCCAAGGGATCGTAAATCCACTTCTGGATTTGCTATCTTCATAGGAAGCTCTTTAGTTTCCTGGAAAAGCAAGAAACAGACTATTGTGGCGAGGTCCAGTGCGGAATCCGAGTACAGAGCCATGGCACAAGCAACTGCAGAAATGATGTGGGTTAGAGCAGTCTTAGAAGATTTGACTGTAGATGTCCCCGTGTCTATGAACCTCTAATGTGACAATCAGGCAGCTTTGTTTATTGCCAATATTCCGGCATTTCACGAGAGAACAAAGCACATCGAGGTGGATTGTCACTTTACTAGAGACATGATTCAGAAGGGCTTCATTTCCACCTCTCATGTCAGTTCAGAGGATCAGACTGCTGACATATTCACCAAGCCACTGCTCAGAGGACCTTTCCAGAGATGTTCTTCCAAGCTGAGCATGATAGATATCTATGCTCCATCTTGAGGGGGAGTGTAGAGACTTATATATGTTACGTTTTATTGTTCCGTAATTTCTATTTATGTTTTGTAAGACTCTGTAATTTACCCAAGGGTTTTCTCCCTATATAAGAGACCCTAGGGCTCTATGGAATAACACACATCAGAGTTTCGATTACTCTAACAGGGTGAACTGTGGAATGCTATCGGCGACATCGGCTGATTACGACTAAAACACGGAATCTTCACTGTTGGGCAAAATGGATGATATACGTTACGCACCATGGGTGGTAGTGGTAATATGTCACTGACACCTCGTTGATTCCGATAGAAGGTCATATGCGGGCATAACAACATTATGTTTCCAATATGTTAGCGATATCTTTGGCCATGGCAAAATGATGAAATAACTTGCCAGATTGTTTTATCTCATCGAAGGTAGACAAGACCTGATAGGCTCTAGGAATAATATAGTTTTGGGATATCCATGAACGATCTTATGACTCTTACCATTGGTTAACAATGTGGATTGTCTTGTGGAAGAACACAGCATGGATTGCCAAGACGGCAGCTCTGCCTTGCCTGATTGACTCGGACGACCATGACTAGTAACAAATGCAAGTGTGAAGATATCATGATTATTCTAAGGAGAAGATCATACTTTAGGACCGGCTAAACGAACGCAAGCATGGTTGTAATCTCCTTTAAAGGTCATGAGCTGGTTCTCTGTATAATGCTTAGGAATAAAGGTAGCAATGAACTGAACTGACCTATTAATTTCCTAATGCATGGTCATCTGAGTTATTTCAGAAAGTTCTAATAGTTCAGTATCATCCACGATCTCGAGAGATTCATAACATTCAATAAGACTTTTTGAGTCTAATTTAAATGGGTGAATCTCTTTGTGAAGATGAAACATACATGCTATGGTCCTCTGATCAGAATGTATCTGATGCAACACATCATTTTTTTTCTTGCCGACGCATAGGATATGACGTATTTGGCAATGGATTCCTACATAAATTTTAGCATGCAAGTGGCGACCCCATCACTGCCAGGATCCTATCTATCAGTTTTATTGTGATCATCATTAGGAGAATCAAACTTTTCTTGTGAGGCCCTCCAGATCGCAAGAAAGAAGTAGGCCACATGGTAAAATTAATATTCTCTAAGGGGGTGTTTGGATAGTGGGTTTAGGCGGGTTAAACTGGTTGCAGGTAACCCATTTTTGGGTTTTGGTGTTTGGATAGAGGGTTAAACTGGGGGTGGGTTAGAAGTGGGTTTATTATGATATGATTGTATTGGAGTTTGAAAAAGTGAGTAGTTATTGTGATGTGATTGTATTGGAGTTTGAAAAAGTGAGTAGAAGTGGAGTAGTTTATATTTTTTAGATGAGATGATGGTATAATATATTATTTTTTGATAGGATTGATGATGTAAAATTTATTTTTTTTAATTTTTTAAAAAGGGAATAAAGTGGGGCCCACGAGGAGGGAGAAAACATGGGTTAGGGGAGTTAAACCACCCCGAGGGTGGTTTAACCTTGTAGCCGAACACACCCTAAGGGATTGTTTACCCTGCACATATGATGATTAAGCGGAAGTGACAACTTCCTGCCTGACTATTATTAGTAGTCATTCTCCAAAAGGATTTCTAATAGCACCAAGTTGGTTGGGCTAAAAAAAAAGGAAAACTTTAAATTTAGTGCCTCACAGCAATCCGTTTCCAATCCAACTTGAGATGTGATCATATAAAGTTGATTTCGTGATGGGAGGTGTTCTGGTCTGAGAAGAACATGGTTTCTTTATCAGCTAGAATTTCTCATTTTTTGGAACACCTGATTTTCTTTCAACGTAATCCAGGAATATGTTTTGAGTCATATTTTTAGAAAAAGGGCTTCTTGGAATCTGAGAAAAAAGAATAGTTATCTTACATTATCAAGATAATGTTGTGCCTGTCTTCGTGAACAATTTAAGTACTTTATCCGTTTTCGGTTGTACACAAAACTTCCAAGTTACATTGCATACTTTTTGTAATGTCATCTTCCTAAAATTACCTTGAAAAAGGATATAAACAGGGATTTATATGCATAAACTAAGATGATTTAAATTTCGAAACTTTTTATATTGGGACTTGTATGATGAGATGTTCCATTTTGAAATTATGATTTCAAGGAGCTTATATCATTGGGACTTGTATCAAGAGGTACAATGATACTTATCCCCCAATCTTCATGCATTTTCTTGCTTCGTCAAATGACATTGAATAAATTAGTAAGCCAAGTTAAACCACGCTCACCTAAAACTCTTCATACTTCTATAGGAATGTCATCTGGTCGTACACCTTTGTCATATCTCATAACTTTCGAAGCCTCCTCTACTTTCTTTCTTTGTATTCATTTATAGCTTGCACGATTCAAGTAACTTTCCCTACTAGCTAGATCACCCAAAGTGATCTCTCTATTTCTTCCTTAATGAAAAGTTTATGGAAATACTGCTTCCAACTAGTCTTTATATCCTTATGAGTAACACGCGCTTGACCTTCCTCATCCATATTGCATTTTACTTGAGAAAAGTCTTTGGTCTTTTCTTCTCTTAATTTGACCAATCTGAATATATCCTTCCGTCCCTCCTTAGAGTCGAGATTTTTGTATAAAACTTAATAAGCTTTGGACTTAGCTTCACTTACAACCTTCTTTTCTTCTTTGCGATTTTGTAGTTTGTGACAATTTCCTCTGTTATATCCTTAGACATAGCTTTAAAGCATGCTCTTATAATTTTGAGCTTCTCTTGCATGCCTCCACTCCACCAAGCCTCCTTTTGTCCTGGAGCTCCTCCCTTTGACTCGCTTGCATCTCTTTGGCTACCCTTCAGATACAAGATACTATCGTCTCTCATATCTCGTTTGCACTTCCGCTACAATCCCAAGATAAGTCTTCTAAAACCTTCTCCCTAAAGCTTGATTGCTTCAATTGCAGATTCCACAATCTAGTTCTAGTGATCTTGGAAACCCTTCTTTTCTTTATCAGCCATTTTTTGCACATCCATGACTAACATGCGATCTTGGGTTGTCAAACTCTCTCCTGGGATTACTTTACAGTCTTTCCAACACAACCGATCTCTTCTCAATGCAGAGTAATCTATCTGTGTTCTAGTCGGGCCACTCTTATTAGTAATTAAATGCTCCTCACTCTTATTGAAGAGAGTGTTTGCTATGAAAAGATCATAAGCCGTTACAAAATCCAGAATGTCTTTTCCCTCTTCATTTCTATCCCCAAAGTCATGGACTCCATGAACACTATCATATCCTGAAGCATCCTTCCCCGCATGTCCATTAAGATCTCCACCCAGGCAAATCATCTCTCTTTGTGGGATTCCTCGCAAAATCTTATCCAAACTCTCCCAAAAAGCTTGTTTAAGCCTTTAATCTAAGTCAATTTGTGGTGCATAAACTGAGATGATATTCAGAATTTCTTCTTAAAGCATCAATTTTAGCAAAATAATCCGATCTCCGAATCTATGCACCTCAAACAAACAATCCTTCAAATCCTTACAACAACCACTCCAACATCGTTTCTACCATTATCTTTACCTTAATATCATTGTTAAAGCAAGTCTTCTCGATCACCCTTGCTTTCTTTCCAACCCATTTTGTCTCTTGGAAATATAGTATCTGAATCTTCCTTCTTTCCATTGTATTTACTATCTCCATTTATTTGCCAGTCAAAGTGCCAATATTCCAACTACCTATCTGCAACTTCCTTTGCAACTTCTTTTGGACTAACCTCTTTACTCGCATGCGTTCATCATGCGAAAACCCTTACAAATTTTGAGCTGCATCCAGGCGGCAATGCAACAGAACGAGCTTAGTTACTCTCATGCGTTTCTCATGTGAGAACCCTTGCAAATTTTGAACTAAATCCAAGCAACGATGTAGCGGTCCTTCCAGATTTTCATTGCATTCAGACGATGCAACACATCACAAGTAGGGAACGCCCCAACGAAATCTAAATGTTTGCTTAAATCCATGTTGAAAAGATCCGACTGTCTTGGGCAACTTCCTAAATAGTATTTTTTTAAATACTATTTAAGAAGCTGTCTCCGCCTTTTTTACACTTGCTGTCGGTTACCCAATGCAACCCTCCACAACTTACCCGGGCTTGGGACCGACCATGGCTGAGTTAAGGAGCTTATAGCTGATATAAAAAATGTTAGGGTTGACAATATGATAAGAACTGAATAGATAGGTGTAATACACACTTTTTTTGACTCAATATTATAAGGTATTTATAATTTGCTCAATTAAAATCAAATATTTTTAACAATATTTATAATTTTGAAATTGTGGTTTCCATCCTTAATTAATTCAATAAGATAGTCTTTTATTTTACTTTATATTAAATAAATTAAGATTGATTGTAATCTTATTCTTCTTAGTAAATAAAATTGGTTAGAGTCATTTTAGGAAGTCTAGTTAAGCCATTAGAGCCGTTTAGAATTTTATTTGGTTTAAATTCCATTCTGTTATTTTTTTGTGATTAGCCTCCTTCATATGTAAAGAGGGCAATATTCAGGATTTTATTTAGTTTAAATTCTGTTCTATTATGTTTTTGTAATTAGCCCCCTTCCTATATAAAGAGGGCAATATTTCATTGTAAGAGGATTTTAAGTTATAAAATTGAATTTGAGTTTTGGTTTGGAGAGTGCCTTCACTATTATCCTCATTCCCCCAATTTCTAGGCTTTCTCCTCTCATCTGGTTCCTCTCTTATCCCATGAGGCACTTTGTGCATCTTTCTCCCCTCTATGCCTCCCTTTTTATTTTTTTGACTACATCATTGATGGAGATTTACGAAGATTAAAATACATTTACAGTAAGGGCTATAACAAATATGCTGAAGATTACTTATAATAAAGGGTATTCATTTACACCACTACTTCCATATGTTATGCCAATTACACGACAACCTATGTATCCTTCATATTTACTCCACTACTTCTATAAACTTGTTCCGTTTAACACAACGACCCATGTTGTCAATATAACTCTACTTAAGTTAATGTCTTGAGTTAATCAAACTAGGAGAAAATCTAATGGTTTGTTGCCCACCCTCTCCCCCTTTTCTTCTTATTTCCCCGTTTCTCAGACTCGATGCCATATGGCATTGAGGAACATAAGACAACATTCATGGGACTATTTACCCAATGGCCTTGATGTCATTGGAAAGGCCTTAACGCTATCAGATAGTGACACTTATGGTGAACAATGTTAGGTACTGGTGAGGGAGGAACATCCATGTATGGAGATGTCATGGTAGAGGCTAGGGTACACTATCGTCACATCAAAAATGATGACGACGAGGATAATTGGTTTTGTTGGAATAGGTTATACGACCATTACCATGAACGAGGGGAGGACCGCGACTTCCTTAGGTAATCTAAACCAAAAATCAACACGATCTAATCTTTATCATCAAATACACAAGTACATTTGAAAAAATAAAGTTGGCACCCATGAAATACTTGTGTAGATGGAAGGACTCAAAAGGGAAGGGGGTCGTACAGGAGATTTTGGTGGCCCCGGTTGTCGAGGGTAATGCTGGAGGCCTCATCCAAGAGGTGATGTGGCTAGAGGATGCCCTTCCCTTGAAGATTGCAACAAGGTGGTGGTGCATACACCCCATTCCAAGAGATGTGAAGAAAGTTGAGATGAAGGAGGGGTGGAAATGGACGAGACTCTTCTTAAATCTGATAACTTTTAAGGGTAAATTGATGTTTTGCTGAAACTGTCCATTTTAATGGCTAGATGAATGCTAGTTAACCGTAAGAACTGTGGTGTAAGAGTTAGTAAGTTACATTGATTATGGAGTACATATGAAAAATATATGGGTCGTTGCATAATTGGCAAAGTTTATAGGTGATGTGGTGTAAAAATCCCTTTTCTCTATTTTCTTATACAACATCGACAACAAAGCCTTTTCCCACATCAAGTTGGGTCAACTACATGGATTCTTTGCCTCAATTTAGATCTATTTTCTGTCATTCTCGGGCTTAGATCCAAAAAACTGAGATCCCTTTGTATAGTCTCATTCCAACACTTCTTGGGCCTTCCTCTCCCTCTCTTAACCTGTTCAACTTCCCAATACTCGCATCTCCTGACTGGTGCATCAACTGACCTCCTTTGCAAATGAGCAAATCACCTTAAGCGGTTTTCTCTCATCTTATCCTCGATTGGAGCTACACCAACTTCCATTCTGATTGCATCATTTCGAATCTGGTCTTTACGTGCGTGTCCACACATCCACCTTAGCATTTTCATTTCTGCTACTGCCTTTCTCTGCACATGTCTATGTTTTACAGGCCAACATTCAGATACATAGAGCATAGCATGTCTCACTGCTGCTTTGTAGAACTTTTCTTTAATTTTCAAAGGGTTTTTCTTATCACATAGAACAACAGAGGCTCCTCTCCACTTTAGCCAGCCTGCATTTATTCTATTAGTAACATCTCCATCAATTTCCCCATCATGTTGCAAAACAGATCCCATGTATATAAAATAATTCCTCTTCTGAATGTTATCGTCACCAATCTTCACCTTAATTCCTTCATCATTGTTTCCATCAAAAGTGCGCTCCATATATTCAGTCTTAGCCCTACTTATCCGAAATCATTTAGTCTCCAATGCACGTCTCCAGACATAAAGCTTCTCATTCACTCCATTTCTAGTTTCATCAATCAACACAATATTATCAGCAATTAACATGCACCAGAATATCTCATCCTGAATTTGACTTGTCAACTTGTCCATAATCAAAGTAAACGAAATAGACTCAAAGTTGAACCTTGATATAAACCAATGTTGATGTCAAAATAGTTTGTCTTGTCATATTGGATTCTTTTTTCGATCACACCTTCTTAACTTTCCATAGTGTGACTCATCGGCTTGATACCTCTGTAATCTAAACAATTTTGAATGTTCCATTTGTTCTTATAAAGAGGCACCACGATACTTCTCCTCTAATCTTCATGAATTTTCTTGCCTCTCCAAATAACATTGAATAAATTTGTAAGCCAAGTTAAACCATGCTCACCTAAAACTCTGCATACTTCATCCAATCATACACCTTTCCATATCTCATAACCTTCAAAGCCTCCTCTACTTCCTCTCTTTGTATTCGTTTATAGCTTGCACGATTCAATTAACATTCACTACTAGCTAGCTCACCCAAATTGATCTCTCTATTTTCTTCCTCAATGAAAAGCTTATGGAAATACTGCTTCCATCTAGTCTCTATATCCTTCTAGGTAACAAGCACGTGACCCTCCTCATCCTTAAATGCATCTTTTTTAAGAAAGTTCTTTGGTCTTTCTTTCTCTTGCTTTGACCAACCTAAATATAGCATTTTGTCCCTCCATAGAGTCGAATTTTTGTATAAAACTTCATAAGCTTTTGACTTAGCTTCGCTTATAGCATTCTTTTCTTCCGTCTTCGCTATTTATAATTTGTGACAATTTCCTCTGTTCTATCCTTAGACATAGCTTTAAAACATGCTCTTTTAATTTTGAGCTTCCCTTGCACCCCTCCACTCCACCACCGAGCCTCCTTTTGACATGGAGCTCCTCCCTTTGACTCGTCTAGCATCTCTTTGGCTACCCTTCGGATACAAGATGCTACTACCTTTTAGCATCTTGGTTTTGTTATCTTATAAATTTTGAAAAATTCATTCCAATGAAAATTCATGAATACATGTTTGTTCATGAAATGCAAAGCAAAGTGTATCAATTTTACAACGGAGAAATGACAATGAATACATACAAGATAATATAATATGTCTTATGTTTTGTAATTTATACTATAAAGCTTTTAAATGGTAATTATTTTACATAATTTACATGTATGGAAACACATAATTTACTTATAAGTAATTAAAGTTTTTTTTCTTGTAGTTTACATGTAGTCCTTTCATGATGAGATGCCTTGTTGTATGCTGAAATCGGTGATATTGTATTGATTGATGAGACTGAAGATGGAGTAAAATAAGAAGTTTGAGGTTTTGAAACATGACTTGGAGACTAAATGATTTCATATAACTAGGGCTAAAACTAAATATATCAAGTGTACATTGATGCATGCAATGGTGAAGGAATTGAAGTGAAGATTGGAGACGATAACATTCAGAATAAAGCTTCTTTTAGATACTTGATATCTATTTTGCAACATGATGGGGAAATCGATGGAGATGTTACTCAATAGGTTGGATAAAGTGGAGAGGAGCCTCTACCGTTCTATGTGATAAGATATTTTTTTTATGAAAATCAGAGGAAAATATCACAAAGCAGCCATGAGCAAGGTTCGAACTATCGAATATCGATATCGTATCTCGGTCCAACGAGAAAAGGATATATTGGGGATATATCGACAATATATGTGGAAATCTAAAAAATGTCTTAAAAATATTTTTTTTCATGAATTAAGATCGTCCTAGTTATTAAAACAATAAATAACATACAAATACACACTTATAGCACACTAATATACATTATATCGTACACTGATAGTTAATGTTGATAGTTGATTGCTAAGAGGTTTTAGGAAGTTAATGATGAAATTCAAACAAAAATAACTTAGAGACATAAATGGCATCTATTTAGTACATTATGCTTATGTTACATCGTTTATTATGCATAAAAAATGTTTAGCTTTATTGGAAAACAATCAAATAAGCAAATGCTCATAATAACATATAATTTTTAAAGAACATAATTTATAATAATATTTTTGATCGAAAGAAGATGAATTGAAAATCGATTGGAAACCAAGCTTTTCTGACTGGGCTTAAAGAAATAACTACTGATTGGAGCTTGTCATGAATCTTTATTTACGAATCACTATATTACTATTAGTTATTAAATTGTAATACCTATTTGAGTATATATTCCAGTCTTGTGATTCTTATTTATTAATCAGCGTTAGAGTTGTTTCATCTCTATTGTCAAAAGGGGATGAAGTCCACTGGTTGAAGAACCGTCGTACACATCTCACTTTTCGTATCCTACCCTGCCAAATGGGCATCTTGTTGCCCAACAACGAGCTTGGAGAGCGGGGGGGGGGGGGGGGGGGGGGTGGTTAGGGGGAGCAAGTGCGCTCCACATGCAAAACCTCCATCTCGTCGATACCAATATATCATGATATTTTAAACCCTTGACGTGAGACCTACTATGATCTATGGATATGAGTGTTGGCCTGTGAACTATATATAGACATGCAAAAAATGATAGTCGCAAAAATGAAAATGCTAAGGTAGGTACATGTTTATACATGAGAAGATCAGATTCAGAATGTTATGGATGGATTAGCACTACCCTATGTTTTTTCGGTTGGTTTTTTCCCTATTTTTTTGGCCTTGCAATATCTTTCTCCTTTCAGTGTCTGCTAATGCACACCTCTTTGCTTATCTGTGTTTGCATCTGTTCCTCTTTCAAAAGCGCATCGTGCTATATTTTGTCATCATGACCTGGACTAAAATGGTTTTTCTTGTGATCGGCAGAGAAATAATATAGGACAAGCAATGTTGGTCTCCACAATGTCTTCTCCATTACATTCTGCTTCTACTTCCCTGGATAGTAGCTTGCCTTTTGGGAGGTTATTGCAATGCTCTTTTGCCTCTTAACTCCTACATTATTAATGCTTTGTAGTGATTTGATTTGTTCTTATATTCTCATTTTGTCCTTAATTGCAGTATGCTCTTGCATGGTTTACTCTTCAATGAGACAAATGGAGATATTGAGGTAACTTGGTTGAGTATCTATATTTATTATATTCCCTGCACCTCGTTTAAATGCTTGGCAAATCTTAGTTGGAAATTACCTAGGAGGATGTTCTGCTTTTCTTATATAGCTGATGTACGCTCTGACAATCATGCTTCATGTGACGATTTTGTGATCTATGGCAGATCGTGGAATTCCGAGATGTTAGACAATAATAATTGTCAAACATTATAAAGATATCAAAATAATTTAAATATTATTAGAATATTAATAAGGAATGTGCACTTAATGTGCTGTCTCAAGAGGTGGCCATCCCTATTGGAAATGCTCATCATGGCAGCAAACCTATCAACAGACAAATGCTCAATAAGGAATGCTGTTTTCCTGCATGGTTCTGCTATTTGTGGGTTCATGATGCGTAAAACCATTTTTGTCTCTGAATTACCATTCCAAATCGTCTCTTTTATGAATATGCCGTTAGTTCAAAAAACTTTTCATTTTTGTTGAAGTAAAAAGCATGGATCGTGTTTCTGCATACCTATGGAAATAACCTTTTCTTGTTGGAGAAGGTAAGCTCAAAGTCAAGGATTTCATGTCTTTGATTATGTCCCTAGAACTAATACATGTAATTAAATGTGTTAATTTTCCAGATTGTTAGGCACCAAAATAGTGATTTTTAGTATCCCTTGTTGATGCTCTGAAATTGAGATTACCTGGCCCCACTTATACATCATAGTTTTCTATGTGGTGACCTAACCAAATGCATTTGGGTACCGCTTTTCTGAACCTTGGTTGCAGGTATAACCTTAACCATTAGTGACGTGGTGTAACAATTTAAGTCTACTGTCTTTCTGGCAATATACATCTGTCATGAATGCTTGCTTTGTCTTTTTTCTTTCTTCAATATGTGGTTTACCACCTACTTTGGACAGACATCTTGCAGAGCTGCCAGTGTTCTTTTCCACATTCTAAAGGATAATATCCAATGCAAAGAACAGGTTCGCTTACGATTCTACCTATTCAAGGTCAATTATCCAATATCAATTTCTACACTAGTTTTACTATGCTTATGTATTCGGTATTTACTACAGGTATTACGTGTAGTGTTTGAGGCTCCGGTGCCATCACTTGGTACCCCAGAGCCTCTTATGCATCGGCTTGTGATGTACTGTGCTCTTGCTACATCCTCTAGTATTAAGGATAATGATCAAAAGAGCAGCAAGGAATCTGGAGTTTCATACGTCGAGGTTCTTATTCTTCGTTTATTGGTTGTATGGCTGGCTGACTGCCCCACTGCAGTTGACTGTTTCCTCAACTCACCTTCACATCTCACCTATCTTCTAGACTTAAGTTCCAACTCAAAGTCCAATGCTTATGTTCGTGGTTTGGTTTCCATTATTTTGGGGGAATGTGCTCTCTTCAATAAGAGAACTGGTGAAGGCAGTAAGGATGCTTTTACTGTGGTTGACATAATTAGTCAGAAAATTGGACTCACATCGTATTTTTGTAACTTTGACGATCTGGAAGAAACCTTCATTTATTTCTCTTCTGCTCCGATCACAACTTCAAAGCCAATAGCAAGATCCAGTACAGCTAGTGCAACAGATGCTGAAGACACTCTACACGATGAAAGGATGCCAGTGCATCCAATTCTCTTCACTGTTTTTAATATCCAGTTTATTGAGATCATAAAGAAGCTGGAGATTGAAATAAGAGAAAGTATTGTGAATGTGTTCAGCAACCCAAAGAACAAGGTTGTGGTTTTACCAGGGGAGTTGGAGCAAAACAGTGGGGAGCCTGATGGTGAATACATAAAACGTTTAAAGACTTTTATACAGAAGCAGTGCAACGAGATGCAGGTTTGTTCTTAGTGTTTATTTATCTCTTCCTTTTAGAACTTTAAATGATGAGATTTTATTCATGTATAGTGCATTGATATGCTTTTTTTTACCAAGCTTAACGTTTTCATACCACCATCAAGGTCAATATATGCCAAATAAACGTATTGATATGTTTGTTGATGGTGAGTTTGTCAGGATAAGATGGGTAATTTATTATATTATGCTCCTTGAAAATTGTACTACTAAACATTAGGAATTAACTAGCACAGATGTTGAGACAATGACAATGTTATCATTCATGAATATCATGAAATGTTTTGCTCAGCCGGGTAGATTATGCATTTAAACATGAAAATATAACTCTATCTAGAATGCTCTCTTCAATAATAAGGGCTGAAGAAAATACAAAAATGGTAGGCATCAAGGGCTGAAAATGCATTGTAGTTGTGACAGGGTAGCTTATTCCTGGGTAGTGGTCACATTATATTCTGACAGAATGAAGTAGTTCAGCACTCGGTAAGTCACACTAAATGCAAAACTAACTTATCACAAACTAATTGGATATTCATTGTATCCACTCCACCCTTCAGCATTCTTATATTAGTTTTTTACTTTTCTGACATATTAGAAGAAACTTTTTGCTATGCATTGATGTCTTTTTTAATCTAATTAAAGTTTATATTTATTAGCATAATAGACGTTAACTCTTCTAGTAAACAGGCATTGAATGTTAGATATACTGGGCTTCTTTGTCTATTTATATGCGGAATAGACAAGTAACATGGAACTTCATTTTAGTATTTACATTGACTGACCTGTGGAAATGGTCAATCTGATCTATATCGATGTAGTCCTCTGTATCAAACTTGGATATTTTTTGTTCCGTTTTTCTTATTGGGAAGTCAACTTTCAGCATCTTTTCTGCATATATTTTCCATCAAGAAGAAGCCAACAACTATTTTTCTTGTTGAAATGCATCTCATCTCTTTAATGTTCTGGTGGTGGTGCAGTGTGCCTGCCACCCAAAAGACTAGAGTTGAAATCCTTCCTTGTGGGGGCTGCGTTAGGTAGCGTAAGCCATTGTAAAAAATATTCGCATATTTCAACATGGATTTGAGCAAGAAACCATGCAGCCAACCCTATTTAAAGAGGGTTCAGCTTCGCCATTTTAAATGTGTCTCATCATTTTCCTTTTTAGGACCAATCTGAATGTTACTTTAAGTTGCTTGCAGAGGTGTCTAAGCCTAAAATGTGTGAAGATGTTGCTCCTAAAATATTTGTATCTATTATTATTATTTTTTCCCGAAAAATTTATCTTTGTTTTTCACTCTGCATTTAGCACTAAACTCTTGCTAATTTCCACCCAGGAACTTCTTTCTCGTAATGCAACTTTAGCTGAGAGTTTTGCCCAGAATGCAGGAATCGGTACATCCGGTTCTGTTCAGAATGAAAGCAGTGCACATGAAAGAATTCAGTCTGAGATGTTGCGCAGAAACCTTGAAGAAGCTACGAGAAGACTCGAAACTCTGAAGTCCGAGAGGGAAAAGAGTGAAGCAGAGGCCGACCTATACAAAAACCTCGCAGCAAAAATGGAGTCTGAACTGAAAAGTTTATCCGATGCTTATAATAGTCTGGAACCTGCATATTTCCAACTAGAGTCTGAGGTGAAAGCCCTGCGGACGGGAGGCGGTGCACGACATGCTGACATTGAAGCAATTCGAGAGGAGGCCAGGGAAGCTGCTGAGAAGGAGACTGAGGCCGAATTGAATGATCTCCTTGTTTGTCTTGGCCAGGAGCAAAGCAAGGTGGAGAAGCTCAGTGCAAGGCTGCTCGAGTTGGGCGAGGATGTGGACTCTCTCCTTGAAGGTATCGGAGATGAAACTGTTATCCCAGATGATGATGACTGAAGAAGGAACATGGTAAGTTACTAGTTGCTTGCCCTTGTAAGTTCCCAGGATATTCTTCTTCACTATGCTTTGTGTATAGTTTATGAATGCGATTGTCAGGTGCTTTCTGTCATTGATTTACTATACATCTGTACCTGAAGGCCTATACTTATTTTCAAGGGAGTATTGAATAAGTTATGACATTTAATAGTGACAATGCTGAACTAATTAGCGAACTCGTGTTCAGCATTGTCTTTTGTGCATCCTGTGTTGATTTCTAACCTCAAAGTGAACATATTATTTTCTGTATGAATGTATGTATGTGATGATTCACTTACAATTTAATATTTGATTATGATAACAACAGTAATGGGTAACACATGCCGCATTTTGGATTTCGCCAATTAACGCCATCAAGAAGCCATGCCATTGTACTTAAAGTCTGCAGATGCGTAGAGTTGAAAAAGAAGCGGTGAAGGCCAGTGGGGGTTGACGCTTGTGCATCCCTTGCTTCTCCTTTCCCCCCTCTTCAAGGCTTTGTTGCTTCTCTGATGTTTGTGACGCTCTTCATTCATCATGCGAAGGCTACTGCTCCTTCTTCTGAGAGATGTCAAGGACCTATCTCTAGTGCGAAAACTAGGATGGCAAATCTTAAAATAGTTGTTTGCAACTTTACTTCATATTTCTCATCTGAACATGGTATTTCGTATTTGCTAATTTCTGAATCTGGAGGAGGGATTAGGGGCGAGGCTTTCATTGCTCTGTTCTTTAACCGTTCGACATGACTGAGGCATCTGAATTTCTTCCACATTTTTCACTATTTGTGTAGCAATAGGGTCAATGTGTCTACTTTTGGATGACCTATTCAATGAAGAAACTTGAAGAAGCGAAATGAAAAACAAAAGAACACTTGTGCATAAATATTAAAGATGAAGCGTCAGTTTAATTTTTTGTATATAAGCTCCAATCATGAAGAAAAATAATTTAATTTACTATGCATTTTCTCTCTAATATAAATGGTATAAATCAACTCAATAAGATAATACAAGATTTCTTGAGAATAAAATAATTAATTACATATTTATTTATTAGGGATTTTTACACCCGTAATCCTGAGTAATTCTGCAAGTACAATCATGACCTTGCATAATCATGAATTACACAACAAACCTCAAATAGTCACCCCGTTTGACATCCATAAACCTCCGTTAGTTTTTCTATTAATCTAATTATACCATTGGGTTAATTTAACCATGATCTTACAAGTGATTTTAGAAAAACAAAAAAATAATGCCATCTGCGAGCAGAGGCGGTGGTGGCGAGCCGCAACAGGCCTTGCGTGGCGGGAGGGGCTTCCGGGCAAGAGGTGATGGTGACGGGAGGGACGATGCCGCTGGGAGGATTAGGGCATTTGGAGGGGGTGTGGGTTTCCAGGCAGGAGGCTATGGTGTAGGGAGATGGGGCAGGGGGACCGGAGGGAAGGGAGGCGCGGTGGGAGGGTGGGGGGAGATAGGGGAGGGGGTGGCGTAAACTCGACTGGAAGGGGGGGGGGGGGCGTTCGGGTGGCGCGGGCCTCGAAGGGAGGGAGGAAAGGGTTGGGAGGCAGGCTCGACGGGTGTCGGGTAGGTGGGGGGAACAGCCTCAGAGGGAGGGAGGCAGGCTCGACACTGGAGGGGGGGGCTCGACGGGGGAAGGGGGAGGTCCCGCCTGGGCTGGAGGAGGCGGATGGGGGACGACCTGCTCTAAGAGTTAAGTATTTCTCGGAGTTTCTCATGTAATTCATCATTATACAGGGTTATGATTGTAATTGCAGAATTACTTAGGGTTATAGGTGTAAAAATCCTTATATATTAATATATATTCTATTAATTACTTGCACTAATATACATATACATATACATATACATATACATATACATATACATATACATATACATATACATATACATATACATATACATATACATATATATATAGATTGGAGAGAGAGAGACGGGAGGGGAGGGATGATGAACGGAGGGATGGAGGGAGAGTGAGTGACTACCTTCACCCTCCTTATTGGTGGGCCAACTTGGCTATCTATATCCTTATTTTATTTTTTTAAATTTATGAAGGTATTTTTCGAAAACACTTGCAATATCATTTGTTTCCCTCTCTTTTTTGGAACATCTGTTCAGCCCTCGAATTCTTGTCGTTCTATCACATGTGCCCTTTCGTTACTTCCATCAAAACTTAATCATAAGTTTTTCAAACCATGATGCAGTTAAGAGTGGCATAAGCATCTAAACACTCCCTCCCACCCATCCTCCTCCTTCATCCCTTCGATCACCCCATAGAGGTCGTAGGACTCGCAGGACTCCGAGTTGAAAGTGTAGATAGGCAACCAAACCTCGAGCTCTAAATGCAGATCACACCCATGCCATTGTACGCTAGCCTCACCGCCAGATTCGCCATGGCACTGGACATCGTAGAGGATGTGAAGGATAGGTTCCACGAGTAAGGATCCACCTTGAAGGACATGTATGACACCACACTACTCTAGACATCATGTCCCATATGTTGTCCCTCCACCACTAGGCGGATCCGCGCATGACGTTGGAGCCGATGACCTCGATGTTGGAGTTGCTTAGTCTACAGAGAGCACTGGATAGAGGCACAGGGGATGAGTAGCAAGGGAACATAGGAGGAGGAGGCGGTGGAGGATGGGGGAGGTGTGAGACAGAGGCGCGAGGGAGGAGTAGGAGGGGGTCGGAGGAGTAGGAGGGGGCGGTGGAGGAGCATGGGGCAGAGGAGGAGGAGAATGCGGGATGGAGGCATGAAAGAGGAGCTGGAGGGGGGAGGGGATGAAGGATGAGGGGGTGTGAGATAGAGGCAGAGGGAGGGATAGGAGGAGGGGGCGGAGGAGGAGGAGGGGTGCGGGGGAGGGGGAGGAGAAGGAGAGCAGAGAAGGAGGAGGGGGGCAGAGTAGGAGGAGGAGGCTAGGGAGGAGGAAGGGGAAGACTGGGGAGGAAGACCTTTCAACTCTGATTTTTTAAATTAATTCTCTTTACGTCCCTAACGTTAACGTCTGTTTGCAATGATAGTGGACGGCAACTAATCTGAGGGGCAGAAGTGATCACTGTGGAATAAGTTAGGGGCTGAACTGGTGGGAGGGGGGAGGGGATGGTTGGCAAGTTGGTTCCCCCCGGGGGTAGCCTTAGAGTAGCTAACTTGACTACTCCCACCCTTTTTCTTATTTTTTTGATCTTTTTAAAAACTCCTAGAGGGATTTAAATCACATATTGGCATAATGTTGTCGTTGAAATTTCGACTAAATTCGAGATTCTTGTCACATCCATCAAGCATGTCAAAAGTTGATGGTATCAAAATTACTGAAATAGACCCCTTCCATATGGACATGTTATGTAATTTAAATCCTCCATGAGTTTGTAGAAAATACCATGAAAAAATAAAAATAAAAATAAAAAGTTGGAGTAGTCAAGTTAACTACTCCAAGGTAGCATATAAATTTTACCCTATTAATTATACATATATAGTATATAAAGGGCATATACACCTCTATGCCATAAGAAAGAGCAGAAAGGGCACATTCACTGTCGATCTGTTGCCCCGGACAACAACTCTTGGCCCATAACTACCTAACTGACTAATTTGACATCTAAAAAATCGGCATGTTACCATGTTAGTCAAATCATAGGTCTTTAGATGACTAGAATTTTTATTAGTCGACTAATTCATATTTTCAGAAATGCACGGAACTTCTTTCAACTCATGATTTTCATGAATCCATTACTTTTTGCCTCAATCGAGTAAGTACCTCGTTGGTTAACTAATCCACATTTTCAATAAACCCTAAAATGAACCTCTTAATCACTGTGATATCGTACCTTAAAATCATGTCTTCCAGGCACAACATCAGAAGGACTATTAATCGCCTTTTTCTTTACTTGCTCTATCATACTATCGATCCCGTGGTTATATTTAGTTCATCTAATCGTCATCTAGCAAGCATACCTACTCCACTGTGAGATTGCCTCCTCTTTGACCTTAGGGATGGTCGAAGGCGATGCGAAAAGAATTGGCTAGTCATGGAAAGAGGAAGAAAATGGCTGAACGACGTCCTCAATCTTTTTTTATGCAGGATTGGATCCTTTTATTTTCTCTATTCGATCTGGCCTGCGATATCTTTCTTCCGCATCCTCGTGTGCTCAATATGTTGGCTCATTCATGATTTAGTCAATTATCTCTTCTACCAGCTGAGCAATTAATGTAGAAAAACACGATATCAACATACATACAAGAATTCGATTTTCAACATATTTCCGATTTAAATCATTGTATGTATGCATACAGATTATTAATAAAAAGAAAAATTATCCATTTGAATAATGTATGTATTTTAGAGCAAGGGAAAAAAATCGAAAACAACCATTATCACAAACAATGCGATAAAGAAACAGAAAAAGTTAGATTTCACAACCGAAGCATCCCGTTGTAGGACTCCCCTTAGAGAGATAGCGCCCCCCACTTTACCGACGCACAGGGCCTTAACGTACCGCTCTCAGGGTCCGACAGTCCACGCTCGTCGACGGTGCGCACCATGTTTGAGCGTTCTCGAAAGTTACCTCCGTAGACGAAGCTCGAGATCGTGAGAGGGAGAAGAGTGGTGGTGGGAATGAGAACTGTGAATGTTCGTAACCCTCACTTACGACTTTGAGAGATACTTAAAGCAGTCAGGGCAGTTACGCATCGTGAGAGAATAAGGGGCATATCCCATGGAATTCAAAAGTGGTTAAACAAAACTGACCCGCTCTTCATGCCACGCCGCAGCCGTCGTCGCGGTCGCGGCTACGCCCTAACCCGAGTCGGAGCCCGTGCCAGAACCGGCCCGACGCAGTGCGGGCAGGCGTGCGTGCACGCGTGTGTGTGGTGGTTTAAAGTTCTTTCTAGTCTGTTTCCAAACTAGTTTCAGGACTTCTCATATAAAAACCAAGTGTCTGTTTTGACACTCCACGATGTGGGACTAAACAGCAACCCACATGGTTGAAACATTGAATTCCATGAATTGAGATACATTAATACTGAAGGATACGGTGAAATCCTCAAGCGCATCACGGAAGCGTGATCGTCGTATCGAATACGACGAAGAACGACTAGTCGTACTAGTTGTTCGGAGCAGCGGAATTTTAAAATTTTTAAACCGATGAAACCACATGATCCGAGAATCGTTCTCAAATCGTTTCATCTATAACCACATCAAGTATAATGCAATACCTCTTGAAGCGTGGTTGATCGAGTCTCTACGAAAAGAGACCTCCTGTCTCAAGTCCGATCGTCGGAGTAACGGCTTGCGAGCGCGGAGATGAGTCGCGGTGTCCTCACAATCCAAGATGATCCAAGCGCGGTTTCTCCTGATCTCGTCGCACGAGATCAAACGTCTCCTTCGTGAGTGAAGCACTCCAAGAAGACAAAGAACCGCAGAGAGTCGAAGCGGCAGCACGATGGCGCGGGCGTCGACGTTTCTCTCCACCAAGGTGGACGGCCACCAAGAAGAGAGGGAGAGAGGGCTGTCGTGTATATGAGAAAGAGAGAGAGAGAGAGAGTTTTGTGCTACAATAGCATGTGTAAAGAGAGAGCCAAGAATGCCTCTCTATTTATAGGGTTTTGGGATCCATGGATCTCAATCCATGGGACACATAAAATCAATGGATGAGATTGATTTATGTTCATCCAATGGCTGAGATTGTTGTTGTCAAAAGCAACAAATTTAGGTCAAAATATATTTGATAAAATCAAATATAATTTGCTCCTAAATTAACCCAACAAATAAGGAGAGAAGACACATGGAGATTTCATCTCCATGTGCCTTCCATGTAGGCGCACACCCACTCCAATTAGGAGTGGTGTGCCGCCCACCATGGATTGCATGGAGATTTCAATCTCCATGAGATTGCAAATCTCCATGTAATCTCTCTTATTTATTTGCAACAAAATAATTTGGGTTTTATTTCTCAAAAATAATTCATAATTATCTTTGAGGAAATTGCAATCTAGCCATGGAATAATCATATTCACAACCCAAAACAACATGTAATTCATATTGTTAATTAATCACACAATGTGTATCCAATACACATCATAATTAATCAACACATATAAATTATAATTAACTCTCTCTAATACATTATAAATCATATTTATAATATATCATGAATAATTGGATATCTCTATCCACATTATTCTTATTTAAATCACATTTAATCATATTGGATAATTTCTCATACATCATGATAATTAAAACACTTTTAATTATCAAATTCTCTTTGCTTAGATCTTATGGAATTGTTCTTAAACCATTTAAGAACAATGCTATTTCTCCTCAGATACTTGGAGATAAGGACAGGGCGATTGTATTGTTCCACGTATAGTGACTTGGATGTTGAGATCATATCTCAATTCCAGATCCTATGGACCTCCCACTGATGCTTGATCAAATCAAGACCGTAGACTTAATCTTCTCATTGCATCTGAATCTTATTCAGACCAATGTCCAGTTCATGGACTAAGATTAGGTCACTTCTCTAATGAGAGGAGTCACTAAAATCCAATCCTGTTTCATCACTCCCTCCAGAATGGAAGCGTCATGGTTATACAATCGTATATGATCAAATCACCCTTCAGGTATTCCTAATACCTGCACATCCTACATACTGGAAGACTCATGATCATCCTGAAGATAAAGATCACTTTTATACTGTCATCTTCAGGGTTAGATCATTAAGTTTCTCAATCTTGGTCATCGGGATTTGGTATAGATCATATGCTTTCACAAAGCATATATCTTACCTTCAAATTCATGTCATGCTTCCAAAGCATGACGACCATGCATGGAATTTGTTCAGTCCCAATACCTCATGAGTGAGCTCATGTCTCCCGGTTCACAAGTGAACCTGTATGATCCCTTTGAGAGATCGTATTACTCATATGTCCTTACATGCACACCAGCTCGCCGGTATATAGACCTTGATTAGGTCATCAACCTATTGGTCTGCCAAATGTACATACTCAGACATATAGCAATACATCTGTCTCTAGTCAGAGGATGCATGCCTATGTTGTGACAGTATTCAACGTAGGTCTTTGGTTATCTCGATCTCGTCAAGTCAACCCATTGACTTAACTAACCTGACACCTCTGAATCATTATTCCCATGCAGAGGACCTGCATCTAGAGGTCAGTCAGATATCAGTCATATGAGATAGGATTGCCATCTCCCACTCAGACTGGAGATCATCACTTAATGATCATTTGATGATGCTTGATGAGTGCTCTATCTAACTCCTTAGATATTCATCCAAGCATCAGCCTCTATGATCCATCCAATGAATCAACAGCTGTATGATCATCAAGTTGGCCATGGTACATAACCCTTATTGTACAAAGGGACCCTATAGTGCATTCATTCATTAATCTCAGAAGGGGAGTGAAAAATAAACAATAACTTTTATTGATAATTTATTCATTACAATAACATTTATTGTAGAAATGGTTCGCCCGGGGCTCACATTGCTAACATCTACAACTTGATATTGATCATAAAATTGTAGCAAAATATCCCAACAACATTATTTCCAACACTTAATCTGTCAGGTAGTTTTTAGTAATGCACTTTATCCTCATCTTCTTTCTTAACTCGTCGAATAATGGTCCTTTCGCCAACTCATTAGTTATGTCATAGTGATTGCATGTTTTTGCTACTGTTAACAATATGAATGGTTATTTATTTCCATAGATACATCCCCTGAGTTTTTTTCTAAAGCTCGTTTACTAAACATTTAAGGACTATTAAAGGATCATAGGCTAGTCAACTGAATACACTCATCTATACTAACCTTATAATAATTTCTTGAGATAAAATATGTTCAATCCTTTCTAGGAGATTGCTTAAGTAAGGGTCTGGTTATACGTGAGGTTAAACTATCCTTGATTGTAAGTAGTGGGGATCGTTACGAAAGCTCAGACGGTTAAGCATGGGGTGAATCCTAGAATGTAATTCTTGTTGGAGTAGCGGAAGATTGGTGGTGTATAAGAAGCAAATTAAAGGAAGAGAATATGGATCAATGCATAAGGTAGATGTAAATTTAAGAACTTCTTTTCATTAAAACTTGAACTTGCATACAACACTTGAACCTTACAAGAAGAGGGCTTACAATGTTTACAATAAAGGAAGAGCGACTTACAACACTTGGAAGGAGGAGAACACTTGAGAGACTCTTGTGTTGGTAGAGGACTTCTTCTTATTGTTGTTGTGAAATGAGGACCTCTTGGGTGGTATTTATAGGCCAACCAAGTGGGTGGAGATATTTTGGAGGAGAGATTTAGACTCCTCTTACATGCTTATCTTTTAAGTAGAAATATGTAGATATTTTAGTGGGAGGTGGAGATTTCTCTACCTCTCACTTTTCTAGAATCTTATTCCAAATACATATCTTCATGAAGCTTCTTCATATATTGATGGAAGATATAAGCCAACATATCTTCATATGGGTTGAACAATGTAGGCTCATGTGTAAAAGGGCCCACTACAATAATACTTAATGGGCTAATTACAAATTACATTTTCAACACTTCCTCTTAATTTGTAATTTGCATTATTCGTCTGAAGTGAGTGGCTTTGTAAATATATCTGCAATTTGGTCCTCTATGTTGATGAACTCCAGCTTGATGTCGCCATTCTCCACTAGCTCTCGAACACAATGATGATGAAGTTCAATATGCTTTGTTCTTCCATGAAAGACTGGATTCTTTCTCATAGCAATAACTGACATGTTGTCATATAATATAGTCGTTTGAAGAACATTCTCTTCTTGAATATCATGAAGAAGTCTTCTCAGCCACACAGCTTCACAAGATGCACTTGTAACATAAATATATTCGGCTTTAGCAGAGGAAAGAGCTATTGTCTTTTGCTTCTTAGAACTCCAAGATATGACTTTAGATCCCATGCAAAATAAATAACCTTATGTGCTTTTTCTATCATCTATAGATCCGGCCAATCACTATCTGAATAGCTTTTGAGAGAATTATCTTCTTCTATAGTATATTTTATTCCAAAATTATTGGTACCTTGAACATAGTGAAGAATCATTTTTGCGGCTGCATAGTAAAGCTTGATGGGCCTGCTCATAAATCTTGATACGACGCTAACTGCATATACTATATCTGCTCTTGTATTAGTTAAATATAATAAGGAGCCTACAAGACTCCTATAAATAGAGCCATCGGTTTCTTGATCTCCATCATTTGTAGAAAGTTTTGTATTGGCTGGCATAAGAGTTGCTTCTGATTTGCAATTTAACATATGAAATTTCTTGAGAATATCATAAACATATTTTTCTTAAGATATAAATATTTCACCTTCTTTCTATTGAACTTGAATACCAAGAAAATATCTCATAAGACGAGATCTGTCATTTCATATTCTTTCATCATTTCTTCCTTGAATTTCTCAATCATCTTGAAGGAATTGCTTGTATATATAAGATCATCAACATAAAGACATACGACGAGGAAATTCTGCGTAGTTTCTTTCTTCACATAAAGAGAGGGGATTATTAGGACTTCTTTGAAATCCATTATCACGAAAATATCCATCAATCTTATTATTCCAAGCTCTTGGTTCTTGCTTTAAGCCATATAAGGCTTTGCGGAGACGATAAACCTTTTCTTCATTATCTTTGGAGATGTATCCATGAGGTTGTTCAACATAAACCTCTTCTTCAAAATCTCCATTAAGAAATGCATATTTAACGTCAAATTGATAAATTGGTAACTTCTTCTGAGCAGCAAGTGCAAGCAAAGTTCTAATTGTCTCCATACGAGCAACATGTGCAAAAGTTTCATTATAATCAATATCTGTTTGTTGCGAATAACCTTTAGCAACCAATCGAGCTTTATTCTTGTGAATGGAGTCATCTTCATTATATTTGACTTTATAAATCCATTTAAGATCAATGGCATCTTTATCCTTAGGATGGTCCACGAGCTCCCAAGTGTGATTTTTATTAATAACTGCAATCTCTTTATTCATTGCTTGAATCAACACTTATTCTTTAGCTGCTTCTTCAAATTTTTGAGGCTCACAAGAAAATAAAGCAATAGCAGATGATGATGCATAATTTATTGAAGAGATCGTACATTTTGTTGTGGATGTTCTGAGTCAGAGACATTTGACCCAACTGGTCTTTGAATTAAAGGAAAAATATCTTCATCATTTGAGTCGTCTTCTTCAGCTGCAGCTTGCTTTTGTGGCACTGAAGAATCATCCCATTTCCATGAAGATGTTTCATCAAAGATGACATCTCTGGATATAATTAGTTTTCCTTCTTTAGGCTCATATAATCTGTAAGCTTTAGATTCATCGCAATATCCAATGAAAATATATTTTTCCTCCTTTTTCATCAAACTTTTCTTGTCTAACTTGAGATAGAATATGAGTATATGCAATAGAGCCAAAGATTTTGAAATGACTGACCTTGACCTTCCTTTCATACCATGCTTCATAAGGTGTTCTATCTAAAACTGCTTTGTTAGGAAATCTATTTAATTTATAAACCACGTCATTTGCTGCCTCCACCCAAAGTTTGTTAGGAAGAGCCTTACCTTTTAGCATGCTTCTTGCCATCTCAACGATTGTGCAATTTCTTCTTTCAGCTTCTCCATTTTGTTGAGGAGTATATCTTGCTGTTAGTTCCTTCTTGATTCCTTCAGTTATGCAGAAGTCTTGAAATTCTTTAGATGTAAATTCTCCTCCACGATCTGTTCGAAAGATTTTTATTTTTCTTCCACTTTGCTTTTCAACAAAAGCTTTAAACTTGATAAAAGTAGAAAAGACTTCTGACTTTTCTTTCAAGAAGTAAACCCACATCATTCTACTGTAATCATCAACAAATAATAGAAAGTACCCGACTTATAACGGAGTTTGAGTTGGTCCACATACATCTGAGTGTATCAACTCAAGTAGAGCTTTTGCTCTCCCTGATGTCTTTGTAAATGGCAATCTATACATCTTACCATATATGCATCCTTCACATATGCTTTCATCTTTCTTGATGAACGGAAGCCCGACAACTAAGTTCTTCTACTTTAATAACATGAGACTTCTAAAATTTAAATGTCCAAATCTTTACTGTCATAACAGGGAATCATCCTCATTTATAGCTTTTAAAGCATAATCTTCTTTTAAAGGCATTGATAATGGAAATACTTTATTTGGAGCCATTTTAATGTCTGCAATTAGTAACTTCCTTCTTTTATCAAAGATTTTGCATACTCCATTATCAAATCTAAGAGAATGACCATTATTCATAAGTTGGCCCACACTTAGAAGATTCTCAGTTAAGCCTGGAACATAGCGAATATCGTGAATGAGTTTAGAAGTACCTATCTTTATTTTTACTGCAATAACTTCTTTGCCTTCAACATTTTGCAGCTTTCCGTCTCCAAGCTTAACTTGTGAACTGTGCCCTTTTTCAAGGCTAAAAAATGTATCTTTGTTCCCTGTCATGTGGTTACTACAACCACTATCGATATACCAAATATATTTAGACATTTCTTTAGTATTCATGTAAGAATAAAGTAATGGATTGGAATCCTCATCTTTTGCAAAATAATTAGACTCATTCTTTTGAAACCAGCAATCCCTTTGAGAATGATTTACAATTTTGCACCTTGTGCAGCAGAATCTACAATCCTTGGATTCGTGATTATCTTTTTTATGAAGAAAGACAGAAGCTTTCGAAACATTTAAGAGATACGAGACATAAGTAGAGACAAAAATAGGAAAACCAATTAAGACCCTTAGAACTGATAGAGGTGGATTTTATGCCTCAAAGGAGTTTGAGGAGTACTGCATTCAAGCAGGCATTTGTAGGCAGACTACAATGCCTTATATACCACAACAAAAATGGTGTAACTGAAAGAAAGAATAGAACACTAATGAATGCAGTTAGGTGTATGTTGTCACACTCATGTCTCTCAAAGAAGTTTTAGGGAGAAGCAGTGCTGACCACTAACTATATACAAAATTGGATTCCTACCAATCATGTAGAATCAACATCATATGAAATTTGGAATGACACAAAATTCGAGTTAGGTCATCTTCGAAAACGAGGATGTGTTGAACATGTCTTGTGACCGATTTAACTTAGAAACAAACTAGACTTCAAGACATTAAAGTGCAAATTTGTTGGATATAATGAAAATTCTAAAGGATATAGGTTCTTCCATGAAAACTAAATATTTGATTGAAAGTCGTGATGCAACTTACCTTGAAAATCATCAAGAGAATGAGCATGAAGTAGAGGAAGAAGTACCTCTAATTATCCTACAGGATAATGAGATGACTGAGAGAGTAGACATGAATTAGTTGATGATATAAAACATCCACACTTAGAGAATGAACCTATGAACAATAATGATCCTTTATAAGAAGTGGGTGAATCCACACAATCTATGAGTATAATTAGCAACAAGAGACACGGAATACAATATGCATTGATGGAAAATTGTCATTTCTATGGATGCGAGGCATTATGTTACACCGTAGACGAGGATATAGCAGATTGTATAGATCACGTATCCTTTAAGGAATCAATGGTTTCCAACGAGTCAGAATCATGGACGGTCATCATGAGGGATGAGTTGGACTCAATTGAGTGAACCAATATATGGGAGTTATGTGATTTGCCAAAAGGTAGGCAATCCATAGAATGTAAGTGGATATTTAATAAAAAGTACTGAGTTGATGATATTGTCGATAAATATAAAGCAATGTTAGTTGCCAATGGTTATACTCAACAAACTAGAACAGACTTCTAAGAAACCTACTCTCTGGTTGCTAAGTTTGCATCAATTTGGATGATCTTACCTATAGTCACATATATGGATTTGGAATTATTCCAAATGGACGTGAAGACAACCTTCCTTAATGAAGAATTAAGAGAGGAGATTCATATGCGACAACCTGATGATTTTCAGGTAAAAGGATAGGAGGAAAGGGTTTATAAGTTAAGAAAGTTATTATATAGCTTAAAACAATTTTCATGGCAATGGTATCTCAAGTTTCATGAGAAAATTATCCAATTTGGATTTGATGCAAATAAGTTGGATAATTGTGTATATGTCATGAAGAGTGAGAGAAAGTTTACTATCATGTCATTGTATGTAGATGACATTCTACTCGTAGGTAATGACATAGGAATGCTCGATGAAATTAAAGAGAAATTGAGCAGTGAATTTGAGATGAAGGATATGGGCGAAACATCCTATGTTCTAGGAATTCAAATTACAAGAGACTAATACTCAAAGACATTGAGTCTTAGTCAAAAAAAATATTTGCATACTGTATTAAAGAAATTTGAAATGCACCTCCATCTCCTACACCAATTGTGCTTGGAAAGAGACTCGGTAATATTTAATGTCCTGGAAAGGGGCATAAACCTTTAGAAGTTTCATCTGCACAAGCGATGTGAAGTCTGATGTAGCATTGATGTGCACTCAACCTGACTTGGCTTATCTGGTTAGCCTAGTCAATAGATATCAAAGTAATCCTGGACCAGCACATTGGGAAGCTGTAAAGAGGATTCTTCGATATCTGAAAGAACCGTGCATCTGAAACTGGTGTATCAAGCTGAATCACTTGAAATAGTAGGATACTCTGATGTAAATTTCAGAGGGGATATGAATAATAAGGAAACTACATCATGTTACCTTTTCATGTTTGGTGTTGCAGTCGTTTCTTGAGGCAGCAAGAAACAAGGAAGTATATCTAGACATACACAAGAGACATAATACATTGCATGTAGCATGAAAACCACTCATGCAATTAGGATTAGACACTTTCTGGAAAACTTAAGTTTGGAATTGATAAAAAGACCAAATAAAATGTACTGTGATAATCAAGCTGCAATAAACTTTATTAATAGCGGGGCTAATAGTTCTAAAGAAACATAGATTGAAATTCAATATCACTATATACAAGATAGTGTCAAAACGAGAAATAACATTAACATATATACATATAAGTGATATATTAGCTGATTCTCTAAACAAGGGAATAGTAGCTAGCACCTACATTAAACACGTTGGTTTAATGTGACTCAGGAATGCATGAGTCAAGGAAGCGATCTTCATGAATAATGAATCTCAATGTAGACATGTCCGTACACAGCACAATAATTACTTGCCCACTGTGGTCAAGTGGGAGATGTAGAACGGTCCAATGACTGCATAGTCAAGAAAAGCCATCGGTGGTTGCACGATCGACACGGTTACGGAGACCGGATCTCGCGGAAGATCCAACCGTGGGCGTGAGGGGAGAGGGCGGACTTCGCCAGGGATGTTCACACCCTATAAATGCCGACCTCCACCGAGTGGACTGGATCATCTGAGAACAACCCTCTCTAAGGGAGCCCTCTCTTATACTCATCTCTCGCATTCCTTCTCTCTCTCTCTCTCGATGGATCGAAGGAGTAGATCGATGACATACCTCAGTCCTTCAAAAACGACGAGCATCGCAAAAAGGAGTGGGTCAGAAAATCTGCATGGTAAACTATTGTATGTTGTTCAAATTTCCGAGTGTACTCAAAAAACTTGTATAGAATGCATTCGACCAGTTTTCATCTACAAATAAAAGTTTGCATTGTTATAAAAAAAAGCTATCAGAAAGTGCATTTATTTGCATGTTCATAAAATTGAAAAAAAAAAGATTGAAAAGAACTATCGACTTCATGAGATTGTAATCCAAACAATAATGGATGCCTTTCGAGTTTGTGATGGTTCACCGATGTTTATTGTAATTCTCAAAAAAATATAGGAAATAAGTGAGCATGTTCTCAGAAGTGAAGACAGAAAAATAAACAAGTGCGGGTTAAGTTGTAAAACTTTTTTTTATTTAGAGCAAAGTATCCTTCCTTTTTACCTTTAATTCTAACATTTTTTCATGTTACAATTATATCTTTGATCTTGTCAAGGATTTGTCTTAGTCTAACTAGTTTTAACTTCAAAGTTGTGGAAATTCTGATATTGGTATCAACTTTATGTCCGTTAATTAGAACCTATGACAAATCACAATTTAACCTTGGCATATTTCATCTAGTTATGCAAATATCATAATTTATTATTATATTTATACTAAATCACGACTAGATTATCCAAGTCTTTAAATTTCCTAATTTAACCTTGGCATATTTCATCTCTCGGACTATCGATATTTATCTTTTGATACATTGATACATGCAAGGACAAAAACTTAGTATCTGCTATTAAGCCCTATTAAACCCTTGTAACTTCTATACTTAAATTTGTTTGGATTAAACAGAGTAGAAAATTGGATTGGTTATAAGTTTTTCTTTGTTATTGTTGATGATTATTCTCTCTTTACATGGATTATTCTCTTAAAATGGGGATACCAACCTTATGGGTAATTTGAAGGGATATTTACACGCATAACCCTGAGTAATCTTGTAATTACCCCAGGAACCCTGCGTAATAGTGAATTACGTCAAAAACCTCGAGTAATGGTTAACTTTTACATAGCATAACCCTGTGTTAGTAGACATTAGTTTTTGTTGGACGGATGTTACGGTGGACGAAAATGCCCCTAGAGTTGCTGTGCTCCAACGGCTAGAAATAGAACCATTGGTGGCCTCTTCTCCCATGCAATGATCTATAAAATGAGGTGCCCCATAGCAATTGGTTTTTTGACAAAAGTACGTGGTAGATCTACGACAGAAAAAGGTGCAAATTTTTTATTTTTCATGATGTTGAAAAATGATGTATTTCTTGAGTTGCTACAAATTATTGTTTAAAGATGTTTACGATAATTACAGAAAATGCGGTCGCGTTCCTTGGAATCATCATCTAGCATGTGTTGCTGTTGCGACGTCGAAGCTGTTTTGATGACCTCCAGCAAACCGTGGAGCAAAGGAGCACGATTCTACACATACGCCTTCAAGACTTGTGATTTCTTTCGTTGGATGGATGAGCCGTGTAGCAAAGCAGCACAATCTTTCAACACTATTAAGAAATCTCCATCAACGGATGAGAATGTTAACCTTGTATTGAATAAGCATTCAACAATATTGGTATAGCTAGAAGCACAGGATTAGCATTGGCTAGACTTCCACTTATCCATTTTTTAGTTGAGTTATATACTCCTGATCGTATCCTATGATAGTTTGGAGTGGTGCAAGGAATACCAGGGCCATGCAACACTTGCACACGACTCCATTCGATAAATCTTCGAGGGAAAATCAATGTTGATTGGATTCAATTATGTGCTAACTTCTTGGGGATGTGGAACAATCGAAGGGAGTAGTACATCATGGAGATGGTCCCTATAGTGCCAGAAGGAGATGGGGTCACCGATGATTACATGTCCTTATACAACTGTATCACCCAACGATTCATTGGCAGACATGAATGTATCATGGACTTTGTTGTAATTAGCACTTAGACTCCTAACATATTCAACATATCAAAAATATGACACAAGACTTTCTCCATGTCATGCGTCAAGGTTTAGGGAGATTTGTCTTGTGAGAGATGATCCTAATCGTGTAGATTTTTTGGTGGTTGATCATGAGCGTCAATTTGCAGATGCCATCGAAAGGTAGTTTAGATATGGCAAAGGTGATGATGAGGAGGGCAGGGGAAATGAAGAAAGGAAACCGCAAAACCGAGTCCTGCAGAGAGGGGTCGAGGGAGAGGATATGGATGAGGATGTGATGCTCGAGTTGAAGGAGGATGGAGATGGCGTATCCAAGCAACTGGCTTTGGGGACTTCCCATAGTAGATGCCGGCATAGATGACCTCAGGGTTGATTTTTAGACTCCATTTCAGGTGTATGACACAATGGCAGTCCATCCACACTAGTAGTTGTGGTGAAGGAGAGGGGTCCTACTAAAGACGACCCTTCGCAATGCTCCCAGTTGCCAGCACTGCATATAGACGCCTTTGAAGTTGACGATGTTGGCGGATCTCCATTTCATAGAGACCAAGCTAGCCATATCTCGCCCTCCACTCAGCTAGAGCAAGAGGTGCCTACACGAGAACCAGAGGAAAGGCCAACAAAAATGATAATCTTTCGTAGGCCGAAGCGTTAGTGATGTACTAGTTATATATACTCTTATATATTACATGTAGCATTTTCTTAACTCAATGAAGAATGTGTGTTACAATATTTATTTCCTTTTGCATGAGCTTATTACTTGTATTAATGTTTTAATCTTATTTGAGGGGTCATGTTTATGGCTTAAGTGTATATGAAATGTCTCAAGCGTATGACCTTACCAAATATTTGAATGCATCCCAAAAAAGTTGTTTTTTTAACCTGAAATTTCATGAATTTTTGGAATCAGATGGCAGCTCCCAGAAAAAGGGAGATCTCTGGTTGCAAGGGATAGACAATCGTTTCTAGGGGCAACGACTCCCAAGCTTATTTGGGACGGGAGTCGTTGCTTCAAGAAACGACTCCTTCTCATGGAAACAACTTCCTTACAATACTTAACAAATTATAAAGTCGTCTAAGGGTCACGGGAATAAGAAACCCCATACACCAACCAGGCGAATTTTCCTTGAAGTACTTGGATGGAAGTAGTCAACCAGACATTGACGGCACTATGACATAATCAGGGCTCGAACCTCCTCTCCGAGAAGAGATAAATGCCCTTGCCGATGGATCACATGCGAGAGGACCCAGCCCGACCTTCGTTTCTGCAGTTGCCGCCGATAGCGTTTAGGCGAGGAGGGGAGGAGCTTGAAGAAGCGAGCTCGGGGGGAAATGGATTGGTGGGAGAGGTGGCCTTTAATTTTTTACCCTGAATGACATTTCTACTCTTCATCTTCAGCACGAAGTAATGGTCTGGACAACCTTGATTGAATCTATTTTTTTTTCGATAAAACGGTTCATAGTCATTCATCTTAAAAAGAACCATAGCAAGATGGAGTTTAGTACAGGCCAAAAACAAAAGAGGGGGAATACACAGTGCCCCCAGTCGCAA
This sequence comes from Ottelia alismoides, assembly GCA_037367405.1. NCBI lineage: Eukaryota > Viridiplantae > Streptophyta > Magnoliopsida > Alismatales > Hydrocharitaceae > Ottelia > Ottelia alismoides. Next base: position 1,148,680 of record JAZKJV010000322.1, read on the forward strand.
CCAAATACAGCCATTAACTAACGTTCGAGGTAATATAAAAATTAAACAAACTAGAGTGATAAGCATAACGATATCAGTCCCAAAAATCCATCCCTATGTTGTGGTCTTCAGCAGAGCGCCTCCATCATGTCCAACCGTGTCCTATCAACTTCCGCTAGGTGCGCTTGGAGGATCTTGTTCCTGGAGTCAGCGCAGAGCTATCTTTAGGTGGACAATATCATAGTTATGAGCAAGTTATACAGAGTTAGTTAATAATGTTATGAGGAGATGAATATAAGCATCTAGCAGTAGACGTGGGGTAAAGTTAATTTCTATTCTTGTCCCGAAGATGTTAGCCTGGACCATATATCTCCTTCTTGCGTGCCCATTCTTGTCTCGCAGATGGTGCATGCCTCTAAGAGTAATTTATGTTTGTCTATAGGTATTTCCTTAAAGATGAGTCTGCATCGACTTTTCCAAAGTTGCCACCAAACCGTAATCTTGAAACATAGAATTCTAACCTCTTTATCCGTGAGGTTCATGGTCTGGTTACGATATAGCATGCTGAGTAATTCCTTAAAGTTTGGTTCCATGTCACATAAGAGAAATATATCTCTAATTGTTTGACATTCGTCGAAAAGGTGTGTATAGTTTTCTAGCCCATTATTACACATGTAGCATCTGTTTACCCACGGTATTTTCCATCTTTCGAAAGAGTCTTGTGTTGTAATCTTATTATGTGCCATCATCCATATGAAATAGTAGACTCTTGGTTCCAGAGGCCATTTTCTAAATAATGAGTATACTAATGACCTGCTACCTCCATCTGAAAGGAGGTAGTATAATTGTTTAGTTGTGGAGTTTCTTTTGTCCGGTGAGATGGTGGGGAATATTGTTTTGTTTGTTTCGTCCCTGTGTAGATGGTGGAATACATTTGTCAGTGACTCCTTCAATCTAAGTCCTTCATGCGAGAGTGCTAAAGGTAATTTATTTTGTAGGGCTTTAAACCAGTTGAATCTTGCTAGCCACGAGTTTAGTCCCTTCTTCACAGATACGAACCGATTCTTGATATATGGTATGATGAGCGGATAAGACTGTTCCAGTGCTGGGGAGCCTCTTAATTGGTCTTTCCACAACGATGAGAGAGTTCCATCCCCGAGTTTTTTATGAATCACCGGTAGCAGTGATTTGAAACCCTTAATTTGAGATTTCCAAATCAATGAGTGCGAACGCTTAGGGGTACACCACAATGTTATTGGATCCCCTTTGAAGTGTGAGAAGCTAATCGCCGATGACACCCAAGGTCTCACAAAATCTGCAATGCGAATTGCCGACTTTGTTAACAGTGTATTATTGAAAGATCGAAGGTTAATAATTCCCCAACCATCGTTTAGATTTGGCCTAGTTACTTTTGACCATGCCACCTTAGCCTTTGTTTTGAGGTTTTCATCAGTCCCCCATAAGAAGTTTCGTCTAAGTCTATCAATCTTTTTAACAATACCCTCTGGCATCTTCAGACATGACATCTCATGTATTATGGTCGGTGTTAAGGCTGAGTTTAGCAAATTTATCCTAGCCGGAAGCGGTGGAATCTTGGATTTCCATCCTTGAAGCTTTGCCGCAAATTTATCAATGGTGGATGACCAATCTCTCATCATCCTCCTATGTTTCGTAATTTTGAAACCAAGGTACTCCATAGGGAAAGATCCCTCGTGGCAGAGGGATAGAATCTAATTGCAAACTAACTACATGCAAATATTTAAAGATTCGAAGTATTCCGAACTATGACGCACTGTTCCACTCGTGGCAGAGTACTTATAGCACCTTAGCAAGAAGGTCCAGATAATACAAATTCATTTGATACAATATATTTCTTTTCCATTGGTTAAAAGTTGCTTGATGGATTAAAAATCCTCTGTCCTGTCTTGGTTGCAATGCAAATGCAAGTTCTTTTTATTTTTAAAATTTTTATAATTCCTTGTTATGAAATAGAGGTGAAGCCACGGTATTGACTCTCCAAAAAAAAATTTATAATTAAATTTATATATCGGTACCGGATGCCAATTATCGAAAGATGTTGTTATTTCTCTTTTAATAAGATAAAGATGCTATACATGGTAGAATTAAACGATTTTGGAATAGATTTACTTGACTTATCTCGACAACTCCACCTAAAAGTATCGCGTAATTCAAATTACATGGAGGAAATTCACTGCACAATTTGGGCTGCGTTGCAGAGTTTAAATCATTTCATATTGTAGATTATGAATATAAGCTTATCTATCCAAACCAATTATAAAAAGTTTAAAAGTTCCATAATATATATTAGGGGGCCTTTCATATGAGATGTGGTCCTTCCATCTCAATGGAAGGCCAACGATCTGGGCCATCGGATTCAAATCCAACGGTAACTTCAATTTTGTTGCCCAAAAGGGCATTTTGGTCATCAACTTTCGCATTAATTATGCATGCCAATAAATATTCCGAAATTCTAAATTTAGCTATTTTTATTTTTGGTATTTTTCGCATTACCATGTTTAAAATATATCCAGTTTTATTCTGGGCGACATTACGTAGGGCAATGTTTGTATCTTAATGTCTTTTTTTGTAGAATCTGTTGTTCTTTTTGTAACGAGTGTATGTTTTTTTGTATTTACTGTGTTTCTTTCAAAATTAATCAGCCATTTGTAAATTATGTGTGGTTATTTGTAGAATACAATTCATATTAGCAATTAATGCATAGTTATTTGTATCGCTTGTATGTTTCTTTGTATAATAGAATTTTTATAGTTATTTGTAAAAATTCAATAGTCATTCACGTTCAATGGATGAGTAAAATATCACCGAAATATGTATAACACGCATTCAAAATGTACAATGCATATCCAAAATGTGTAACACACATAAAATATACAATATGCATAAAAAACAACAACTGTCATTTTGCACTCAATTGATACGTACAAATACATATCGAATATCTCTAATACACTCGAAAATTGTATAATACACATAAAAAAGCGTATAATGCACGTCAATATTGTATTTTCGTGTCGACGAGACCTCGCCACGCTGCGTCCATTCCTCCTCTCGTGTTTCCCCGTGCTCCTGTCCAATGCTGCCGCGTGCATCGTACGATCCGACGTACGATCTCGCTCGATCCCGCCAATAAGATGTCCATCGCACGATCCAACGCAATACCCGTCCTCGTCTTTGCTCTGTCATCGTCTGTATCATCGTCGACGACGTCCTCCTCGTTGCAATCGTCTGTGTCATCCAGCCCTTGCGCAAGCCGCGTCGTCGAAGAAGCTTCACCGTCGACGTCCATACTTCTCCTGAAATAAAACGCGAGCAACAGAAGACGAAAATGGAGAAACGGATTAAGAAGCTTCACCCTCTCGACGACCACCAGCCGCCCGCGCATCCGCTGCTCACCCGTCCGCACGTCGTCGCCGCCTGCCCATTGGAGAGGAAGGGGCGGCGTCTCCTCTAATTTCAAATAATCCTATTTTGGAGGGATCAACCCTAGCCCTCAATTAATGTGACGTTAATTACATGCTATATTTAGATAATGCATAAAGACCAAAATGGGTTTTTGCTTAATTTATAAAAAAAATTAACATGTCATTAATGACAACCACACGATTTAAGACGGATGGCTGAGATTGTTGGCCTTCCATATGGATGGAAGGACCATGTCTCATTTGAAAGATATCCTATATATATATATATATTGTAGAAAATACGAATCAATCATCACAAGCAAATGGATTTACATAAAACCCTCAATGAGGGAAAAAAACTACGGTGGCACACGCAACCCTAATCTCTTTGAAATGGAGATTAGGACTCTCTTTCACTAAGATAATGGAGGGGGGAGGGGAGTGAATACAACATATACAGTGATGGGTAAACTATCCCTCATCAAAGATCCGTTTACTCATAATCACCCATTAACATTTCTCCTCAAAATTGAACGTACATGTAAATCATGCCCAACTTGTCTATATTCAACTCAAATTGCATCATAGACAACCCCTTTGTGAAGAGATCAACAACTTGATCAATAGATATCATATACGAAAGGTATAATTCCCCTGCATCAATCTTCTCGTGAATGAAATGCTGATCAATCTCCACATGATTTGTGCGATTATGCATAACAGGATTATTGGCAAGATTGAACGTTGTTTTATTATCACAAAACATCTTGTTAGGTGTACAGACTTTAGTACCCAATTCGTCCAACAATATTTTTAGTCACAAGATTTCAGTTCCACCATTTGCAAGAGCGTGATACTCAGCTTCGACACTAGATTTGGGCACAACATTCTGTTTCTTACTTCTCCACATAACTAGGTTCCCATAAAGATATACAACATAACTAGGGGTAGAGCATATATCATCGACTGAACCTGCCCAATCAGCATCAGTATAGCCTTCAATTTTCATATTCTAATTTTTCTTGGACGTGAGACCCTTTCCAGGTTTTTTTTCAGATAACACAATATCTTATTCACAACATTCATATGTACAATGGTGAGAGCATGCATAAACTAACTAACTACATTTGCAACATAAGTGATATCAGGTCTGTGGAGGATAAGGTAGATTAGTCTACCTACCAATCTTTGATATATTCCTTTCCCTTCTTCGTCAAACAAATCACCGTCTTCCTTGCTTAATTTATGATTGACTTCCACATGGGTAGTGACCAGTTTGCACTCTAAAATACATGTGTCTTTTAATAATTCAAGAGCATATTTGCGTTGATTTAAACACATAGCTTATGGAGAGCGAGCCATTTCAATACCAAGAAAGTACTTCAATCTACCTAGATCTTTCTATTCAAATTCAGTTGCAAGTACCCGCTTAATGTTACGTATCTTGTCCTCATCGTCGCCGGTAAGAATCATGCCATCAAACATAGATAAAATGAATAGCCCTTTTTCACCATTTCTTTTTATAAATATAGTGTAATCTCCATTAGTTTGGTGGCAAACATTTTTGTCATGTCGGCTGTAAGCCCTTCAAACCAAGCCCGGCGAGATTGTTTTATCCCATATAACGCCATCTTTAGTTTGCAAAATTTACCTTTTTCATATTCAGGAGGCATCTCCATGTAAACCTCCTTCTTGAGATCACCATTTAGGACGGAATTTTTAACATCAAACTGATGAAGTTTCCATGATAGTTGAACTGTTGAATAAATGACAACTCCCATTGTGTTCAACTTGGCCACTGAAGCAATATCTCAAGGTAGTCTATATCTTATTTCTGGATGTATCCTCTAGCACCAACCGAGCCTTCAACCTATCAATTTTTCCATTCGCAGTATACTTGATCGTATATACCATTTAGAGCCAACAAGATGAGCCCCTTCGGGAGTATCAACCAGCTCTCAAGTGTCGTTATTAATCAATGCATTCATATCCTCCTTCATAGCATTCACCCATTGTGGGACACTTTGAGCTTCAGTGGTATTCTTGGGAATACAACAAGAATCCATAGAGGAAATAAAGCATTTATAACGTGGACACAACCTTATGTAAGAGACGAAGTTATCAACATGTCAACGAGGGGAAGGTCTACTTGTTCTGACTGACTTTCTAACCGCAATGGGACAATCATCAAGCAAATTATCAGAAATATCATCAGTAATGACTTGAGTAAGAGGAGCACTTACATGGCTATCCTGACTTGGATCATCCAAGGTGAGATTGAGAATATGGTTTAGTATGATCTCATCTTCAATGTCTACAGTATTGGTGTTCACATCGTTAACAACTCCATCTGAACTTTCATGTGTATCACTTCTATCCATGCCCTCATTTTCATTACTGTTGGGCTCATTTTTCTTCCATATACCGTTTGTCACTTTTGTCTCATCAACAAAGGAAACATCAAGTCCCTTTTCCTCCACATTATCACTACAAACTCCCCCTGAGAAAAGTGTCATGGATAATAGGATTCACTCTCAAAAAACGTGATGTCTTTACTTACATAAAGATGATGCGAGATGATATCATAACATTTATATCCATTCTGATTGTTAAAGTTACCAAGGAAAATACACTTTGTAGATCGGGGATCTAATTTTTGTACATTTGGACCATTGTTTTGGAAGAAAACAAATACAACCAAATACATGTGGTTCAAGAGAAAAGATATCTTTATTTGGATGCAAAATAGAGTAAAGATTTTTCTGCCAAGCATCGTTGAAGGAGTTCTGTTTATAAGGTAAGTTGTGGGGAAAATAGCCTCACCGTAAAAATCTTTGGTACGTTCCTTTGGTAAAGGAGGTCTCTAGTCACATTCATCAAGTGTCGGTATTTCTCTCTGGAACCTCACTTCTACTCTTCAACAAGTAAAAAAAAGCATTCCTTGAGAAATCATCAATAAAAGTAATAAAATAACCATGACCGCCCAAGATTTTTTTTATTTGAAGGCCCCCAAACGTCGGAGTGAATGATTTCAAACCTAGTAGTACTTGTTTTAGTTGAAATAGGATAGGATTTGTAGTCCTACTTTGTTTTGAGAGCTCACAGATTTCGCAACTTTGAGAGTGACTGTTAATTTTATTATATAAGATAAGAAATAAGTGGAGAATACCAAACCCAGGGTGACAAAGTCTCTCATGTCACCGGCGGAGAATCTAAGAGTCGTCTGCAAACTTCTGACCTTTGGCAGCAACCCAAGCAGAAACAACACGTGCAGGACGTCGATAAAGACCGTCAGTAACCAAACCAACCCCAATCAGCTTCTCTGTCACAAAGTCTTGCATAATACACGAATGAACATAAAAAGTTAGACGGTGATTAAGGTCTTTAGTAATCTGATAGACAGACAACAAATTAATAGGGAAGTCAGAGACATGAAGAGCATCTTTCAAAAGAAACTTTGTATAATAGATATGCTTCATTTTCCTGCTAAACTACATAAAATCCGTCAGGAAGATTTACTCATTCCTTCATAGATGTCAATTTGTAATCATGGAAAATTTTGGATTCCATGTCGTATGCTCAGATGCACTGCTATCAATAATCCATTCATCGGTCTGTTTCTAGCCATTAGCATAAGGACTTCATGTGTTCTTTATATCAGCAGTCATAGCATTCGATTTTTTTTCATTTATTCAGTTTCTTTTCAGGTTGAAGTTCCCAATATTAATCAATTCCATGACCATCTTCTTGCAATGACCACACTTCTTGTCTCTCAAGTATCCACTCTTACAGCCTTTAGTGATTAAAACATACCATTTCATATGCACAACATGTTCACTATTCATAGAAGATCGTCCTTGTTCTTCAAATTGGATGGCATGACACACTTCCTCAATATTTGATTTTATGCCTGCAGTAAGGAGTTGGCTCCTTGTAGCCTCAAATTCGGAGTTGAGACCCACTAGAAAAATGAAAATTCTCTGCTTCCAAATTTCATCCCAATATTTCTTCTGGTCAACAGTACTAGTCCATGTGTCATCGCAATAGTAGTCCATATCTTCCCATTTCGCCATTAAGGTAGAGTACTACGCAGCAACAGACAACGCGGCATGTGTCATGCCATACACTTCTATGCTCAGTTGGTACATCCAGATATCATGCTTCTTTTGACCATACATGCTTTCCAAAGTTAACCATTGATGACGGGCATTTTTCTTTCAAATCACTAGTGGTTGGATATCAAAGGACAAAGAATTAATGATCCAATTTCTGCATTGATTGTCTACCACATACAATTTATCATACATTTTATCTGTTATAACCGGGGTCTTTTTTCTCCCATCCACCTAATCGCCTCTCACTCTTGAAGCCAAAGCAATTTCCATCACGTCGGGCCATATCAGATAGTTTGTTTTCGTCAACTTTATGGTTGTAACGTAACTCATCTCATTATCCTCTTTGTCTTCCAAATCCACTTTAAAATGCAGAAACAAGAATAATGGCAAGAGGAACATGCAACAATAGCATAATTGTCACGTCCAGGATCTCGAAACACGGGAAAAATTACGGAAGCATCCCAAAACGATGAAATTTTTTTTCGAGTCCAGGAGCGAGACAAAATCTCAATAATCCATAAATAACAATCAGAGTGCCATACATAATGGAAGAGTAAAGGAACATAACCAATAAATAAAAGACTCAACAAGTCTGAACAACACAATAAAACTATATAAGTCTACCCGTACAATGACTCAAGAGGATAGAAAATATCAAGGACTCTTCAAGCCTGCCAACGGTCAGCCCTCTTGCTTCCCTCTAGGCTGCAAGGTGGTAAATCAATATTAGTCAAACGAATTTGACTAAGTATGCACCAATAATCTATGAGACATGCCATCATAACCATATACAATGAGTAAAAAAATATACGATGACAATTCCATATGATAAGGAATATAAGTCAATAAATACACAACGAACTATAAAAAGACTTTTTCAAGCATGCCCATCATCATGGGATAACAATGACAATTCAATCAATTTCCTTGAATATCACAAATTTTGTGACCATAATATCAAAATCCATACCATATATATATATATATATATATATATATATATAGGGTGCACTTGAATTGAGGTGGCACCTTTCCTTGATTAAGGAAAGGTTTCATCTTAGGCCGTGGGATGAAGATTGTACGAAGGAGATTGAAACCACTATGTGGTTTTCGTGACAACTAACATTCCTAAAATGAGGGATGGTTAAATTAATGCTAAATAAAATATTACACGTCACTAATCATTCTATATTTAGCAAATAAGCATGGTTAAGAACACAGCATTTCGGCAAAATCTCGGTTGATTAAAAGCAACTTATTTTGAGGTAATCTGTTATGATATTACAAAATATTGTGCTATTTTACATGTTTATGTCATATTTTACAGCATAAAATCTACCGCTTATACGGAAAAACTGCTAAAAGACATAGACATATTTTACACATATTAAGTAAAAAAAATTACATTCGGCTGCGTAATAAAATACGAAATTGAAAAAGAGATTGCAAACTCTCGTATACGCATATACATAATTAGAAATTTAGACATAAGGAAATGTAACATTGAATTACGTTTTATACATATAATTTACACGATACAAACGACAACTACAATTTTATAAAATCTTTTACAATGTCATTATGATAACTGTAGATTATTTTTTACAAACTTTTAAAAAAGCTTACCAACACTTTTCATATTTTACGTATAAATTGTATATTTTACAAAAGGCTACACTATTATATTAATGTATATCTCAATTAATATATGAACGTAACGTATAGGAATGTATATTTATTTTCTCAGAATCTTTATCACCTATACTTACAATTGTATGTTAATATATTACAAATGTAAAATTTATTTTACAATATTTGAGTATATTTTACTGAGTTCTCTTACATTTTGCATTAAGTAATTGCCAATGTTGTATCTATTTTACATTATTAGTCTATATTCTACAAAATCATGTTATATTTTACATCGTCAGCTTCTATTCTACAATTTGAGTTTCCGCTTGGTTTTATGTTCCCGATTATACAAATAAAATGGGAAGATATACATGGTACATGCTGACAATGATGCTCTCATGGTGAAATTTGAATTATATAACATATTAAAAATTTTATCTTTGAAATTTTTGATGCTTTCAATAGAGAACATAAGCATTGATAACTAAACAATATATGAAATCCTGAATTACGGATTTGAAAAATTAAATTAGTGATTTTATATACAACAGGAAAATTTCGCTTTAGAATGAGATTGCAGATGATATGAATAATTTTTTGCGAGAAACACATGTCTGATTCAAAGAATCAAACGCTAAACGCAAAAATGAATCTTTTACATTAAAATTGTGCATAAAGATTGATGAAAACATATACTGGAATTTTAAACAAAGGAAAAAAAGATGAAGAACAAACATATTGAGTAGATGAAGATAAAATACTGACCTGTTTAGACTTGGAGAAGATAAAGCAGAAATGATTGAATTGGAGAAACATCAGTTCGTGCCCCGAGTCCAATAAGTTCAGCCTCTCCGTCAGATAACTGGAGAAACAAAATATAATAATGTCACATATTAACATAAAAAAACCCAAAATATTAAAGCACAATACGACTTCGATTCAAGAACAAGATCGTCTTTCAACAAAAATTACAATATTTCTCGTGATTTGCATAAATAAAATTATTAACCGGAAATGAAAACCGTACATTACCTGGGCATTATCTCTGTAAAATTCCGTATCTACAGTTTCGCCGATTTCCATGTAATTTCACAGAGGTATGTCTCCAAGTTGTGAATACTGGTTGAATGAAACGTTAAGGAACAAATCGTATTTTAGGAAGAAATAGAATTCAAGTCGAACATAACCAATCGGCTAAAAAATAGGAATTCGATTGATTTACACAATATCTGTCGTCATTAATAGAATATGATAATTTTCTATAAATAGCAAATTCCAATTAATAGAGTCCTAGTGGTATCGACTCTCCAAAGGCGGTTTTTACTATGGCCGTCGATGGTAATCTGACGGGTCTAATTGAGTGTCGCACCATGTTTGCAATGAGGCGCCACCTCAATTCAAGTTTTTCCTATATATATATATATATATATATATATATATATATATATCAATCCCATCTGCCGACACCGGGCAGCCCGAGCTTGGATAGAAGCCACCCCGTTCCCTTAAATCAAAAATTTTTAAACTAAAACAAATATCAATACGAGGCCTCCTATCCAAACCCCAATACAATGGACATCAGTACTGAGTCAACCGCCGTAGCGGTAAATTGTTTGGAAGTAGTGTAGGATTACCCGCCTACAACGGTCAATTGACGGAATTAACCGTCCGCGCGGCACCCGGCCAGGTCAAAGCCTCTAATGGGCCAACAATGAACAATGTCTACTCCCTCACAATGATGGTGTCAAAAACAATAATTTACTTTTCAATAAAATATTATGATTTAAAAAAACAAATTAACCTATATATCAAAAGACAATAATGTATCCATCTATGTAACATTTAATAACTAGTCCGTAGATAGGCATTATGGGTAAATGTCAATCTAGCGCTTGATAATCTATGGCTTTAACGCATAAATATAATCAAAGCATTCTAATGATATAAAATAAAAGAAACATTCCATAAATGATATAAAGCAATGTGGGGTATAAATGAAAATAGGATGAGACATAAATTAATGTACATACCTTGCTTAGAATTTTGAGATGGATATATCCGTAAGGTTTTCCGTCCACGAACAAAAATCAGTTACCACCTAGACACAAGATATGTATTTTAACAATATGTACGTGCTAAGAAATCTCTTATCTTAAAACACGGATTTTCAACCATTTATTATTATTTTTGACTCTTATCTACTTACATATTTTATGGTGAATAATCTTAATTAACTAATAGACTATTACTCAAATTTTCAAGGTGGTCGACCCTTTCCCTTTATTTAACCATATTTTCAACGTTCATATGCATGCCTATTTATTAGATTATTTTGTGAGGTTTAGTTTCAATCCGATTGGAAAAGATGGTTAATTCTAAGTCCCATTGCATTGTGATTGTATCCAGAAGATGAATCCCAAAATATTGAATTTTCTATATACCGTGTGTTTTTTATATAAAAAACTACAATAAATGATTAAGTAGTATATACTTAAGTTGGATCTCACTTAACTTGATTTTCCATTGAATTTCCAGCACAGAAAAGAGCTACGAGTTTAGATAATAAACAGTACACAATTAAAAGTCTAAATTATTCCAATAGTGAATTGGCATGCACACGTTGATGTCCAATCTCTAAAAAAATTACTAGTTCTATGATGAATAAATTCTAATTTAATTGCCTAAGTAATACTCACAACACTTGCTTCAACAAGGGGATCCCAAAGTGTTGAAAGTTTCCAACAAGGCTAAATACATCCACATGCTATCCAAGTTAAGTTTTATTTTTTGGACGCAAGGCATCATAAGTTGAATCGGGTGTTTATATTAGTTACATTATATTCCGTATATACCAATCCTATTTGGAAAAATGATCTTAAAAAGTGCAATCAACATCGGCCCAAAAAAAAATACCTTGGCGGGACTCTAATCGATCTTAATCCCTCTCCAATCGAAACAATCGGAGTTTGCGGATTGCGCGCAAGCGTTCTCGGCACCGCTCGCTGAAACTCGCGGATTACGCCAAACTGCCTCGAACCTCGGCAAAACAAGAATCGGCACTTGTGGAAGACTATCGTGGCTGAACCTAACTCTCTCTGTCTCTCAAACTATCTTCGGCAAGGCCCCTCAATGTACTTTAAATCCCTTAAAACTCACTCATGCACGTCTCTCTCGAAAGAGATAATTAATTTGAATAAGAACCGTTGCAACAACTTATTGTTGTTATCATTTGTTATTTTTTTATTGTTGAACATCCCATTTAACCTTATTATCTTAATATTATAATTTACTTTTGAACGGCAAAACAGGTACGCTGTTAGACTGCTTATCTCTTTCTTTTTTTGTTTGCCATTTTTTTGATGTTAAGTTATAATGTATTAATCCTTTCATGTATTTTTTTATATAAAATAGCCTATATAATTATTCTATTCCTCCAAAAGTTTCAAACTTTATTATTATTTCACAATACTCCCTAAAAAAAGATGTTACAATAATAATCAGGTGGGCAAGAGGGATTTACCAATAGTTATGTGTCGTGTCCACGGAGCCAGATTCTAGATGATCTGAAGCCCAACAGACGCGGATCTTGAAGCACCAGCCTATGGATGAACTCCCTGCGAGATCTGAGGTATGTTGAACAGGAGCAACAACTGCTCGCTGACCTGGAGCTACTCCCTAGCAACCCACGGCTGGAGCCATTCGCTTGGAGTATCTCCCTAGCTACCTGTGTCAGGAGCCGCATGCCTGGATCCATGCTCTTGATGTCGCTACTGGAGATGCTTGCTCCCTAACCTCCTGCGTATGGAGCCTCTGCCTGGAATTGCCCGTGCCTGGAGTAGCCTCCCATGCATGGAGCCTTCTCCTAGAGTCGTCCGTGCCCAAGACCTCCTGGAGCCGCTCGTGCCCTAACTGCTTGGGAGCTCCTTGCACCATCAGTAGGTAACAATATGCCCAAGATGACCTTGAGTCCACGAACACACAAAGAGGAATCGCGACAATGAGATAACCAAGAATAAGGCCTCAACGGGGCTCTAATACCATGTAGAAATTACGAATCAATCACCACAAGAATAGATTTACCTGGAAACCCTCAACGATGGAAAAAATCACGGTGGCGCACTCAACTCTAATCTCCTTTCAATGGATATTAGGGCTCTCTTTCACTACGATAATGAAAGAAGTGGAGGATGAGTACAAGATATATAGTAATGGGTAAACAATCTCTCATCAAAGATATGTTTATCCACATAAGTACATCACCCGTTAACTTATATTATACTAGGGGAAACTTCAAATGGGATGTGGTCTTTCTTGAGTTCATGAACACCACCTCTATTTTAAATTCATCACTTTAATAAAATAAATAAACTATTTATATTATAATATGCAATTTTAATATTTACGCTTAGTAAAAAATACAATGTTCATGTTTTGTACTTTACAATGTGCAATTATGATGCATATTGTTTACTTAATTTACAGAAGTATTGGCATTTTCCTTCTTGACCTCGCTAAGTGTCAGAAAAGACCATGTCTCATTTGAAGGACCTCCTATCATACAATACATAAAAGAAGTTTTTATGGGAAAGGAGAGATGGAAGGTGAGAGGGAGATGGAAGATTCATCGTAAGATTTTCCTATGGTCAAGTGAACTCAAGATTAGCTCAAGTTATTGACTAAATAAAGTTAGAACTAGGACTAGGGTTAGCATTCCAGGTTTTACGGTGTAAAAATCCCTTTAGATCTATCTTTTATTATATATAATTGTGGATACTTCCGGCGCGTTGCCTCGCAGCCCCACCCCGATAAGGCTGTGTATGGACCATGCGTTCTTGGATCGAAATGCAGTTGACGAAGACCTTGCGTAGCCAATGACTTCATTGATTGGTCTCAACTACCACGGCCAGCTAAGGGGGGCGAAATAATGCATCGATTATTTACAAAGAGCTAAGCGTTGACGACGAAGCTCCTCGCAGAATCTGTCTCGTCGATACAAAGGGCAGGAGGCAATCGAGGGAGTCCCCTCCGCACAACCACGAAAGCACCGCATGGCGGAGCTCAGCGTGCTCTCCGTGCTTGGTATGTTGGCCTCCCCAGTTATTCAAGAACTGGTGCAGGCCACGGGCAAATCCTTGGCTGGAGCATTGACCGGGATACGTGGCGTCCGCCAGCAGATGGACGATATCCAGAGAGACCTTGAGAAATTCCGGTCTCTTCTCAAACGCCTTGACAGATCTGAGCACGCTGGCCAATTCGCGCAGGACGACGTGGTCACGAATTGGATCGGGGATGTGAGATCTATGGCGCAGCAAGTGGAGGACATTCTGGAGGATCACATGTACGAGACCTTCCGTGGAGCCGGAGGAGGTGCCGAAGGTAAGGCTAAAGCCTTTGCGCACTCGCCCAAGAAATTGAAAGCGTTCTATCGTACTGCGGGAGAGCTGGAAAAGCTCGAAACTCAGGTTAACGGTATCCGCGACGTCTACCATATGTATGTAGCCGCAATGCTTTCCAAGGACGATACTCCATCACAGCAACATGCACTCCCCGCTCCCACCATGTAAGTAACTTACGTATGCGTTAAGCTCGCACTAAACGAATGTTTTGGACTCGTGCTCCACTATAATTCGCATCGATAGATTTCGGTTGATTGGGCAAACGACTTCCCATTGCTCTGATATATAATTTCTTTACGCAATTGCTCGCTTTAGAAATTGAAGATCATATGGGATGTTCCACTGCAGTTATTAAATTGCATCATACTTTTTAAACATCGACATCGGTTGCAGTTAATTTCGAGAATTACTTGATCTCTTAATAAGGTCCGAATGGGGGATATTGATTTGAAAATCAAAGAAAGTGAAATAGATCATTTTCAGTTGACTAACGGATTTAGGAAAACTAGAAAAAAAAACGAATCATTGGATCCTCCAAAGTTGTCCTCCCTCTATATAAATAGAAATGTAATACATTTCTATTGTTTCTATTAAGATACACACCATACGATGTTATTTCATTACTTTCTTGCTAAAACATTATGAAATGAAAATTGATCAACAAGTACTAAATCTTGTTTCCGTTAATTTATGTCGCTTTGAGTAGTACATAGAATCGGACTTCTTTCAATTTTTTGGAATCATGGAATGCTAATATCCGAAATTCATTGTTGAGAAACGTCCACTCAGATTAGCAATCCACAAGCAATCTCCCAAAAACAAGCAATCTCCCAAAATAGATAATGATTTACATGGAAAAATCCCTCCAGAATAATGGTGAAAAACCGCTACTAAAGAGAGGCCTCACTATGAAAAACTAGAGTACATGTAACAACAAAACCTTACGAGACTGCACTCTCTCGGAAGTAGACTCTCATATTACCTACATCATATGCAAGCTAATCAAAGATCAACAAGGTACGCCGCTACTGATCTTCTTCTTGTTAGAGAACAAGAGAGAGAATGTGATAGAGGGATGGATGGGGGATCCCGTACTCGAGGTGTTGCTTTGATTGCTTCTCCTCCTGTCGATAGGTCTATTTATAGGGTGCGAGCCCCTCGAGTCGTCCGCCCCACCTTCCCCGCGCCCGCACAATAATTTTCCGTCAGATCCAGTCATCTTGCAACCGTTGGCCGTGAAATGGTCGTGGTGCGGTTGTTGACCACTTAAGGTCATTCATCAGAATCGATCAAACATCCCCCATTTGACCGAAGTGGTCAAAAACATATATGCTCTCACTATTTGTGTAGTATATACATGGATATTTATCATATGAGGATCATTATCTATGAAACCTCTTCCTTGACTCATACATTCCTGAGTCCCATTAAACCAACATGTTTAATTTTGTTAGTGCTGTTATTCCCTTGGTTAGGGAATCAACCAACATGTCACTGGTAGGTATGTAGGTTACCGTGATTTCTTGCTTCGCCACTATATCTTGTATATAGTGATATTGGATCTCAATGTATTTTCCTTTAGAACTATTAGCCCCACTATTAATCAAGCTTGTCGCATCTTGATTATCACAATACATTTCTATTGGTCCTTTGACCAATTTGAGGCTTAGATTCTCTAGAAAATGCTTGATCCACACAACATGAGTGGTGGTCATGCTACATGCAATGTACTCAGCCTCCTGTGTATGTCGAGATATACATTCTTATCTCTTGCTACCCCAAGAAATGACTGCACCACCAAATATGAATATGTAACTCGATGTAGATTTTCTATCATCTACATCCCCCTCCCCCAAATTCGGCATTGGAATATCCTACTACTTCAAGCGATTCTGCCTGATACACAAGTTTCAGATGTACGGTCTCTTTCAGATATCAAAGAATCCTCTTGATAGCTTCCCAATGTGCTGGACCAGTATTACTTTGATATCCACTGAGTAAGCTTACTAGATAGGCTAAGTCAGGTCGAGTACACATCATTGCATATATTAGAATTCCCACCGCTTGTGCATATGGTACATTTAAAGGTTTCTGCTCTTTTCGGGACACTGACCCTTGTTAAGTCTCTTTCCCCTCACAAGTGCTATTGGAGCTGGAGTGTTATTTTGCATTCCAAATCTTCTTAATATAGTATGCAAATATCTTTCCTGACTAAGGCTCAATATCCTTGAGTCTCTGTCTCTTGTTATTTGAATTCCAAGAACATATGATTCTTCGTCCATGTCCTTCATCTCAAATTCATTGCTCAATTTCTGTTTGATTTCATTAAGCATTTGTATGTCATTACCTGTAAGAAGAATGCCATCCACATATAATGACATGATTGCAAACATGCTCTCACTCTTCATGACATAGACACAGTTATCCAATTTATTTGAAACAAATCCAGATTGGATAACTTTCTCATGAAATTTGAGATACCATTATCGTGAAGACTGCTTCAAGCTATATAAATAGCTTTCTTAACTTGTAAACCTTTTTTTCCTGACCTTCAACTTGAGAGCCATCAGGTTGGCGTATATAAATCTCCTCCTTTAATTATCCATTAAGGTTGTCTTCATATCCATTTGGAACAACTCCAAATTCATATATGCAATTATGGCTAAAATTATCCTAATAGATGCAAACTTAGCAACTGGAGAATAGGTTCCCTGGAAGTCTATTCTAGTTTGCCGAGTATAATCCTTGGAACTAATCTTGCTTTGTATTTATCAATTGTACCATCAACTCGGTACTTTTTCTTGAATACATACTTACATCCTATGGATTTCCAATCTTCTAGCGAATCACATAATTCCCAAACAGTGTTTCGCTCGATTGAGTCCAACTCATCACTCATGGCGGTCGTCCATGATTCCGACTCAGACAAAGCCATAGCTCATCAAAGTATATGAGATATGTACAATCCACGACATCCTCATCCACAGTATAGCATGATGCTCACATCCATAGAAATGATAATCTTCCATCAATGCGGGCCGTGTTCGGGGTCCCTTATTACCGATTATACTCGTGGGTTGTGTGGGTCCACCCACTTCCTCTAAAGGATCATCTTGTTCCATAGGTTCATGCTCTATATTCGAGTGATCGATATCATCCACAGGTTCTTGTCTAATGATCAAGTCATCTTCATTGTCTTGAAGGACAATCAGAGGATCTGATTCCTCTACTTCATGCTCCTTTTCTTGATGAATTTCAAGTAAAGTAGCATCACGACTTTCGATCAGACCTTTATTTTCATGGAAAAACATATATCTTTTAGAATTCTCACAATATCCTTTAGAATTCTCACAATATCTAATAAACTTGCGCTTTAATGTCCTGAAGTCTAACTTGTCCCTAAGCTGACTCGGTACCAGAACATGTGCTACACATCCTTATTTCCGGAGATGGACCAACTCAGGCTTTCTGCCATTCCATATTTCATATAACGTTGATTCTACGAACTTGATGGGAATCATGTTCTGTATATAGTTCACGGTCAACACTGCCTTTCTCTAGAATTTCTTGGAGAGTCCTGAGTGTGAAAGCATACACCTTACTGCATTCATCAAGGTTCAATTCTTTCTTTCGTCTACACCATTCTGTTGTGGTGTATAGGGCATTGTAGTCTGCCTACGAATGCCTGTCTGAATACAATAATCCTCAAACTCCTTTGATGTATATTCCCCACCTCTATCTGTCCTAAAGATCTTGGTTGGTTTTCCCAATCTTGTCTCCACTTCCGTCTTATATCTCTTAAATGTTTCAATTGCTTCCGACTTTCTTCTGAAAAGATAGATATATGGGAACTTTGAGTAATCTCAATGAATGTTATAAAGTATTCCTTATTTCTATGTGTGCTGACACTCAGTGTTCCACATATGTCCGAATGGATCAAACCTAGCAACTCTGTTGACCGAATTCCAGTTGAGAAGGGTCTTATAGTCATTTTACCTATCAGACAGTGTTCGCAGGGCAATGTCCTTGCACCTGTGACCTTAGGCAATAGATTTTCCTTCATCATTTGATCCATCTTAGAATTTCCTGGATGATCCAGACTCATGAGTCACAAGTCATAGTCAGACAAACAACACAAGGAATACTCAGAAGAAACATTCATTGATACACTAGGGCTTATTACAGGAAGGCAGAATAGGTCGTGTTCGGGCACAAACTTTCCCATCGTATAGACTTTCTTATTCTTGCATATAGATACAAGCTTATTTAAAAAACAGACTTCTAAATCTTTCTTGAGTAGCACTGAGATAAAGATCAGGTTTTGACGTATCCCTGGGGTATATAGTACATCATTCAGTACCATAATGATATCCCCCATGTCAAGTATGTACGTCCAAACACCTTCTACGTCCAGGTAGGTGTTGTTCCCCATGAAGATCCTTTGTTCTCCTTTGCTCAGCTCCTTGAAGTCCACCAGGCCCTCCTTCGTCTTAGCGATGTGTCTGCTTGCTACAGAGTTGATCCACCATCCGTCATTGTCCATGATGACAGAGTTGCATTCCACAACAACCGTGAATTCTATTTTCTTCTTGTCTTTGTTTTCAGGCATTTTAGAATTTCCTGGCTTCTTCTTGTTGGGGTAATTGACCTTGAAATGGCCATATTTACCGCAACCGTAGCAAGAGCCACGTGGGTATTTCCCACTCTTTCCCTTGAAATTCACCTTGGAGGGGACCAGCCTTTTCTTCGTGTATACGGCATTTTCTTCTTCTTCTTCTTCCTCGACCTCAAAGAACTCAGTTTTTAATCTTTGTTAGAGAGGTCTTTCTCAATTGCCAACTGTGCAGGTAGGTCCATCACAGACTTAATATTGTCATTCATCCGCAGAGATGTGGAAACCATGTCAAATGACAGTGGGAGACTTCCTAGTATGGCTACAATCTGCATCCTCTCCGGAATTGTGAAATCAGCAGCCGCAAGATCCTTGACCATCATGATCATCTTGTTCACGTGCTCGGGGACGCTTTCAGATTCCTTCATTCTACACGAGTTGTACTTGTGTAGAAGAAGCTGGATGCTCACTTCTGACTTGGAGTAATATTCTCCTTTACCGCGGTCCAGAGCTCGTAAGTTGATTCACAGGTCTCAAAGACTCGAATCAGGTTCAAATCCATGTGGGTAAGCATAAAGCTCCTAACACTATTATATGTTTTCTCCCACTCTTTGCGGGACCTAATTTCCTCCATAGTTAGATTTTCAGATAAGGTTTGGTCGGGTTTGTCTATGATGGAATGTATGCTATCGTGCAGCAGGCCATAGTAGATCTTTCTACTCCACAATTCATAGTTAGTACCATTAAGGTACTCAATTTTTTCCACCTAAGTGGCAACAGTCTTGCTTGTTATATTGATCTAATGAAATAAATATAAGGTTGGAATGAGATTGTGTAATGTTGTGGGAATAAGTAAGTAACTTTTTAAAAAAAAGCATCCTCTTCCCTCTTTTTAAAAACAACCTCTTTCCTCTTCTCATGTATCTATTTGATGCACTGTAAATGGATCATAAAATTCTATGTATAAATTATATTGGATCCTAATTGGATTGTCTTCAAGATACAATCAATAAATCTCCACGTTGACTTCTCCACCTGAAAATAGCAAGCGACCCTTTTCTTTGTCAAACAAGACCCTTATACCTTAGAAAGACTAACCAAGTTCAACAAGGTTATGTACTTAGTTAGTGGAGGTCATTATATCTACATGGTCGTCTATTGTAGTGGTCTTCTTCATCTAAATTTTGCTTTCTATGACTATTATTCTAATGAAGTGGCACTGATTATCAATGTGCTTTGATCTCTTATAATGTGACTTGTCCTCTATTAAATGTATGACACTCGGACAATCATAATGGAAACTACTTTTCGATTGGGATTGACCTCATCAAATAATACTCTCAATCGAAATTGCTTAGTTGATTCCTTCAATTGACACATTGTAAAGTTGCTTTCCATGAAATTATACCTCTACCAATAGTAAATACATAGCATGTCATGGATCTTCTCTTTTCACAACCAACAAATTCATTCGTACTCCTCCCAAACTCAAACAAAACCTTTTAGTACCTCTCAGGTATCTCAGAATCCACTTCAAAGAAAGTCATTGATATTTTTTTAGATTTGACATATATCTACCCACAACACTAAATGTTTGTGCATTGTTTTGACAAGTGCATATCATGACATACATGGAACTCGCAACGAACGTAACGAACTCATGGCATATACCTAAGCTCATATTCCATATGTCAAAACAACTTTGCAAATAGCTTGAAATGAGATATAAATGTCATCTTCTCAAGTAAGGCATTTATCATGCTAAAATGCTCCAGAATCTTTTACAAGTTGCTTTTATGGCTCAATCAGAGCTTCTGCTCCTTGCAATATCTATGTATTTCCATACCAATTATCTTCTTGGTTGCACCGTGAACTCTCATCTTAAATTCTCTCCCAAGGAAGGCTTTCAACCTATTCACTTTATATTTTTATGAACGTTATCAACATATCATCAACAAAAAAATAGCAAGAAAATAAAGGAGCCATCATTTATGTATCTAAAATAGGTGTATCTAAAATATCATAACGAGTGCTAGAATAATCTTGTGCAATCATGAATTGTAGCATTTGTACCATAGTCTAGACGAGTGCTTCAACTCATAAAGAGTTGTCTTAGTAAAGCCTTCATGTTGATGCATGTAAATATTTTCTCTAACTTCTCCATGTAAGAAAGCCGTTGTCACATCTAGTTGCTCCAACTCCAACTTCATATGCATGGGAAGATATCATTGTAGCCAATACATTTCACCTAGCTAATTAAAGCCTTTGATAACTAGCATTGCCTTATATCTCACATCAACAGCTCTAGAGATGTCCTCTTTTTTATATATACATTTGTTGTCAATGACCTTGTCTACGAAGTAGAGAAACAAGAGCATGTGCCTAATTTTTATGATGAGATAGTATGTCTCCTTGTTCATTACTGCAGATAAATATGTAAATATGCAGGGTATTGTGATCAAACAACTTCTAAAAACTGTGAGTCTCATAAATCATCAGTTTCCTCGATAATGGACAATGCCTATAAAAATACCGAATGTACATATATAAAGGTGGCTTGATGTCACCCTCATCTATGTATGATGTAATCCTCATCATCACATGTACTTTCTTCTTTTCTTGTGAGTCAAATAAATAACCATTATGTTGTTGGACTAGGCCAATCTCAAGCTCCACTTGCTTGAGGGATTGACATCTTCATCTACATCAGAAGAATAGACAACTTAACTCCTCTCAAGAGAAAAAAAATCTCAGACTGATTAAATACGACATTATTCTCAATCATTAGTTTAGGTGACTTCGGATCAAGACACCATAATTAATATCCTTTCAACCTAGGATCCAATAAATACACATTTAACGGATCCAAGTTCCAACTTTCCTTAAAGCAGAAGTGCATATGGATGGCAACCAAAATCTTCAAATCAAAATAATTAGTAGGATGTCCTGACCATAGCTCTTTTGGTGTTAGGTTTTTGTAACTGAGGACGGAAGTGATTTACAAGGAACGTCATTGCATTAACTACCTTGGCCCAAAAAAAATTCATCACACGTGCTTCCAAAAGCATGCATCGGGTTCTCTCTAGTAGAGTTTGGTTCATGCGATCTGCAACTCCATTTCACATTAGAGTATGTCTGATGATGTAATTTCTAGTAATGCTCTCATCTTTGTAAAAGCTATTGACTTTTTAGAGTCGAATTTAAAGCCATTATCTCGCAGCCTCTTACTTTCTTTCCAGTCTTGTTCTCTAAATAACAACACCTTCCACTGTTTGATATGTGTGAATCCTTCATTCTTGGATTTAAGGGTATAAATCCACATATTTGTGGAGTAATGATAGACAACGGTTAACTTGTATATTGCACTACTTTTAGACGGAAATTGAGATCTCCCATATATATCAGAGTGAACATAGTTTAAGTGCCTATAGTTCTATGTTTAGCAACATAAAAGCTTGTTCGTGTCTTATTGCTAAGGTTGCAGTCATCATAAAAGGCAAGCTTACCATGATGTGAATGTCAAATAATCCTCTTTTGACGAGGGTACTCATGCATATCTCACTTAGATCCATCCTAAGATGTCAAAACTTGGTGCAATCAATCCCTAAAATAGCGGAAATAGTTGCGACACCCCTAAAGTTATATGTAATGCATCGAGATTTTCTAATTTCCTATCTAACGTAATAAAATGAACATTTTTGTAACCGTTAGTATATTGCCTATTGTAGGATACTTGCTCCCTTTCTGGTCCTGAATACAAAGAGATATATGTTCTTCATTGTGTTGGAAACATGTTAAACATCTATTAAGGTGACCATTATGGTAACATGACGAACACCTGTTAAGGTGACCATTGTAGTAACATGACGAACATCTATTAAGGTGACCATTGCCATATTACATCTTTAATTCAATGATTCACAACCTTACTTCTTTTCATTGCAAGTCATTTACCATAACAACTCCTCCTGCATTAATTGGTTTATACGAAGAGAACAAGTGATGATTGGGTGTGATGTGCTAGAAGCAACCACAATCAAGAGCCAAGCATCCTTTGATCTATGTGGTTTACTTGCCATTAGAATACAACCCACATCGCTATGAACCTTTTATGGATTTGCTAGAGTGCTTCCACTCTTTCTTCTTATTTTGCAGTTTATGACACTCATCCTTCGTATGTCCTTTTTTTGCAGTATCAAAAAAACTTGCTTTGTCCATTCTACTTTTCATCCAGTGACTTCACAAACCTCTTTTGTTCCATGTATTTTCCCCTTACATGAAGCATATCATTCTTTTTACCGCTTGATGAACACCATGATAGATCATATTCCAACATCTTTGAGAAAAAGAATGATACTGATCAAGTTGGGTACACAGTAAACAGATACTAAAACCTTGTATCTTAGTTGGGTAGACCAAGATCCATTTACAATTCATATTGGATCCTGATCAAGTTGAGTCTTTAAGGCACACCGCTAGAACTATGGTTTTTAAGACAATTCAAGAATTTAAAATGAAGTAAATAGATAATTATTGTTGAGATATTTGTTATCTTTTGAGTAGTTTATGTATTATCGGTTCTTTATGTGTTCTTTATATATTTTACCCAACATAATACTCTCTTATATAAGAGAATCCTAGGGCCTCATGGATAGATGACTCATATTTTTTGCTCCACATAGTATCAGAGTGGCAGTCCTAGACCGAAGTTCTCGTACCCCATGCCCTAACCGTGCCCACCACTGCACCTCTTTAGCAACCTCCTCGCATGCATCCCAACCCTACAAAGGACCTCGATGTTACCGCCCAGCCCTTCCAAGGGATGTAGCACCACCGCATGCCACCTTCAGGCCTACATGTGCAATCGTAGAGCCATCCAAGAACCTCCGTAGGTGTCTCCCAACCTGCTTTTGGGTTGCAGTGCTGCCACAAGCCCCCCTTTGGGCCACTGTGCGCCGCCTAAGAGCCATCTTAGCCCCCTTAAGGTGTTGTCCAACCCACTCGCGCCTCCGCCAACCTCCGCTAACCCCCGAGGGCGCTTCCCAGTCACTAATAGGCCTTCAAGGGCACTTCTTATCCCCTCCGACACTGCCCATATTTGTTGGACAATCTGATTTTGATCGGAAAATGTGATGTCACATTCTTTGATTCTGTTATATATTTCTCTCCTATATGTGACAGGCTGATCCCATCTGATTTTAGTGAGGATGTATACATGCCTCCTCCTACGATCACACCACCTCCAGTACATGCACCACCACCTCCACCACTTCCACCACCACCTCCTCCTCCAGTATCTTTACATGCTCCTGTGGTTGCACCTAGACCGCCACCCAGTACCTTGAATCAATATTTGCCATGTGTGTTTACTCGCAAGTCTCACACTGTTCCCCCCTCACGGGCCTTCTCCATCATCCAGCACACCCCATGTATGTAATGAGCACATTGTTTCTATTGATGGCACTAGAGATGATGAGCAGGTCATCCAGGCTGCTAAGGATTTCCTAGGTCACCAATTTGTGATCAATGACCTTGGTGATCTATGCTACTTCCTGGACTGGAGTTTGCAAGGAACCAACGAGGTCTTGTGATGACCCAGAGGAAGTATCACTACAAAAAAAGGCGGGATTGGCGTGCACATAAGAGCTCGTTATGTGCACGCCTAGTGCACGCCATGTGCACGCCTGACGATTGGGCGAGCACATGTGCTCGTTACGGCCGTGCTCGCTGATCTGAGAGTCGCCACGGTTGGTGGGCGAGCACAATGGGACGCTATGTGCTCGCCTGTCAGCGGGCGTGCACATATATGCTCGCCCGTGTGATCGCCTTCTCTTTAATCTGCGATTACACACGGAGCACCGGGCGAGCACATGTGCTCGCCCAAAGTGATTTCCAGGAAAAAAATATACAGGTTCGACAGGGTTTTGACGCCCCGTCGAACCTGTATACCCTGCCAATAAACCACTGCAGGTATCTTCCTAAGGATATATGTATTATAGCAGATCGTAGATTAAGATAACTAGCACTTAAAATTTAAAGGAACACAATATACATGAATTCAGAAATAAATAATCTAATATAAGATCTAAATATTACAAACAAGTCAACGCCAACAAAGTTCATATAAATTAAAAGATGTTTTAAAATTTTAAAAGGAAATACAGTTACAAACCACCAAAAATTTACTTCTTCTTTGATCTAAAAAATTTGGAGACTAAACCCTGCTTTGATTTCTTTTTTTCTTTCTCCTTTTCTTTGAACCTCGCATACATGCGTGCCTCTTCTTCAGGGTCGTTCTCCTCCTCCTCCTCTTCGTGATCAGATTCAATCTCTTCAGGTTGAGATGCACGCCCTTGCGACCTATATTATATATGGAAGATATTTATCTATTAAATGCATTTTGTAGATATAGAAATTTAATTGTATTACTCATTCTATAAGAAGAATACTTACATGTACGCCGTGAACTCCTCTCGGAGCTTCGTCACCTGCTCCACCATCATCGCCATCTGCGACTCCATTGGAACTGTTGATTGGGACGGATGTGGTTGCGTATACGACGGCTGAGAGTATGCAGAATAGGAGTGACGATGTTCCTCCACATAATATGGAGGAAGACCACCAAGCGTCTGCTTCCTATTCGCCACAACGTCCCTCTCCTCCAACACCTTATAAGTTTTTCAATTTTTAATATAAAAGTAGATATTAGAAAAAAATATAGTAAGTTAATATTTATCCATATATACCTGCTTCCAGATCGTTTTATCAAATGGTGGTTGCTCTCCAGTTGGATCGACACCCCATTTATCTGCAGATAGTGCCAGATAACGATCCTGAAATACAAAGTTTACCATATATATAAATATGTTATAATATATCAATTAATTTTAAATAAATTGATAGACTTACCAACAATTGTCTGGCTTCAGGAGTGGACCATTGCGACTCTCCTTCTCTCCCACTCATGTGGGACCTCGACCACCACTCCTGAAAAGAGGGTTCCCTTTCCAAAAAATAATTTTAAGATCTATTCTGACATTGCATTATATTAAAGTAGATCTCCAAAAAATAATTTTAAATCGTAATACCATCTCCGCTCTAATCTGATTGTGGCTTTTAGAGCCACTGGTAGACTTGATCCTTAGTTTTTGGCGGTTTGTCTTCCCCGCCGAAGATCTTCGTCCAAACTCATCATCCGCAACGAATGCATCACAGAAATCAGCCCATCTGCAAGGATTACGTTATGATAATTGATTATTTTAAAAAGTGTAATAAAAATTATTTGACAAGTATAATACCTATCCTCCGTACACCATGACGGCGGGAACCTCTTCATCTCCTCAAAATTCATCTCCTCGCATCCCGTCTTCGCATGCGAGTCTCTCCTTGCCTTGAAAAATGTATCGCTCATTCTCTTTTCTGCCAAACGAATGAAGGCTCTACGATAAACCTCCTTCCCCAGACCAGTGCCAAGGCGAAACCTACTCTGAAAAATAATAACAATTTATAAGATTCCAAAAACTTGATCAAAAAATTCTGTATCACTTATAAGAAACATTCCTTACCAGAAACATGTCAAAAAGTCTCTCCTGCTCTGCAGCAGGGATGCGACACCACCTAAATTGCATGGAAGTCAAGTGTGTCTTTATTATGTTGGTTATCTCCTTTGCCACCCTGTTGCTGTTCAAAAAATCCCTGCATTTACAAAAAAATTTAACTTCCATACAATTTAAAAAAATTTGGAAAATATTTAAAGATAAAATCTATAAAATTTTTACCTCCCATCAGCCGTAACCTCCAACAAAGGGTGGGACGCCGACGTCTGTCCAACTACAGTGGGTAAAGGCACGGATGTGCTCGGCCGTCCAGAAGAAGGAGAGTCAGAACCCATCGATGTCCGGGCTGGTATGGGGACCTGGACTGGGAATCCTGTAGGGGCTGCTGAGGTAGATGGCTCTCCATAGCCTCCTACGTAAAAGGGTGGTGGAGGATAACCAAGAGACTCGTAGTAAGCTATCACCCGGCGAACCTCGTCGGACTGTGAATCAGGAGCAACATCTGGGGTGGGCTGCCTACTGGAAGAAGGTGTGTCTGAGGAAGAAGGACGATTGGATCTATGTGATCCATGCGACCCACCACGTCCAAAACCTGCCATGACTGTAATAATGATGCATTACATAGTTATTATTTAAGATTTTAGTTAATTCAATTATAATTGTATACTAATACTTACAACTAATCTTCATCACTTATTTCGGTGGGATTAAATGATATTTCTTCATTTTCTGAGTTTTCTGAAAAATCATTACCGGAGTCCGTATCATCTTGTAAGTCAACACACAAAACTTCATTATCAGCCAATCGAATCGACTCGATTACTGGAACTTCTTCCGTTAAGTCTATTCTTTCATTTGTCGGTGTAAATGCTTCATCTATGTCATCTTCCTGATTACTGGAATCATTGGAGATATAACTTCGAGAATTTATCTTCACAACAGTTACTGTTTGAATGCCCTTTCTCTTCTTTGATATTTGTGGTAGATAACATACTTGATCCGCTTGAGCTGCTGATGAATACCCATTCATCACTCTTTATTCTTCTATTTTAGCTACAAAAACCTTTGCAAATACATGTAGATATGTGTAAATACAAATAATTACCAAAAGCATGCATTGTGTAAAAACCTATAATTAGCATGTTTTTGTGCAAAAATAAAAAGAATAAAGAGCAAAAAGAAAAAGAGGGAAATATTTAGAATAAATATTGAGCAACCTAACCCAAGGGAGGGCTCAGCATGGGCCTGACCGCATAAAAGCCAAAGTAGAGGGAGATAGGAGCTCATGTGTATATACTTCTGTAAATACATAAAATTATATTTTCCTCACCCAAAAATATGTTTGTCCATATTGTGTGTATATTTAGAAACTATTAAAAAACAAAATAAAAAGATGAAAAGCAAAAAGATCAAAAATACCCTTCCTTCACCATGTGTATAGACCATCACCCATGTATTTATCTAACCCTATAAATAAATGTATTTATCTTCAAAACTTGTTGTGAATATTCTATGGCATATTTTGTAAATAAAATAAATAACAAGAAACAAAACAAAAATCAAATAAAAATTACAAAATGAAAAATACAAAAATACATTGTATAAATACCATGTATATAAATGTATACATTTATTTATTTCACCCTTGTGTATAAATAATTAAAATAAAATAAAAATACCATTTTATTCCATATTTTATGATGTAAATAAATAAAATACAAAATGAGCATAAAAATACATAAAAAAATAATAACAAATAAAAAAATCAAAAATAAAAATCCATATAGTGTACATATACCTATATACATAGCTACCCTATTTTTATTTCCAAAAATTAATTAAAATTCACCAAAAAATAGAAAAAAATAAAAGAAAAACATTTCATGTTTTGAGTTTTCTTTAATTCGGCCTATTTCTACCCTAAAATAAATAAACAAAAATTGGATACACGTGGCAGCTCCTGATTGGCCCACGGGGGATTGTTGACCCCGGTCAACTCCCCCGCGGACTCCTTCCTTTTCTGGAAGATGCGCGCCGCCCCGCCTTCTCCGATTTTTCCACGCGTCTCCAGGCTGTCTCCCACGCGAACCCCATGCCCGGATTCTTCGCCGATCATCCCTCTCCCTCGCCGGATCTTTCGCCATGAAATCAACGCCTTCCTTAGCCGTCGCCCCTCAACCCTAATCGCCCCTGTCACCATATATACCCCGACCTCCGCCGCCTCCGCGCCGCATCTTTGGTTCACCACCCTTATTCCCGTGACCTCCAGAGTAAAGCCCGAGGTGACAGCTCGCGTTTGACCCTGTTGCAGTGAGGTGAGGGTGTCCCTACCATCGATCCGGCGTTCTTCGCCGCCGCTGCTCCGCCACCAGCGTCGAGCATCGAGCCTCAGGCCTTGACGCCCTTCGAGGCTACGACCAGGAGTTAGCCACACTCCAGCACAGTCTTCCGCTCCACCCAGGTAGTCGATTAGCTCTTCCATTTCTTCTAATTTCCGATTTCGCCCAATTCGTATCTCCGACGCATTTCCCTGATTCCGGCCATCTCACGCAATATCTCAACCATTCGACCCGATCATCATCTCCGCCGTATCCCCACGCACCTTCTACGCCCGCTCATTCAACCCAGCTCGCCCCGGAGCTGGGAGTCGAGTTCCACCGTCTCCGCCTCGCCGGAGCTCGTTCGCCCCACCGCACAGACCACCTTCACCCCGCTTCCTTGGGTCGAGGCACTTTGCCCTCGACCCGCGAAGCGTTCTGGTTGCTTTGCAGGTCCAAAGGGAGGCGTCTGAGGCTTCCCCACTTCAGGCCAGGAGCTTCGCGCCGCCAGCCTCGCCGGAGCCCCTCCAGGGCTCGGCTGGGCCATCGGCCATCACCATCAGCTGCGGGCAGTCACCAGGAGCGTGTTCCGATCAGTAGCAGCAGCTGAGGAGGACCGGAGTCCACGCACGAGGCCGGCGAAGTTCGCCGGCGTCGAGTTCTTGCACCATCCTCCAGAGCCGTCCGATGCACCCTCTGCTCCAGGTCTGATCGTGACCGTCCGATTCGTTGAGGAGCAGCGTCCATTCGATCATCCAGAGGAGCTATCTGGACCGTCCGAGCAGAGAGAGAGGGACTCCATTCACCGGAGACGTCAGATCATCCACGTGGACCTCCCTCCGCCGTCGATCGAGCCGAAGAGGAGAAGAGAGGAGTAGCGCCCGCACATCCAGACCGTTCGATCAACACGTGGCGCCTATCCGACCGTCGGCTAATAAAGGGGTAAATATCGTAGGGCCCCCTCTTAGTTTTTCATTTCCTTTTTAGTCCTGTAAATATTTTTAGAAACTTTTTCACGTAGGGTTATTTGCAATCTGGACCTTGTGCTTTATTTTAATTGCATGTATGCCCCTGTGTGTGAGTGACCACGTGCTTCGTCACGTGTGTATTTGGGCATTTTACACATCTTGTCCTGTAGATCTGGATGGTTAATGAATGAATGAATATTTTTTAAGTAATTGCAATTATACCCCTGTGAGCATTGATTATGCGCATGTGCGTTATTTAGTGGGTTTTTTTGCATCCATGTCCCTGGGCTTTTGATACGAGTTATCAAAAGCCCCTGAGACTTGGTTTTTATCACAAATTGGTCCCTGTGTGCCCCAGCCACGCGCCACGCGCGTGACTTGCTGGGCATTTTGCACCAGAGACCCCAGATCTTAGGGTATTTGCACATTGGTCCTTGTGCATAGTGCCCTCTTCTTCATTTTTGAATAAATATCAACCCACCTCCAAATCTAATGAAATTTCGACACATGGCTCCTGCCATGGTGTAGTAATTTCTGTGATTTTTGAGGACATTTTTATTTTCATTTAGTATTTTTAAAAATTCAAAAACACTCTTTTTAGTCACTGTCTAACTTTAAAAATACCAAAAAAATATAAAATCACCCCCGAAAATTCTAAAAAAATTAGATACTGTAGTTTACTTGGTTTACTTGTTGTTTGATTTTCTAGCCAATTTTGGCTATTTTTCATCACTTAAAAACCTTAAAAATTGAAAAACCCCTAAAAACCCATAAAAATTATAATAAATTAATTAAAAATCCAAAAACAATAATTAGGGTGCCTAAATTTTCCTTATTCTTTCTAGATTATAGGAAAATTACCTTCAGGGCCTTTTGAGATCCAAGAGTATTTTATTTTTGGGTCTTAAGCCTTGCTGGACATTACCCTCTGTTTTTCGCATTGTTTGATTTTTAATAAATATTTTATCCATTAGAAAAATTCCAAAAATTCACCAAAAACAGTAAAAAACTTAAAAAAACCTAAAAACCAATTTTCTGGAATTTTTGTTTGATTTTTGGTGTGTTTAATAAATTGTGGAAGTTGCCTTGTTTTTCCTTTCTTTCATTTTCTTTATAATTTAAAAAAATCTAAAAAAATGTAAAAACAAATAAAAACCACTAAAAAAAGATTCCCTCGGATTTCTGACTACATCGTAGGCTATTTAGCCAATCTGTGCTCCTTGTGTTCGACCCTGGGAGCTATACCAGGTTAATCCTATAGCTAGATCGCTCTATTTTGTGCTTGCTTGTTTTTATCTGATTTGAGTGATTGATTTCTTCTTGATTGACTTAGTCTACTTGATCGAGGTCGCAACGACCTTTATTTCTGTACCTTTACCTCTGTCATTTAGCCGGGCATCAGAATGGCGCCGTTGCCGGGGAGCACGGCTTTGTAGTCATTTTTCCATATTGTCTCTCTAAATTATAACTGTTTTCTGACACTCTCTCTTTCTAATTTTTGTGCGAGGTACTGCGTGGAGAACTTGGAGTACACTTTTTGAGGACCCGCACGGGAAGAAGAGCAGGGAGAAGAAGAAGAAGAATGTCATTTATTTGAGAGAACAATATTTTTGTAATAATTTAAGACTTGGACATTTATGGACATTTGTAATTTAGCGGGTCTGTTTCGCCGAGCACCGGTGTGCTCGGGGGACCCATTTGGATTTTCGCGGCTTTTATCGTGGTTTTTATAGCTAGCTGCCTTTTCCGGTGTTTCTCGCGGTTTTAGCCCCTAGACATAGGAATTTTGATTGCTTGTGACGTAAATTTATAAGGCCCAACACCTAATAGAATATCTGTTCCTATAGAACGTAATTGGACCTTAATAAAATTCACTGAAAAAGTTAGTTTAATTGGATTTGAGACCACGTGCCGTGAGGAGTCACATACAGCGCTGGCAGGACCCGTTGTGGCGGGCACCGAGTGACTCCCAAGATCGGACTCCGGACTCGTTTCGGTTAGCTAACTATTGTTCTTCACGATCAATAGAAGTTGCTTGTCTAAGGCCGGTTTTTCCCGTTGCACCATTTAGGTAGTTTTTTTCTGTCTTTAAATTCTGCGCGCATGTAGAGTGCTGGAGACAAGGTACGCATTTCTTTCTCTGCATGCATCATTGATTTCTTCGTGCATCGGCTTTTTCGTCTTCTCCCTCTGTTTTTGGCTTAATCATCAGGAGAATCGGAAAAACCATTAGGCCGCTTGTATTTATTTTGAAAAAAATTAAAAAGAAAAACAAAAAAAAAATTGGGACTGGATAACATTATTGACCCTAAAAGACACTCACATTAAAAATTTGTCTTGGGGAGAGCAACCCCCTCCTTGTATGGTTTGGATGCGCGAGAGAGTGACCCGCACCCTAGGTAGAACCCTCCGGTGTTATTTCTAGCTGACTACCGACTCTTCCGTGCGGGCCAGTCGGTTGGAGTAGCATCGGGTATCCTAACAGGTCACGTAAGCGTTCTGATATTTTGTATGTTCACCAAATAAAATTGACAAGATAAATTGACCGAGCTTTCACGGTCTTCAGATTGTGTTGCGTTGGTGAACCGGGGGTTTGCTTTGCGATCATATTTTCTCCAGATCCCATCCGCCCAACTCGCCAAGATCAAGATGATGGGTAGAAGATCTCTTAGGCAGCCTCTGGCTGCACCGCTTTCAGGCGCGACTACTTCATCATCTAGGTTGGCCCGTGAGAGTCAAGACCAGCTCTCCGGGTCCGAGTACGATTCCACCCTGTTCCCCCTCGACCCCCTTTCTTTTGCTACTGAGAGACATGAGCCCGAGGAAAGACGAATTGATTTGACAGAACCTGAGTTGGGCTCATCTGATTTTGCAGACGTCGGTATGGCCGCCAGAGCAGACGATTACCCCGGAGGTCAGCAGGGAGAGCAGCATGTCGTATTTGACCAGGGGGCAATCAACTCCACCATGATCGCATCATTAGAGACAGTTCAGCAGCAGTTACGCGATCAGGGGACTTTTATGATCGAGATGAGAAGGGAGATGGAGCGACTCCGAAGAGAGCGAGACGAGCCGAGCGAGCCTGAGGACATTCCTGACGCTGATGCAGAAGCAGCAGCCGCAGCAGCAGCGGCTGCCGCAGCAGCAGCCGCCGCCGCAGCAAGACCGATGCGGGAGCTACACAACCCCGGATCTACACTGATGCACCAGTGGGTGGTGATACCTGCTATCGTGGGGGATTTCAAGTTCCCTCCGAACACCCTGCAGATGCTTCCTCATTTTCACGGACTCGCCACTGAGGAACCCCACCTCCATCTCCAGGAGTTTCTGATGATCTGTAGCACTGTCCACGACCGTCGTGTGGACCAAGATACGATTCGGATGATGGCCTTCCCTTTTTCACTGGCAGATAGAGCAGCCGCCTGGCTGAAGCATCTAGGGAAGTTTGTTTACACCTGGGAGCAGCTTCGCACCGAGTACTTGAACAAGTACTATCCACTCGGGCGGACGAATGCAGCAAGGGCCCTGATCAACAACTTCTCCATGCTCCCTAACGAGCAATTTCACGAGGCATGGGAGAGGTTCAGAGAGCTTCTGGATAGATGCCCACACCACGACATTTCGAAGCCGAACCTAGTTCAGAGCTTCTTTAGTGGGCTGACGCCAGAGCTTCAGGGACTGGTGAATGCTTCTTGCGGCGGGTCCTACTTTGCCAAGGACCACAACCAAGTCTGGGCCATCTATGAGGAGATGTCCGAAAATTACATGGTGATGTCCCAGACTCGGTTGTACACACAGAGAGTTCAGCCGCCAGGACCCGTGCAGTATCAGCGGATAGCACGGGTTGATGCAGGTCCATCCAGTTCGTCCACAGTTGCTGCCGCACAGGCAGAGTCGGCCGCTGCGGACATGGGGATTATCAGCGAGAAGTTGGACCGCATGGAAATAATAGAGAAGAAGCAGTGCCAGGGCATAACTCAGATGGAGCAGATGGCACAAACTCTGAGCGACGTGAAGACCCATCTCTTGTGTCTTCAAGAGGCACAGACGGCTTCTCAGCCCCGTCTTCAGTCGCGAGGCGATTCCGGTGGCAGCCGCAGCTCGTCCCAGCGCTCCAGCTCCTTGCAGCAGCCTAGACAAGTTCACCTTGTACAGGCGGAGCCGTACCAGCAGCAGCAGCCCTCTTACCAGTCACCACCATCTCCAGACTTACAGATGGTGGTATATCAGCCGGATCAGCCTCTGGATGTACTCCCACCAGCCCCTTACGATGCGGAACCGTTGATGGATGTCAACGGGATTTGGTATGACCGCCCTCAACCTGGAATCCGAAGAGATCATCCCGGATTCAGGTGGGGGAATGGGGGAAACCAGTCCCAACAGCAGCCAGCCGGTCAGGGAGGGCAGTACTTCCAGCAGAGAGATCACCAGCAGCCCCCAGCATACCAACCACACCAGCCATCATCCTTCGTACCTCGTCCCTACCAGCAGCAGGGACAGAATTGGAGACGTGAGCAGCAGGCTCACCAGCAGCAGCATCATTCCTCTTACCCCTCTCAGCCGCAGCAGCACCAGGTCCAGCAGCCTCATTATCAGAGAGGCAACCCGTCGGGCTCCCATGAGAGCCCCGCCATGGATGATCTAGCCCGTCTCTTCACAGAGCAACAGGCTACATTTAGACGGGAGATGGACGAGTTCCGCCAGGAGATGCGGGACCTGATGAGAGGGAAGGCCGCCATCCCTGCACAGATCGAGCCTAATCCGAATAGCTTGAAGAGGAAATCTGAGCAGGTAGTTCACACTGAGCCTACCACTCCTAGTAACTCATTTGATGATATGTCATCGGATATATTTGATGCTGATTTTGTTACACTTAGGAGCGGTAGAAGACCAGCAGGCGGCGCCTCATCTGAGCGACAACACGAGGAATCATCTAGAGCGCCAGATGAGGAAGAGGAGAGCGGTACTGAAGCCGCACATCATGATGACGGTGGTACTGATGCCACCCGAGATGCTGATACCACCGGCGGTACTGAGGCCGCCGTTTCACCACATAGAGGAGGTGGTACTGACGCCACCAGCAGAGCCGAGCCAGCCCGCGGTACTGAGGCCGCAAGACGTCTAGTTGTAGAGCCAGCTAGAGGTGGTACTGACGCCACCAACATTTATTCTGATAGAAATGTTGTCTTTCCTCGCATGAATGTATCTCAGAACTCTAATTTGAATAAAGGAAAAGGTTTAGTTTCTTCTGATCCCACTGTGGTGAATGATGTTTGTGAGGATCCGGTCATCGAACCGTCTAGGCCTATTCCTAATCCTTCATCTGAGAAGGACCCTGTGATCCCCTTTCCTAGAGCCCTTGAGTTGGGGAAGGGGAAGAAAAAAGAAAAAGATCCAAAAAAGAGAGAGCAGGAGGAGTTCAGCCAAGATATGATAGACCGATTTCACATCCAGCTGACCCTCAATGAGGCTTTGCAGCACATTCCTCTTCTTCAGCGATCCCTAAGAGATAGGACCACAGTCAGGAGGAAGAAGAGGAACAAGACCGCAGAAATTCATGTGCTAACAAAAGCCACGTGTTACGCGATCCAGAACCATCTGCCAACTAAGAGGCCAGATTTAGGGGCCCCGTATGTCAGATGTCAGATTAGTGAGCAGAGGTTCGACCGCACTCTATTAGATAGCGGATCGTCGATCAACCTTCTTCCGGCAGCCCTTCTCGACCATTTAGAGTTGGGCACTCTTAGACAGAGCAGGACATACCTTCAGTTTGCTGATCGGTCTGTCAAGAGGCCAAAGGGGTTGTTGCGAGACGTTGTCGTCACGATTCAGGGTTTGCAATTCCCCGTAGATTTTGTCGTACTGGACATGGAGACCCCTGACTCGTTGACCGATTCCCCCATCATCCTCGGTCGCCCGTTCTTGGCCACATCCAAGGCAGTGACTGACCATGACAGTGGGAAGGTATTCTTTCGCGTCCAGGGCGAGAGTATACAAATAGAGACGGTTAAGGACCACAGAACCAGAGATAGATCCCGCTCACATGGCAATACAGATTCAGAGCAGCTGACAGACGCAGAGCCAGACATCCACCAGGACTGTGATTTTGTGATCACAGATGATGAGGCAATTTGGGCAGATCCTGCAGCACAGACCATCCTCTCATACTCAGATACAGCTGATGCAGAGATGATAGCAGAGGATAGTCTGGAGAGCACAACCCTGGTTCAGGATACTATTGAGTCAGCAGAGTCGGACCTTGATCGCGACACGATTTTCAGTGATGGTGGTACTGAGGCCACCCTGCTCTACGGTGGTACTGATGCCACCGCAGTTGATACAGATCCCTCGGATTCAGAATCTGATTGGGAAGATTGTGATGATCAGATGCCAGATCTGGATCCACCTGAGCCTACAGATGAGGAGGAGGTAGAGGCAGAGCAAATTAGAGACAATGCAGAGGACCCGCCTTCTCCAGATCCAGTTTGTGAGAGTTCTTTATCATTTTCCCAGGTAGATTTGGCAGAATTGTCCGCATACACACATCTTCTTCAGAAGCCAGATTTGCCAGCACCCAGCTGTCCAGAGCTAAAGCCGCTCCCTACTTCGTTGAAGTACAGATTCCTTGCGGGAGAGTCTGAGATGTACCCAGTCATCATCTCTGCCGATCTGACTGGAGAACAAGAATCCCGTCTGATGGAGGTTCTTGAAAAGAACCGCAAGGCAATTGGATGGAGCGTAGCAGATCTCCATGGGATTAGTCCCTCGTTGTGTTCCCACCATATCTATCTCGAGGAAGGGGCGAAGCCGTCGCGTGAGTTCCAGCGGCGACTGAACCCTAACCTAAGAGAGGTTGTTATGAAGGAAATATCAAAATGGTGGAGTGCAGATTTTATTTATCCCATCTCCGACTCCAAGTGGGTTAGCCCCTTGCATGTGGTGCCCAAGAAGACGGGCATCACTACTGTGATCAGTGAGTCGGGAGAGGAGATTGCTACACGAGTACCCACCTCTTGGCGGGTCTGTGTTGACTACAGGAGACTCAACCAGGCCACCAAGAAGGACCATTTCCCCCTGCCTTTTATTGATCAGATCATAGAGAGACTGGCAGGAAAGAGCCATTATTGCTTCCTAGATGGGTACTCGGGCTACAACCAGGTGGCCATCGCTCCTGAGGATCAGGAGAAGACTACCTTTACCTGTCCCTTCGGTACCTACGCCTTTCGACGCATGCCATTTGGGCTATGCAACGCCCCTGCGACCTTTCAGAGATGCATGCTGTCGATATTTTCGGACATGGTAGGGGAGTGTTTGGAGGTCTTCATGGACGACTTCTCGGTTTACGGCGACGGATTCGATTCTTGTCTTGACTGCTTAGACCGAGTGCTCCAGCGATGTATTGCTACCCGCTTGGTGCTGTCTTGGGAGAAGAGTCACTTCATGGTGACTCAAGGGACGGTGCTTGGCCACATCATCTCCAACAGAGGCATGGAGGTTGATCCGGCCAAGGTCGATGTCATTAGGAAACTCACACCGCCGTCCAATCTGAAGCAGTTACGGTCATTTCTGGGGCACGTTGGTTTTTATAGGAGATTTATTCATGATTTCAGCAAGATTGCCCGACCGTTGACTGACCTCTTGACGAAAGACACCGAGTTCCTTGTCGATGACAAGTGTCTTTCATCCTTTGAAACTCTCCAGCAATGTGTTATTGAGGCTCCTGTCCTTCAGCCACCCGATTGGTCTCTCCCGTTCGAGATCATGACGGACGCCTCCGATTTTGCCGTAGGGGCAGTGCTGGGACAGAGGAGGGATGGAGTACCATTTGCGATACACTATGCTAGCCGCACATTGGATTCCGCCCAGCGGAATTATACAGTCACAGAAAAGGAGATGCTAGCAGTAGTGTTT
The DNA here is from genome assembly GCA_037367405.1 of Ottelia alismoides. NCBI lineage: Eukaryota > Viridiplantae > Streptophyta > Magnoliopsida > Alismatales > Hydrocharitaceae > Ottelia > Ottelia alismoides. The sequence continues at coordinate 1,186,610 of JAZKJV010000322.1, forward strand.
GCCCTAGATAAATTCAGATCATATATCATTGGATCTAGAGTGACTTTGTATACTGACCACACCGCCATCAGGTACCTCATGTCAAAGAAGGATGCCAAGGCCAGACTTACTAGATGGATCCTTCTACTCCAGGAGTTCGACATTGAGATCAAGGATAAACCTGGAGTCAAGAATGTGGTGGCGGATCATCTCTCCCGACTAGAGCAGCCTGAGGATTCTGAGCAGATTGATCCCATTTGTGATACCTTCCCAGATGAGGCGATCCTTGCTATCACCTCACTCCCGTGGTATGCTGATATTGTGAACTTTCTCGTTGCTGGGAAAGCTCCACAAGACTGGCCCAAGCAGAGGATTGAGACCTTCCTTGCGAAGGCCAAGTCCTACCACTGGGAGGATCCCATCCTTTACCACGAAGGAGGGGATAGCATCTGGCGTCGGTGTATTCCTCAGCAGGAACACCATAGCATCCTCACTTACTGCCACAAGCTTGAGGCAGGAGGACATCATTCGGGGAGGAGAACGGCACAGAAAGTGCTCCAGTCCGGTTTGTGGTGGCCTACCCTCTTCAAGGACTCTGATGAGTTCGTGAAGAGGTGTACTGACTGTCAGAGGATGGGCACTTGTGGACAACGTGATATGATGCCGATGCAGCCCATTCACTTCTGTGAGGTTTTTGACGCATGGGGCATCGATTTCATGGGTCCATTCCCTAAGAGTCAGGGATTCGAGTACATTCTGTTGGCCGTAGATTATGTTAGTCGTTGGGTTGAGGCTATCCCCGCTCGATCCGCTGATGCGAAGACAGTTTGCAGATTTTTGAAGAAGAACATCATCATGCGGTTCGGGGTCCCACGAGTTCTGATTTCTGATGGGGGGTCTCATTTCATCAACGACCAGGTGAAGGCACTTGCTACCGAGTTCGGCATAGACCATCGTGTTGCCACACCATACCATCCACAGACGAATGGTCTAGCTGAGGTGTCGAATAGGGAGATCAAGAATATTTTGCAGAAAGTCGTCCGCCCTGACCGAAAGAATTGGTCACAGCTTTTGGACTCGGTCTTGTGGGCATATAGGACGTCTTTCAAGACTCCATTGGGTACATCTCCCTTTCGCCTCGTGTATGGCAAGCCATGCCATCTACCAGTTGAGCTGAGGCACAAGTCACTTTGGGCAGTCACAGATATTCTTATGGATCCAAATGGTATAGGAGACCAGAGGAGGGCAGAGTTAGCCGCCTTGGAAGAGCTTAGAGATGCAGCATTCTCAAGCAGCCTACATTATAAGGAGAAAGTCAAAGAGTGGCATGATTCTCATATCAGCCACAAGCATTTTGAGATTGGACAGAAAGTATGGTTGTTTGATGCGAGGCTTAGATTATTTCCAGGGAAGCTACAGAGCAAATGGAAAGGACCCTATTTGGTCAGAAAGGTACACGATAACGGTAGCATTGATATATCTGAGTTATCTTCTGAGAGTACCTTCCGAGTGAACGGCCAGCGGCTCAAACCATTTCTAGATCATGAGCCGCGGGACGTTATTATTGCCGCTATTCATTTTGCGTGAGATGTGGTCTTTTGACTCACATCTTTTGCATCTCACGCCTGATTTTCACTGTTCTTCCGCCTGTATAGATCCAGTTGTTCATATCATTCTATTCTTTAGTCCCACATCCCTTTTCTCATCCTGTGATTATGCTATACTTAGGGTGTACTTTACCCTAAGTATAGGGGGGATGTCGGACCTGCGAGTATTCTTTTCATTCTTTTTGCTCCTGTTTTTGCTGCCTATACTTAGGGATATTTTACCCTAAGTATAGGGGGGGCAGATTCTGTATATTCTCCACTCGGCTTTCCCTTCATGTACAGCTTGCTATACTTAGGATTAGTCAATCCTAAGTATAGGGGGAGACCACCGAGTTCCTCTCATTCTATTCATTTATTCGTTCCTGTACTTAGCCATTCCTTTTCACTTCCCTTTTACTAAGCACGAGTTATGTCTTCTTCATCGCTCTTGATCACTCTGAGGACATCGTTCGAGCTAAGTATAGGGGGGGTGTGTATATATTTCATATATACTTTAGCCATAACTCGTACTTTGTGTGAGTGTGTTAATAAATAAAATGGCTAAAAATCACAAAAAAAAAATTAATTAAAAATTTTTCATGTACATAAACCTCTTTTATTCCTGCACAGACATAGCTAGTGTATAAAGTATTTTTGTAAAAATGATTTCAAAAATCCTTTGTGTAAAGCTTGTGTAAATATTTTGTATCAAAATTATATATATAGTACAAAATTTTTCCAAAATATTTTGAAAATCAAAAGTTTGCAAAAATCTTGTGTAAATGTTTGTAAATATCATTTTGCAAAACTTGCACTTCATGCATCATTCATTCATGATTTCAAAACATTTTTCAAAAATTTTGCATGATTGTAAAATATTTGTAAATAGCATCTTGTGTACATACATGTATATAGTTTTTCCTGGATGAGAGTTGACATTTAAACTAAGCCTGGAATTAAATTGAGAAATGGAGCTTGAACAAGATCTTAATCCACTTAACTTCAAGAGGAACCTTGTAGGACTTAGGGTTAAGGCTTTTCAGGTCCATAAGGACTTAATTCTTTGAGTCCACTAGGCTATGAGCATATGTCATCTTGATGAGCCTAAGTAGAGCACTTAACAACACACGCATGACTCTCAGAGACAATGGCTTCACTTGCACCTGCACTTTACACATGGCTCTCCACGAATGAAGTGGTGAGGAGGCAGTTTCCTTTGGCTTGGGGTAGCATATGAGGGTAGTACTTCTAGGCGGAACCTCTCTTCTTCTTATAGTGAAGGAAGTGCACCTCAACTTGGTCTAGTGGTGTTGAAAGCTAAAGACAGAAGCTGTGGGTTGCAATAAAGCTTCAAAAGAGGGATAGTCTACTGGCTCAAGGGGAAATTTCTTATATGCTGCACCGTGTTGTACAGAAGTTCTTGAAAAAAAAAATATGCAAAAATACAAAAAGAACTCCAAAAAAGTGGTGGGTCGGATTGAAAATTTAATAACCCCACCGGAGTATAAAGCAAAAGCTTATGGTATCCATGTTACATCTCATGAAGCTTGCAGCAGGAGACTTAGCTACACTGGCTAAGCTTCCAAAACTCTATACTTCTACCCCCTCTTCTTGAGCCGGTTGCACTTGAACTTAGAAGGGAATACCCCGCTTCTCGAGGAAAGAGTTGCTAGACTGAGGCATTAGAGTTACCAGGTTGAGGGAGGTTGTTTCTTTGTTACTTCTGAGGTGGGGAGCCACATATCACCTACACCGCAAGGAAAGATTCATGGTCATTAGAGTTTGTGTATGTAGACTTGTTCTGATCTGGTTTATTGAGGAGTCTTGCCCATCGACTGGTGGAACTTGGAGGCTGTTGAGTTTTAAGCTTAAGTCCAAATAAGGTTCCGACACATTAATAATCCAAAGATCTGATCGAGCTCCATATTTCAATTTAATGAAGGAAAATTTAATAAGTCAACCTTGATCCATGTACATCCTCTTTTTCTTTTTCTTTTTCTTTCTTTTTCACTTCTTTTTCAAATAAGTGTTTGCTAAGGGACTAGCAAAGTTAAGCATAGGGGGGTGATGAATACCCATTCATCACTCTTTATTCTTCTATTTTAGCTACAAAAACCTTTGCAAATACATGTAGATATGTGTAAATACAAATAATTACCAAAAGCATGCATTGTGTAAAAACCTATAATTAGCATGTTTTTGTGCAAAAATAAAAAGAATAAAGAGCAAAAAGAAAAAGAGGGAAATATTTAGAATAAATATTGAGCAACCTAACCCAAGGGAGGGCTCAGCATGGGCCTGACCGCATAAAAGCCAAAGTAGAGGGAGATAGGAGCTCATGTGTATATACTTCTGTAAATACATAAAATTATATTTTCCTCACCCAAAAATATGTTTGTCCATATTGTGTGTATATTTAGAAACTATTAAAAAACAAAATAAAAAGATGAAAAGCAAAAAGATCAAAAATACCCTTCCTTCACCATGTGCATAGACCATCACCCATGTATTTATCTAACCCTATAAATAAATGTATTTATCTTCAAAACTTGTTGTGAATATTCTATGGCATATTTTGTAAATAAAATAAATAACAAGAAACAAAACAAAAATCAAATAAAAATTACAAAATGAAAAATACAAAAATACATTGTATAAATACCATGTATATAAATGTATACATTTATTTATTTCACCCTTGTGTATAAATAATTAAAATAAAATAAAAATACCATTTTATTCCATATTTTATGATGTAAATAAATAAAATACAAAATGAGCATAAAAATACATAAAAAAATAATAACAAATAAAAAAATCAAAAATAAAAATCCATATAGTGTACATATACCTATATACATAGCTACCCTATTTTTATTTCCAAAAATTAATTAAAATTCACCAAAAAATAGAAAAAAATAAAAGAAAAACATTTCATGTTTTGAGTTTTCTTTAATTCGGCCTATTTCTACCCTAAAATAAATAAACAAAAATTGGATACACGTGGCAGCTCCTGATTGGCCCACGGGGGATTGTTGACCCCGGTCAACTCCCCCGCGGACTCCTTCCTTTTCTGGAAGATGCGCGCCGCCCCGCCTTCTCCGATTTTTCCACGCGTCTCCAGGCTGTCTCCCACGCGAACCCCATGCCCGGATTCTTCGCCGATCATCCCTCTCCCTCGCCGGATCTTTCGCCATGAAATCAACGCCTTCCTTAGCCGTCGCCCCTCAACCCTAATCGCCCCTGTCACCATATATACCCCGACCTCCGCCGCCTCCGCGCCGCATCTTTGGTTCACCACCCTTATTCCCGTGACCTCCAGAGTAAAGCCCGAGGTGACAGCTCGCGTTTGACCCTGTTGCAGTGAGGTGAGGGTGTCCCTACCATCGATCCGGCGTTCTTCGCCGCCGCTGCTCCGCCACCAGCGTCGAGCATCGAGCCTCAGGCCTTGACGCCCTTCGAGGCTACGACCAGGAGTTAGCCACACTCCAGCACAGTCTTCCGCTCCACCCAGGTAGTCGATTAGCTCTTCCATTTCTTCCAATTTCCGATTTCGCCCAATTCGTATCTCCGACGCATTTCCCTGATTCCGGCCATCTCACGCAATATCTCAACCATTCGACCCGATCATCATCTCCGCCGTATCCCCACGCACCTTCTACGCCCGCTCATTCAACCCAGCTCGCCCCGGAGCTGGGAGTCGAGTTCCACCGTCTCCGCCTCGCCGGAGCTCGTTCGCCCCACCGCACAGACCACCTTCACCCCGCTTCCTTGGGTCGAGGCACTTTGCCCTCGACCCGCGAAGCGTTCTGGTTGCTTTGCAGGTCCAAAGGGAGGCGTCTGAGGCTTCCCCACTTCAGGCCAGGAGCTTCGCGCCGCCAGCCTCGCCGGAGCCCCTCCAGGGCTCGGCTGGGCCATCGGCCATCACCATCAGCTGCGGGCAGTCACCAGGAGCGTGTTCCGATCAGTAGCAGCAGCTGAGGAGGACCGGAGTCCACGCACGAGGCCGGCGAAGTTCGCCGGCGTCGAGTTCTTGCACCATCCTCCAGAGCCGTCCGATGCACCCTCTGCTCCAGGTCTGATCGTGACCGTCCGATTCGTTGAGGAGCAGCGTCCATTCGATCATCCAGAGGAGCTATCTGGACCGTCCGAGCAGAGAGAGAGGGACTCCATTCACCGGAGACGTCAGATCATCCACGTGGACCTCCCTCCACCGTCGATCGAGCCGAAGAGGAGAAGAGAGGAGTAGCGCCCGCACATCCAGACCGTTCGATCAACACGTGGCGCCTATCCGACCGTCGGCTAATAAAGGGGTAAATATCGTAGGGCCCCCTCTTAGTTTTTCATTTCCTTTTTAGTCCTGTAAATATTTTTAGAAACTTTTTCACGTAGGGTTATTTGCAATCTGGACCTTGTGCTTTATTTTAATTGCATGTATGCCCCTGTGTGTGAGTGACCACGTGCTTCGTCACGTGTGTATCTGGGCATTTTACACATCTTGTCCTGTAGATCTGGATGGTTAATGAATGAATGAATATTTTTTAAGTAATTGCAATTATACCCCTGTGAGCATTGATTATGCGCATGTGCGTTATTTAGTGGGTTTTTTTGCATCCATGTCCCTGGGCTTTTGATACGAGTTATCAAAAGCCCCTGAGACTTGGTTTTTATCACAAATTGGTCCCTGTGTGCCCCAGCCACGCGCCACGCGCGTGACTTGCTGGGCATTTTGCACCAGAGACCCCAGATCTTAGGGTATTTGCACATTGGTCCTTGTGCATAGTGCCCTCTTCTTCATTTTTGAATAAATATCAACCCACCTCCAAATCTAATGAAATTTCGACACATGGCTTTCTGTGATTTTTGAGGACATTTTTATTTTCATTTAGTATTTTTAAAAATTCAAAAACACTCTTTTTAGTCACTGTCTAACTTTAAAAATACCAAAAAAATATAAAATCACCCCCGAAAATTCTAAAAAAATTAGATACTGTAGTTTACTTGTTGTTTGATTTTCTAGCCAATTTTGGCTATTTTTCATCACTTAAAAACCTTAAAAATTGAAAAACCCCTAAAAACCCATAAAAATTATAATAAATTAATTAAAAATCCAAAAACAATAATTAGGGTGCCTAAATTTTCCTTATTCTTTCTAGATTATAGGAAAATTACCTTCAGGGCCTTTTGAGATCCAAGAGTATTTTATTTTTGGGTCTTAAGCCTTGCTGGACATTACCCTCTGTTTTTCGCATTGTTTGATTTTTAATAAATATTTTATCCATTAGAAAAATTCCAAAAATTCACCAAAAACAGTAAAAAACTTAAAAAAACCTAAAAACCAATTTTCTGGAATTTTTGTTTGATTTTTGGTGTGTTTAATAAATTGTGGAAGTTGCCTTGTTTTTCCTTTCTTTCATTTTCTTTATAATTTAAAAAAATCTAAAAAAATGTAAAAACAAATAAAAACCACTAAAAAAAGATTCCCTCGGATTTCTGACTACATCGTAGGCTATTTAGCCAATCTGTGCTCCTTGTGTTCGACCCTGGGAGCTATACCAGGTTAATCCTATAGCTAGATCGCTCTATTTTGTGCTTGCTTGTTTTTATCTGATTTGAGTGATTGATTTCTTCTTGATTGACTTAGTCTACTTGATCGAGGTCGCAACGACCTTTATTTCTGTACCTTTACCTCTGTCATTTAGCCGGGCATCAGCTGCTAATACGAATGGTTCAAATCTGCGTATAAATTTCCTTTGCACCACGTCGACAATGTTATTTCTGTTATCAAGTAATACACCTCCATTGGGTTCATACCAATCACACAAGAAAAGAACTACTTTATTCAAGCCTGGTATACTATATTCCACTTCTATAATCTCCTTTAAAATTCCGTAATAATTCAGATGATCTTCCTCATAACAAGATCCGCGCACCATCACTCCATGATTTTGAGTTGTCAAATATTTACCGGAATTTAAGGTATGAAAACGATACCCATTACTGTAACATGAGTTGTACGATCGAACCTTATAAACAGGTCCTTCTACAAAATATTTTATATATATTGTGAACTTATAGATCCTTCAACTTTACTTTTGTTTCGGACCTTTCTTTTAAGAAAGAACATAAACCTATAAGAAAATATGTTAAACATTTAATCTAAATAGTAAAGAAGGACTGACATTCCAATACATTTATTTACCTTTCAAACGGATACATCCAACGATATTTTACCGGTCCACCAACTTTTGCTTCCCATGGAATATGAATCATCAGATGCTCCATCGAATCAAAAAATGACGGGGGAAATATCTTCTCCAGGTTACACATAATCACAGGAATATTTTTTTGAAGATATTCCATCTCCATGCGGTGTATGCGTGACGAGCATAACACCTGGAAAAATCTGCTTACATCTGAAAGAGCATCGGTAATATTTTTTGGTAACAATCCTCTGAACACTAACGGTAGTAATCTTTCCATAAAAACATGGCAGTCATGACTCTTCATTCCCTTAAATGTAAACTTCTTCAGATCGACCAAATTTGAAAAATTTGATGCATATCCGTCTGGAAACTTCAATTTACTTGTCCATTCACAAACAAGCTTAACTTGATTTCTATCTAAAGTATACTTTGCTTTTGGAACTTCAACCCTTCCACTATCATGCTCCTTGATATGCAATTCTGGGCGATTACATATGAGTTGTAAATCACGACGGGACTTTACTGTATCTTTTGATCGACCGGTTACATTCATTACAGTGTAGAAGATGTTATCGAACACATTTTTCTCTATATGCATGACATCTAAGTTGTGTCGTATCAGTAACTTACTCCAATATGGTAACTCCCAAAATATACTCTTCTTAATCCAATTATGACTGTCACCAAAACCAGGAAGGTTTTTTGTTTTATCTCCATTTTCTAAGCCTGATTTTTCTAATTCTTCCAAGTACGATAATATCATATCGCATGTCTTAATTGGTGGAGGATCTGAAAGATCAATTGTATTTCTTTTGAAAGAATGTTTCTGTCTTCGATATGGATGATTACTTGGAAGAAATCGTCTGTGACAATCAAAAAACATGGTTTCTGACCGTGTTGAAGCTGGAATGATTTAGTACTATCCATACAATATGGACAACTTTTACGTTCATGCGTACTCCATCCAGATAACATTCCATATGCTGGGAAATCATTTATCGTCCAAAGTAGAGCTACTTTCATGTTAAATGTTTGACTCTTATTAGCATCATATGTATCAACTCCATCGACCCATAACATTTTCAACTCATCGATAAGAGGACGTAAATAAACATCAATGTACTTTCCCGGATGTGTAGGTCCTGGTACTAACAACGAAAGAAACATAAACTGTCGCTTATTACATAACCATGGAGGTAGATTATATGGCGTTGTCATTACTGGCCAACAAGAGTAATCTTTACTTCTTCCATGAGGATTAAACCCATCTGTACATAATCCTATAACGCAATTCCTCTTTTCATTATTAAATGTAGGAAAAGCTGACATCAATTCTTTCCAACAATCAGATTCAGATGGATGCTCCATATATTCATCGACTTTATGTTCCGCGTGCCATGTCATGTATTTCGCCGTTTCTTTACAATAATATAGTCGTTTCAATCTCGGAGTCAGCGGGAAATAACGTAAAATCTTTCTCGATATTTTTTTTCCACTCTTACTAGCTGTCTGATATCTTGGCTCATTACATTCAGGACACCGGTCTAAATGTTGATGTTCACCGTAATATAGAATATGGTGATTTATGCATGAGTCTATTTTAATTTCTGCTAAACCCATCTTCCGCGTCATCTTTTTTGTTTTGTAATAATTATCAGGTAATTCTGCATCTTCTGGTAACATCTTCTTAATAATCCTCAGCATTGCATCAAAATTACGATCGGTCATATTATATTCCATCTTCATCGATAGAAGATCCGAGACCGCATAAAGTTTTGAATATGTCTTGCAACCCAACCATAATGGCTCTTCCGCTTTTTTCAACAGCTCGTAAAATTCTGCAGACTCTCCATATGGTTCCTCATCATCTAACAAAGTATCATTGAATTCTGGACCCGCAACATCCATAACCATATTTGCAAAGGGATTAATATTGTCAACTTCTTCAACATCATTCGTTCTGTTCTCGAAATTCTCACCATGCCTCCACCAAATATGATATCCTTCCATAAAACTCATTCTATACAGATGTAACTGAGTTTCATCTTTTGATCTCTTCTTCATTAGACGACATTTCTTACACGGACACAAGATAGTTCTATCTGAATCCACAATACGGGAACCTTGTGCGTAAGCAAATTGAATGAATTCCTGAACACCTCTTTGAAAAGCATCTGCTATACGCCCATCTACTACACGGTTGTACATCCATTCTCTATTAGTCATATTTATGAACCTGAATTAAATAATCTAAAATATCAAATCTAAGAAATTGAGGATATCTAAACGTATCACATTTTTGAGATAAAAGATGAGAAGAGAAGTGTATTAATTGTGTTATCACTTTAGCCCGTCCATAAGGATTCAAATTTACTAAAAGATGATCGTTGTCACAAATATCTTTATTTCTAACGAAAATTCGGCAGCATAACCCTGCACCTCTCCCGTATACCCCATAAATCAATCGTAATTAATTATCAAAATAATCATATTATTGATTATTTCAATAATAAATATGACTGATTTGGTATACAGAAGAGGAAGGGGTTATGAACCGAATTTCCGTAAGAAATAAAGACATTGTGACACGGATCACCTTTTAGTAAATTTGAATCCTTACGGACCCCCTTAGTCCGGGACCTCCGAACTAAGGAAAGCTAATATAAATGTAATACTTTAAGATCATTTTACGTCATACATTTGTAAGTGCTACAAATGACACTATAAAATAATCTTAAAATATTTATTCATTTATATTAGCCGGGCATTTACGTATATTTGGCTGATTAACGATGGGGATAGGGATAAGTGTGATCCTTATTTAGTGCCTAATACAGTGCTTGGGTCACTAAAAGTAAATGGGCACCTACAAAAAAAATTCGAACCTGCATACATCAAAATCCACGACCATTGGTCTGGGATAAACATCCCAAAGTGAGTCCAATAGTGCTGTGAAAAAATAAAAAAATATAACACAGTTAGAGGTGATCAAATCCTCTAACGTGTTGCACACGCCACCCGTTGTGCAGGGCCACACACCACCCGGTGTGGAAGGACGCACTGTGTGTGAATAATTTTGTGCGATTTTCTAATAATTACTAAATCAAATTTTAGACTTATTATAAACCTATGTATAAGTTAATGTGATATAATTGGTCACATTAACTAAAATTTAATGTGATAATAAATTATCACAAAATAAACAATGGTGTATATCATATCTCATATCAAAACGATATGAAATTTTAAAACTGTTATTAATGATGTTGATAATATCTAGTATCTACATTATTGAAGTTGAGTAACTAAAGTTATTCACAAATTTCATAACTAATCATTTTCGAACATAATGTTTGTGGAGGCATTTTATCTACATTATTCCGAGGCATTATAAAAGTTGAGTAACTAATCTTTTCTGAGCATAACTAATCTTAACTAATCATACAAGCATTTTGTCATTTAAAATTTACAAAATTTAAACATAATGTTCGTTGAGGCATTTAATCGAACACCTACAGGGCATACAATGCTACATATTATTTAGACAAACAATTCGAAATAACAATACTATACTGATCTACTATTATCCTTAATATGTAAAACACATATAAACTAACAAAATACTACACTACATTCAACAAAAATTTTAAACCCTAATCTATCCAAACAATACAACTATGTAATGAAATCAAATAAAAAGAGAAAGGATTAAAGATTATACCGAGTAGTAGATGTAGATCTACTCAAAACACGAAAACCACGGGCGTCGGGGTCGGGGCGGAGGGCTTGCGGGTCGCCGGAGGGGAGGAAATGGGAGAGGTTTGCGTGAGAAATGAGGAAGAGGGACGGCGCAGTCTCTGTTTACGGGCTTGGGCGAGCACACTTAAGTGCTCGCCAGGCCGTCGCCCGATGCTCGCCCCTATATTTCCAGCCGCTAAAATTTTCCGCGCAACGAAATTCAAGTGGGCGAGCACATTGAGCGAGCACATGGGCGAGCACATGTGCTCCTCAATACTGGTAGATGCGTCTCTCCGCAAAATTCAAACCAGCGACCCACATGGGCGAGCACTTGTGCTCTTAGTGTGCTCGCCCATTACGGGGCGAGCACATGTGCACGCCAGGTGCACGCCGAGTTGTGCACGCTAATCCCGCCTTTTTTGTAGTGTATGTTACATATCTTCTCTTTGAGACAGGCAAGGCAGATTGAAAACCTGCCACTACTCCCATGAACCCGAGCATGAAGTTGTACGATGATGATACTGAGGAGGCAGACAAGATGAGGTACATGGTGCTCATTGGGAAGCTCTTTTATGTGACCATCACTAGGCCAGATATATCCTTTGTAATAAGCAAAGTGAGTTAGTTCATGGAGCAGCCTAGAAAAACACATATGGATGCAAACCATATGATTCTGAGGTATCTGAAGGCCTCACCTGGCACTGATCTTCTATTCAGCAGGGGGACATTACTTTCCATTATAGCTTTTGCAGATGCAGATTATGCATGATGTCTCAAGGACAAAAAGCCTATTTCTAGCTTTGCGGTATTCATAGGGAGTTTCTTGGTGTCATGGAAGAGCAAGAAGCGAATGGTAGGTAGTTGCCATATCTAGTGCAGAATCAGAGTATAGGGGCATGGCACGGGATAGTACAAAGATGATGTGGAGTAGATAAGTTCTTACTGGCCTGATAATTGAGGTGCATCTTCCCATACACCTCTACTACGACAACCAAGCTACTCTCTACCCACCAACAACACAGTCTTCCAAGAGAGAATCAAGCATATCGACGTAGACTATCACTACGCTTGAGGCATGATACAGAAGGGTCTCATCTCCACTTCTCATGTTAGCTCATGAGATCAGACAACATATGTATTTTCCAAGACCCTAGCCAGAGAACTTTAGCAGAGATGTTGTTCCAAGTTGAGCATGATATATATCTATGTTCCACCTTAAGGAAGGGTGTTGAGATATTTGTTATATGTTGTGTCGTTTATGTTTTATCTATTCTTTTTATCTTCTTTATGCATTTTGCCCAACACGTTACTCTTCTTTATAAGAGAACCCTAGTCCCTCATGAATAGATGATTCATTATTTTTTTCTCCACAATTATCTATTTCAAAACTGAGTACAACAATCTATCTAGAAGCCGAAAAGGTGGTGGTGAGTATCGGGTTGGGCCTCTTTGGATCTGAAGGTCCATTTAAATTAATGGGCAATGGGTTGGGTCACAACCTGAAATTTTTGTCATGGATATCCTTCGACCCGACCCATAATATGGGTTCGGGTTCTGGTTGGACACTCATTTAATATATTTTGAGGTAGCAACATTGAGAAAGAAATGAAAAGATACTTATACTAGTGATGGAAGAACACAGATGAACGGGCATTTCGAGGAGTATGCTATGGGAATCATTGATTCAAAACTAATGTTTCACAAATTAAAAAGAGTGTATTATATGAGATAAATGTAAGATAACAAGGAAAGAAATGATGCTCATCTTGTAGTCAGAAAAGTAATGTTACGATGAAGATGAGGATAAAAACTTCACCATAAATTTGATGTAAGATAAGACAGTGGACAATTATGTATGCGTAAATAGTAAAGATCAATGGAAATATCATATATATATATATGTATGTATATATATATATATATATATATGTATGTATGTATGTACGTACTATTATAATATGAGATCATAGATTATTATATAGGACATTGGATCTCTCATATTCGTTGCTATATCATTAGCAACGCTTATCTGCTGCAAATTTACAATATTTGAGATAATGGTCAAAGGTCTGGTCTTTTTTCTAATAGGTTTTAAGTTACTTAAATATTGATTTTCCTTTGATTGTCAAGATAAAATAGTTAGACATGTCGGATATGAATGAAACTTGACATGTTTGTAGAGATTCAATTCATGTGGTTGGATGACTTGGATTTTTGGAAACAATTTTACCAAGAAAAAGGATTACAGCAGTCCCTGTCACAGTTTGGGGATCTGCTCCCATAACTCTCTCTCTCTCTCTCTCTGATTGCTGACTGAAAGTTTGGTGCCGCAGGTATTTCTTCTTGGACATAATTAGAGAAAAGGATAAGGCGCAGCTGGAGGGGTGGATTAAAGAGGCACCTGCGGAGAGCTCGACAAGCTCCGGAGTCGATGCGCGCAGCATGATAATCGCGGTGTGGGGAATGGGTGGTCAGGGAAAGACCACCCTCGTCAGGAAGATCTATAATGACCTACAGAAGTCCAAGCAGTTCAACTGCTTGGCGTGGGTAAACGTGTCCAGAACTTACCACATGATGGAGCTGCTTAGAAGCCTTGCATTTCAACTATGTGAGGGGAAGATCAATCCAAGTGATGCAGACAGTGATGCCTGTACGGTCGGTTACGAAGGTGCGATAGATGGAGCAGCGCTGATTAATAAGATCAGGCGCTCAGTTAGAGGACAAAGGTACGTGATTGTCTTCGATGATGTATGGGAAGTAGATTTCTGGGGGAAAATCCAGGGGATGCTGGATGGAAATCTGGGCAGTAGGATCCTAATTACGACACGAGAAAAAAGAGTGGCTTCTGCTCTAGCAAGGCCTGGGAGGGTTTTAGATATGGATAAATTATCGGACAGGGAAGCCTGGTCACTTTTCTCCAGCAGGTCATTCTGGTCTAATCCAGAACACAGCATTCCCGGCGAGCTGGAACACCGGGCTCGTGATATTGTGAACAAGTGCGAAGGCCTACCGCTGGCAATTGTGGCTGCGGCCACGGTGATGTCTACCCAAGGGAGAGAAGTAGATGCTTGGGAGAAGGCGAATATAACACTAGGGCAGGAGCTAGACGAGAACAGATTAAACAGTATCTTGATGCACGGCTGGTACCAACTCCCACATCAGCTGAAACGGTGCTTCTTGTATTGCGCCATTTTTCCAGAGCGGTATTTGATCAAGAGGAAACTGCTCCTCAGGTTGTGGGTGGCAGAAGGTTTCATCGTAGAAGAGAAGGCGGGGAAGACGAAGGAAGATGTGGCTCAGGATTACCTTGAGAAACTCATTGCCAAAAGCATGATAGAAGTCGCAATGGTAAACGAGAACGGCAGAGTGAAAGCTTGCACGATCCATGATGAGTATAGGAATGCAGCACTCAAGATCTCGCGAAAGCAGAAATTTCTCGTGGTTCATGACAGGCAACAGGAAACATGGGATCCCGATACTCGTCGCCTTTCACTCCATAATGTTGCAAGCACGAATCTGAAGAATGACGATCCGGAACGGTTACGCTCCATGTTTGTGTTTCCTAATGCTGATGGAGACCTTCCACCCAGCTCGTTCTTGTCTTGGAAGTATAAGCTATTGAGGGTTTTAGATTTGAGGAACATTCCTATTACGGAGGTTCCGAAGCGGCTGTTTAAACTGTACAACCTTCGGTACCTCAGCCTTAGGAACACCAAGGTCGGTGAAGATGGGTTCACCGAAGATTTAGAAAACCTTCATCAGCTGCTAACGCTTGACCTGTGGAATACAGAAGTGAAGTCATTGCCACGAAACGTTCTTAAGTTGCAGAACCTCGAGCATCTCATGTTCTGCCAAAGATTCAACGCACTGAATTCCTGTAAGATGACATACAGCAACGTGTTCAATATTCGAGGTCGGGAAGCACCGAAAGGCATATGGGATATGAAGAATTTGCGGACCCTCAAAACCATCGAAGCCAACGAAGATCTTATCAGCAACATCCACCGAATGGAACATCTGAGAACCTTGTCCATCACCAAGTTAAAGCTCGAACACTGCCAGGGAATCGTCAGAGCTATAAGTAGAATGAGTCACCTCCAACGTTTGGCCTTGAAAGCTGAGGAGGGCGAAAAGATGTCGTTCTTCAATAATCTAAATACCCCCCCTCCGCAACTCCAGAAGCTCCAGCTGAATGGACCCTTGAGGCAGGCACCGGTATGGTTCCGAAAGCTCAATAACCTCACGCACATGTACCTCTTCGACTCCCAAACAAACGGAAACCTCATAACTGAGCTCCAGTCACTGACCAACTTGGTGTTCCTAGTACTTGACAATGCATTCTCGGCGGTGGAGCTGCTGCACTTCGGCCCTCAATCGTTCCCGAAACTCCGCATATTATATCTGGATAATCTACAGATCAACAAAGTGGTAACTGACCGAGGTGCTCTGCCTGTACTTGAAAAGCTATACGTCAGCAGGTGCACATCATTGGGAAGTGAATGGCAAGGAACAGAGAACCTGTCGGCACTGCGGGAGTTGTTCCTACGAGAACCGACGAAGGATCTGGAGTACTTCTTGGGTGGGAAAATGAACCAACTCAATGTGAAGCTGCAGAGATTAAATTGAGCACGATTCTGCATCCTGGGAATCTTTCTATGCTTCTCTTTGTTCATTGACAAAAGAGACTAAATAATTGTTGAGCTTGGAAGAACTTACTCCGTAAGAAATTGTTGTGTAAAATGTTACTGGATATCCGTAAATGAAAAGTTGTTTCTCAATGAATGTCATGCCACTACAACAAAAACGGTCTTCTAGCAACTCAATTTTAGCAACGGACTTAGCTGTTGCGACAGCCATTCCTTATCTATCTCCAGAAGTTGCGTGGCCAGAGACTTTAGCGACGATGATTCCATCGCTACAACTGTTGCGACGACTATTCAGTCAGTACGATACTTGTGGTGGCTGAATGTTCAATGACCACAACCTTGAAGATGAAATTATTTAGATTTTGCAATCGATAGTAAATCAACAAAGCGAAGTGTCTGCTATAACAAATTAACAGCTGCGTCACACTTCAATTACTATATATATAATTATCCTCCCGACAAGCAATGCTAGAGCACTAAGACTTTTTTTGTCGCTTTTCATGCTCAGCTCCCCACGTACTTCCATAACCCACTGAGCAAGTTTCTCTTCATAGATGCTCTTTATCCTATCATCTCAGCCCCTCCCACGTACTTCCATAATCCAATGAACACCCAAAAAGTTTTTCTTCATAGCTTCATAGACCGATAATTTAGACCATTCAACATCAACTTTATCCTATCATTTGACAAAATCTGGAATGTTGATTTAAAACAAATCACTCAAATGTGACATCAATAGACATAGATGAATATATGCAATGTCACCCCACACAGCAAAGTTCTTTCAACAGAATTAACAGCCATGGCTCGAACACCTGAAGTACAGCTTCAAATCACAATAAATGGATTATGCAGATTTAGGATCGTATCACGCTTTAACACTAGTTAATAATGTAGTCCTAAGACAAAAAACCCCAATAATACTTGCAATGCATTAGACAACACAACCCTAATATCAACATTTCTTATCCCATACCATTTTCCTTTTTTTGGAGCATAAAAGGGTTGTAAGAATAAAGTGGATGTTCACGCAGACCTCAAAATCGACACGCCTTCCACATTGTAATAATTTATTGGGGTTTCTCTTCATGTAGAGATACAGGAATAAACAAAGGAGTCCGTACTTTCCAGGGCCAAGATCATCTTGTCCGCTACTATGAAATATGTCATTTCTGCTGCTGCAAAAACATTCGTATTTATTTGTTTAGAAAGGAATTTTGCTCTCAAAAAAATAAATTAGCTTTAAAGGAAGTGGAATATTACAACCAACCTATGGGGTTCAGAATGACTCTGTCCCTTGTAAGCATCTTCGAGCTCACCAGCTATAATATCATCAAAGTTAATTGTATAAATAAATATAGTGAATGTGGAAATGTGTGAAATGAAATTTTTATTCCTCGTAGTCCTAGAGCTCTCTTATATAGGAGAAAGGCTCTAGGAAGAAATTACATTAAGCAGATTGAAGAATAGAAAAATATAAATAAAGACAGAGACATAATTATCTCAACACTACCCCTCAAGCTGGAGCATATATATCTATCATGCTCAGCTTGGAACAACAACGGTGAAAAGGACCTCTCGCAAGAGCCTTGGTAAACATGTATGTAATATGATCGCCTAAAGCAACATGAGAGGTGGAAATAAGCCCCTTTTGAATCAAATCAAGGGTATAATGACAATCTACTTCGAGGTGTTTTGTTCTCTCATGGAGGGCTGGATTATTAGCTATAACCAGAGCAACTTGATTATCATATTTGAGATGCATTGGAAGAGGCACCTCAATAGCTAGGTCACTCAGGACGGACTTGACCCACATCATTTTTGTGATCCCTTGGGCCATAGCCCTATATTCCGATTCAACACTGGACCGAGCAACAACTGTCTGTTTCTTACTCTTCCATGAAACCAGAGAGCTACCAAAGAACTCAGTGAAGCATGAAGTAGACTTCATGTCCTTGGGACACCCATCATAATCCGCATATGCACATCCAGTAACTGAGAAAAACGTATCTCTTCTGAAAAGAAGACCTGCGCCTGGAGAGGATTTCAGATATCTCAAAATCATGCAAACTGCATCCATATGAACCTGTCTCGGTTGCTCCATGAATTGGCTGACTCTGTTCACAGCAAACGATATGTCAGGTCTGGTAACATATAGCAACTTCCCTACAAGCTCTTTGTACCACCTCTTATCCACATCCTTAGAGTCATCATCATAGAATCTAGCATTGGGATCCATTGGTGTAGTGGCAGGCATGCATCCTGTCATGCATGTCTCAGATAGAAGATCAGTAACATACTTCCTTTGTGTCATAACCATACCACGCTGATTGCGTGCAGACTCCAAGCCAAGGAAGTAACGTAGTATGCCAAGGTCCTTGGTCGCAAATCGTCCTCCAAGGAAATCATTAGCTGCCTTGATAATATGTTCATCGCTGCCAGTAACAGCAATATCATCAACATAAATCAGAACAACAACAGTACCTATCTGAGTTCTCTTAACAAAAAGAGAATGATATGTAGTAGATCTGGCAAAGTCATTCTGTTCAATCAACTCTGAGAGCTTCTGAAACCAAGCCCTCGAACTCTGCTTGAGGCCATATATAGCCTTGTGAAGACAACACACCATCTTGGACTCCCCCTCTGCAGCAAACCCTGGTGACTGTTGCATGTAAACTTCCTCCTGCAGATCTCCATACAAGAAGGCATTCTTGACATCTAACTGGAAAAGCGGTCAGTCACTAACCACATCAACTGCAACAAGAATCTGTAACGGAGTGACGAGCAACTGGTGAAAAGGTATCATGATAGTCCATCCCATATCTTTGCATGAATCTACGAGCTGGACTTATATCTGTCGATAGTGCCATCATAGGTGTTTCACAGTAAACACCCACTTGCTACCTACAATAGATGCATCTAGAGGAGCCTGCACAACACTCCACGTACTTCGAGACTGCAAAGCTGCCATCTCCTCTTCCATCGTCAAATGCCGTTGACTAATCTTTATCGCCTCCTGAAAGGAACATGGTATCTCCACACCTAATACTCCCACAACAAATCGATGAAAATCCTCAGAAAGATGGTCCAATGAAACATGAGAAGCAAGGGGATGCATAGTGCAAGCACGCCTCAGCTTTCATAGAGAAATAGGAACACTCAAGTCTTCAATACTCGCAGAAGATGTAGCATCTTGTACATCCTGCACATCAAGTTGTACATGCAAATCACCACTACCATTCGTAGAACTCAAATACTCAGAATATACCTAGCTTAGGGGTGCTGGATGATGGAGGAGGCACATGAGCACGAGGTCAACACTTGTAAACATGGGGAAAGAAAGTGTGGAGGGTGGTGGTGGAGGTGGTGGTGGTGATACTGAAGGTATAGTGGAGATCGGAGATAGAGGCATATAGACCTCTTTCCCATTTTCTTAAGAAATGAGCTTGTCACCTGTAGGAGAGAAGTACATAATAGACTCAAAAAAGGTGACATCTGCACTAATGTAATACCTTCGTCGAGCAGGGTCGAAGCAACGATATTCCTTTTGGGTCTTGGAGTACCCAACAAACATACATTCGATAGCTCTTGGAGAGAGCTTGTCAAGACCAGGAGACATCTGATGAACAAAAGCCATTGAACCAAGGACACGAGGCGTGAGCGAGAAAAGATCCTTCTTGGAAAATGCAATCAAGAACGGGATCTTTTCCCCCATAATCAAAGAGAGCATACGATTTACCAGGTAACAGACAGTTAGAATCGCATTCCACCAGTACGAATGAGGGGCACAGCTCTGAATCAAAAGGGTCCTGCTAACATCCAGAAGACGACGGTGTTTTCTCTCAGCCACTCCATTCTGTTGGGAAGTATACACACAAGAGGTTTGATGCACAATCCCATGAGATGCAAGTAATTGGGCAAGCCGAGTGCTACAAAATTCCAAGGCACTGTCAGACCATATAAGCTTGATTTTAGCTGAAAAGATGTTCCTTATTTTATTAATAAAAGACTGAATAACAAGATCAGCATTAGACTTATTTTTAAGAAGAAAGATCCACGACAACCTTGAAAACTCATCAACCGCGATAAGATAAAATCTATGCCCCTAATGATCTAGGACATGACTGGGACACCAAATATCAAAATGAATCAACTCAAACAGACTATGACCACTTCGACCATGACGACTCTGGAAAGTGGACCGATGATGCATCTCAAGCTGGCAGGCCTCGCACTGAAAGGTAGAGTAAGGAGAAATTTGTGGAAGAACATGACACAGCTTTTGCAGAGGAAGATGACCAAAACAAAGATACCACATATAGGGGAGACGTAGATCCGGTGCGAAGAGAAGAGGCACCAGCATAAGGAGACTGCACCAGTCTGTAGAGACCTCCTTGCTGACCGCCAGAACCAATCACCATGTCCGTATCCTGAAACACAAGAGCAGATGGATCAAAAATGGCATGACAGTGTAAATCCTTTCTGATTTGACTAATAGATAGTAAATTCATGGAAAACTCAGGAGCATAAACAACATTATGAAGCCTCGTTGCAGGAGTTAACTACACCTCCTCCTGATCAGTGATGGGGGAGTGTGTCCCATCTGCTATCACAACAGATCGTCCAGGCTGGGTTGGACTAAAAGCACTAAACTAACCTCTATCACCACAGAGTTGATGGCATGCACTAGAATCCATGATCCATTCTGACAAGTATGCCATGTAACAACTAGTAAAGGCATATGTTGTACCTGATGTAGATATTTATGTAGAGGCAGCTACCTGTGGGGATCCTGAAGGAGAGCTGGTTGACCCAGGAGAGCTCATCAAATCTCTGATCAGACACAGGTGGGGAACTGCTAACATGGCTGAATCTGTTCTGCAACATGTGCTGAAGCTGGGAACCCATGCTTGGAATAGCATGTTTCCTCAGAGTAGCCTAGTCTGTGACAATAAGTACAAGGCTGACGAGGGGACCGACTACCCCCTCCCCTGCCACGGTAACCTCGACCACGAAACTGTGCAGGGCCTCTTCTACCACGAGATGATGCCATGGCTAAGGATGTCTGTAACTGTTGAGTGTCACTTTAAGATATGGAGAGCCTACTCAACATGTGATATGCCTTCTCCATTAGAGGTATTGTGGCATTAGTAAGAATCTATACTCTAGCTGCATCATACTCAGGTTCGAGAGCCGCTAGAAAAACTCCATGTCATCACCGACTCCTTATATGCCTTAAGCTACTTAGGTGTGGCAGTCAAGGGAATGTAACCATGTAGCTTCGCAAACATACCCACAAAGAAGTGTAGAGGGTATGAAGGGAGCAACCATTCTTCTTCGATGTGAAGATATCGTGCTGGAGCTGCAGTATCTTCGACTCATTCTTCGCCGGGAGAGTATGTAGCGGCGAGAATGTCCCCACATAGCCTTAGTAGGCTGACTCAGAATATCATTAGCTATCTCTGATGACACCGTCCCAGTTAGCCACACACCGTGCATAAGCGTCATCTGCCTCTCATGAGGCATTTGTCCTAGTCTTGTCACTTTCCTCCTCCATACTGAGGATGTGCTTCTTGCCATTACATTACATTAAACTCATGAACTGCATGGCCCACAGCTCATAGTTTGTTCCATCCATCTTGATTATGGGTGATGGACCTTTGAAGGCACCCATGGATGAAATATCTGCTTTGTTGTCGGATATGATGATAAATATCTCCAAGACTGGGTTAGCAACAAGGACTTGTGCCTACACTGGCATATGGAAAGATGGTTGTAGGTGTACACACATACTACAACCTCTTCCATTCTTTGGAGACGCCTTTGGCTAACTAGGGTGTTTTAGATAATCTTGTCACACCCTTGCAATCCAAGAACAAGAGACACGGCTAGTCGGCGATAGAGGGACGCACGTCGTGGCGAGAGGTGGCAATGCGGGCTGGTCCATACGGCTACGGAAGAAGGGTGATGGAGGCACACGGTGGAGGCACGGCTCGTGCACGAGGGTGCGCTGGAGCACGGCGATGGAGGCACGGCCCGCGCACAAGGTTGTGCTGGCGTGGCCCGAGCGCAAGGTTGCGCTTGCGCTGGGTGGTGGCTGCGACTGCCTGCGCAAGTTGTGAGCAGCACGGCTGGGGGCAGCGGCTGCCTGCACGGCGAGGGGTGATGAATACCCATTCATCACTCTTTATTCTTCTATTTTAGCTACAAAAACCTTTGCAAATACATGTAGATTTGTGTAAATATCAATAAATACCAAAAGCATGCATTGTGTAAAAACCTATAATTAGCATGTTTTTGTGCACAAAATAAAAGAATAAAGAGCAAAAAGAAAAAGAGGGAAATATTTAGAATAAATATTGAGCAACCTAACCCAAGGGAGGGCTCAGCATGGGCCTGACCGCATAAAAGCCAAAGTAGAGGGAGATAGGGGCTCACATTTGTACATATTTGTAAATACATAAAACTATATATTTTCCTCACCCAAAAATATACTTGTATATATTGTGTATATTCTATTAAAAACAAAATAAAAAGATAAAATCAAAAATTCAAAAAGATCCTTCACCATGTGTATAAACCATCCTCTTGTATTTATTTAACCTTGTAAATAAATTCATTTATTTTCTAAAATTTTTGTAAATATTCTATGGCATACTTTGTAAATAAAATAAATAAAAAGAAACAAAACAAAAATCAAATAAAAATCACAAAATGAAAAATACAAAAATACATTGTATAAATACCATGTATATAAGTGTATTCAATTATTTATTTCACCCTTGTATATATATAATAAAAATAAAATAAAAATATTATTTTATTCCATATTTTATCTTGTAAATAAATAAAATACAAAATGGGCATAAAAACACATAAAAATAACAAATAAAAAATCAAAAATAAAAATCCATATAGTGTACATATACCTATATATAGAGCTAACCTATTTTTATTTCCAAAAATTAAATAAAAATCACCAAAAAATAGAAAAAAATAAAAGAAAAATATTTCATGTTTTGAGTTTTCACTAATTCGACCTATTTATGCCCTAAAAAAATAAAACAAAAATCAATAACACGTGGCAGAGTCTGGTTGGTCCACGGGGGAATGTTGACCCCGGTCAACTCCCCCGCGACCCCTTTCCTATTCTGGACCACGCGCGCCGCGCCCTCTTCCCCGATTTTTCCCACGCGCTCCAGCCTGTCTCCCACTCAACCCCCGCGCCCAGATTCTTCGCCGCACATCCCTCTCCCTCGCCGGATCCTTCGCCATCAAAATCACGCCTTCCTTTGCTGTCCTCACGCAACCCTAATCGCCCGGTCACATTATAAAACCACCATCTCCGCCGCCCTCGCGCCGCATCTTTGGCCATTCTCTTTCTCTCCAGTGACCTCCATTGGCTCCGCCTGAGTGACAGCGAGCGCCAGCCCTTGTTGCAGTGAGGTGAGGAAGCGATCCCATTGATCCGGCGAACATCGCCGCCTTTGCTCCGCCGCCAGCGTCGAGCACCGAGCTTCAGGCCTTGACGCCCTTCGAAGCTACGACCCGGAGATAGCCCATCTCCAGCACAGTCTACTTCAGCCATCAGGTAACCTTAGTTTCCTCTAGTTTAGTCTAATTTCCGATTACGCCCAAATCTACCCCCGACGCACTTCTTCGATTCCGGTCACCTCACGCTACATCTCGACCATCCGACCATCTCATCACCTTCGCGATCCCCTCACGCACCTTCTTCACCCATTCGCACAACCCAGATCGCACAGGATCTGGGAGTCGAGCTCCCTCGCCGTCGCTTCGCCGGAGCTCTTCCGCCCCACCGCACCGTTCATCTTCACCCCGTCTTCTTGGGTCGAGGCACTTTGCCCTCGACCCGCGAAGCTCCTTGAATACTTTGCAGGTCAAGAGGAGGCCGTCTGAGGCCCCCCGACATCTTCCCAGGAGCTTCTTCTTCGTTGACCTCGCCGGAGCCTTCCAGGGTTCGGCCGAGGCCTTGGCCATCACCATCAGCTGCGGGCAGCCACCAGGAACCTTCTCCGACCTTCAGGCGCAGCTGAGGAGGACCCGAGCGCACGCAGGACGTCGGCGAAGTTCGCCGGCGTCGAGTTCTTCCTCCACCTTCCAGAGCCGTCCGATGCACCCTTTGCTCCAGATCTGATCGTGACCGTCCATCCTTGAAGGAGCAGCAGCCGTTGATCTATCTGAGGAGACATCTGGACCGTTGCAGCAGAGGAGAGAGGCACCCGAGCCCCGCACCGCTCGATCAGCCACGTGCCTCTCCCTCCACCGTCGATCAGAGCCGAAGAGGAGAAGAGAGAAGAGGCGCCGCCATCCAGACCGTCAGATCACCCACGTGGCGCCCATCCGACCGTCGGCTATTAATAAAGGGGTAAATATCATAGGGCCCCCTCTGTTTGTCGTATTTCTTTTTAGTCCTGTAATTTTGAATTCTAGTTGTTTATTTTCTGGGTTATTTGCATCAAGGACCTCACACTTTATTTTAATTGCAATTATACCCCCGCCAGTAGTGAACCACGTGCGTCGTCACGTGTTACTTTGGGTTATTTGCAATATATGCCCTGTATGTTCTGGTTGTTATGCAATGAATGAAATGTTTTGTTAAATTGCAATTATACCCCTGTGAACACTTTATATGCGCATGTGCTTTATTTCTTGGGCTTTTTGCAACCTTGCCCCTGGGGTTTTGATACGTGTTATCAAAAACCCCTAGGACTTGGTTTTTATTACAAATCAGTCCCTGTGTGCCCCAGCCACGTGCGAAGCGCGTGACTTGCTGGGTATTTTGCACCAGGACCCCAGAACTTTTGGGTATTTGCACTTAAGTCCCTGTGCACAGTGCCCCACCTTTATTTTTGAATAAAATATCAAACGACCTCCAAATCCAATGAAATTTTGACACATGGCTCCTGCCATGGTGTAGGAATTTCTATGATTTTTTGGGGACATTTTTGATTTGATTTATTATTTTTAAAAATTCAAAAACTCTTATTTTCGCCACTGTTTGACTTTAAAAATACCAAAAAAAATAAAAACTCCACTAAAAATTCCAAAAAAATTAGGTATTGTTGTTTACTGGTTGCTTGATTTTCTAGCCAATTTTGGCTACTTTTCATCACCTAAAAACCCTAAAAATTGAAAAATCCTTAAGAACTCATAAAAATTGTAGTAAATAAATTAAAAATCCAAAAACAATAATTGGGGTGCCTAAATTTTCCTTATTCTCCATAGAATATAGGAAAATTACCTTTAGGGCTTTTTGAGATCCAAAATTATTTTATTTTGTGGTCTTAAGCCTTGCTGGACAGCACCCTACATTCTTTGCATTGTTTTGATTTTTAATAATTATTTTATCCATTAGAAAAATTCCAAAAATTCACCAAAAACAGTAAAAAACTTGAAAAACATAAAAACCATTTTTCCATAATTTTTGCATCATTTGTGTGTCTTGTATAAATTGTTGAAGTCCCCTTGTATTTACATTCTCTCATTTTCTCACCTTTTAAAAATCTAGAAAAATTCAAAAACAAATAAAAACACTAAAAAAAGGACTCTCTTGGATTCTGACTACATCGTAGGCTTCTTAAGCCAATCTGTGCTCCTTGTGTTCGACCCTGGGAGCTATACCAGGTTAATCTTATAGCAGACCGCTCCTTCTTGTGTTTTGATTGATTGATATTTTCTGAGTGGTTATTTTTCTTGATTGACATTCGAGTGACTGAGGTCGCAACGACCTACATATTTTATTTCCTACCTTAGTCTCTTCTTAAAATTGTGCGATCAGAATGGCGCCGTTGCCGGGGAGCACGGCTTTGTAGTCAGTTATTCATTCTGCTATTTTTGTCTCTCTCTATATTATAACTGTTTTCTGACACTCTCTCTTTCTATTTTTGTGCGAGGTACTGCTTGGACTACTTGGAGTACACTTTTTGAGGACCCGCACGGGAAGAAGAGCAGGAGGAGAGAGAGGAGAGAAAATTTTTATCTCAGAGAGAGAGAGAGAACATTTCTTGTTGTAATAATTTAGGACTCAGACTTTGGACATTCTTGGACATTTGTAACTTAGCGGGTCTGTTTCGCTGAGCACCGGTGTGCTCGGGGGACCCAATTGGATTTTCGCGGCTTTTATCGTGGTTTTATAGCTAGCTGCCTTTTCCGGTGTTTACGCGGTTTTCCTCGAGCCCCTAGATTTAGGACTTTTTGTTGATTGTGACGTAGATTTCTAAGGCCCAAACACTTAATAGAATATCTGTTCCCATAGAACGCAATTGGACCTTAATAAAATTCACTGAAAAAGTTAGTTTAATTGGATTTGAGACCACGTGCCGTGAGGAGTCACATACAGCGCTGGCAGGACCCGTTGTGGCGGGCACCGAGTGACTCCCAAGATCGGACTCCGGACTCAATTCGATTAGCTAACTATTGTTCTTCACGATCAATAGAAGTTGCTCATCTAGGACTCGGTTTTTCCCGTTGCATCATTTAGGTAGTTTTATTTCTGTCTTTAAATTCTGCGCGGATCACTTGCATGTAGAGTGCTGGAGACAAGGTACGCATTTCTTTCTCTGCATGCATCATTGATTTCTTCGCGCATCGGCTTTTTCGTCTTCTCCCTCTGTTTTTGGATTAATAATCAGGAGAATCGGAAAAACCGTTAGGCCGCTTGTATTTATTTTGAAAAATATTTAAAAAGAAAAACAAAAAAATTGGGACTGCTAATTGAACTTGACTCTAAAATCAAACGTAATTGATTCACTTCATTGTATTGGGAGAGCAATCCCCTCATTGTTTGCGCTTTTAATTGCTCGCGTACACACTAAGGAGTATTGCCCAAATCCCATTCAAAGCCTCTTAAGTGTTTGTACAACTTTGTCTTCTCACCAAACTCTTAAAATTGAAAAGATAAAGACCGAACTCTCACGGTCAGATTTGTGTTGAGTTGGTGAAATGAGGGTTTGCATTGTGTTTTTGTATGTCTTTGGTGTGAGTCAGTTACGATCATTCTTTGAATCATTAGCAGTCACCTTTCCTCCCTCCCTTCATTTCCCTCTCTTCATGATGGGTCGCTTACCATTCCAGCCGAATTCTGCGGCTTCTTCATTTCACGCCCATCATTCCCGCCCACTCTCTTGGGAGGTCGGAACCCCATCCGACTTCTCATCTTCACCCTACCCACCCGCCCATTTGGGACATGCTGTGAGTGATACCCATAGAGACCAAATTGACCAAACAAGAGACACGGGTGTTCACCTTGCTGAGATGAGAGTGCATTCCATACGCGATCAAATGGGGCATTGGCAAGCTTTGGATGACTTTAATCCTAAGATGATGGATGAGTACACCGATCAAGAAGCACACTCCGCTTCTACATTAAGCCCCTTCATTTTGGATTTAGAGTTAATTGATTTACTGCCCAAATTTTTAGGGGAAATGCACGAGGAACCTTATTTGCATATTGATGAATTTGAGGCTTTTTGTGTATCACGATCATATTTGGATATCACTTCTGAGGACATGATGCTGATTACCTTCCCATTCACACTTCAGAGTAGAGCCAAGACTTGGCACAGACGATTGGGAAGGAAGATTGCTACGTGGGAGATTTACGATCATTGTTTTTGCAAAAATTTTACCCCCGACTTAGAGCCGAGATGATGCGGTCTTTTATTCGTGATTTTTCAGTTAACCCCCAGAAGCCATTAAGAGATACATGGTTGCAGTTACGAGAACTTTTGAGGCGATTTCCAGATCATGGATTTTCGATGACTGACCTTATTCATATCGCCATGAGGGGGAGGACCGCAGAGCAAATATCATATGTCATTACCTCGTGTAGTGGTTCACACCATTGTCCCCGACTTGGATTTTGTTGAGACCATCTTGGATACACTTTCTGATCTTGCATATACACCAGATAATTTATTTGGGACAACACATGACCGAGAGATGACAACTGCTGAGTGTGTGCCACACCATGCTGATCTTGACATCACACACCGATCAGAGGATATGGATGCTACTACTTCTCATTTGATGGATGTGTTGCCTACTGTTGTGAGTTCCCAGAGCCGGACATTTGGTTGATGACCAATTGGATTTACAGTCAGATTTTGAGCCAGTCCCGCTCTTTCACATAGAAGATTCTTCGATTCTAGATCTGCTAGGATCCCAAGAGATACATGAGGAGCCCACATTTCAGCCATCCTTAGAGTCATTCCAGTATCCATACACAGTTGATTCAGTGTCTTGTCTTCAGGAGATCTTCTCATATTCGGAGATACATTTGGATTCATTTCAGCAAAGCAAGCTTGATGAGGGACCGATTTTTCATTCGACAGACCTTGATAGTCCCGTATTTGAGCCTTGTGTCCTCCCATTTGATGAGGTCGATATATTTTTGGAGGACATGACATTTGACAGCATTGATCCCCAATTTCCTGATGATTTGGCATTACTCCCCGAGGGTTATCTGCGGGAGGATGCCATGGACCATATAAACTCGGTTTCACTTTCTGGGAGTGCATCCGATCTGTCGGATAACGAGACCGAGTATTTTGATTTTTCTGATAATGAATTTGATGATTCTCTCCTCGACGACCCTCGCGAGGATGACCCGATCTTTGAGGTATTCGATGATTCACTGATTTGTCTACATTATATGCATCGGATATCAGCCTTTCTAGTAAGTCTCTTGATCTTGATCTTCCATATCTATTCGAGACTGTGATTGACGTGGAGGATTCACTGACTGATCCTTCTTTCTCCACGTTTGACTTCTTCGGTTCTGCTCTTTCACTCCATACAGACCTTGAGCCGACGATTTCTTTTGTGCTACCGGAGCCCGACTTCATCTGCCCATATCTTGATTCGGTAGCAAACACCCGCCTGATTGATTATCTGGGTGTTATCATTTACTCTCGTGACTCTGTTGACTTCGTTGTTGTTCTCCCACCGAGACGGCAACGACAGTACGGTATTCGCCTGACAGATGCCGTCCTGAACCTTGACACTGCGTTATCCTAACATTTGCGCCCAGCTAGGGGCGTAAACTCTAGCGCTCGTTGAGAGGCACCTCAACAATGATCACACCTGTATAGATCCAGTTGTCCATATCATTCTATTCTTTAGTCCCACATCCCATTTCTCATCTTATGATTATGCTATACTTAGGGTGTACTTTACCCTAAGTATAGGGGGGATGTCGGACCTGCGAGTATTCTTTTCATTCTTTCTGCTCTTGTTTTTGCTGCCTATACTTAGGGATATTTTACCCTAAGTATAGGGGGGGCAGATTCTGTATATTCTTCACTCGGCTTTCCTTCATGTACAGCTTTCTATACTTAGGATTAGTTAATCCTAAGTATAGGGGGAGACCACCGAGTTCCTCTTATTCTATTCATTCATTCGTTCTTGTACTTAGCCATTCCTTTTCACTTCCCTTTTACTAAGCACGAGTTATGTCTTCTTCATCGCTCTTGATCACTCTGAGGACATCGTTCGAGCTAAGTATAGGGGGTGTGTGTATATATTTCATATATACTTTAGCCATAACTCGTACTTTGCGTGAGTGTGTTAATAAATAAAATGGCTAAAAATCACAAAAATCACAAAAAATTAAAAATTTTTCATGTGCATAAACCTCTTTTATTCTTGCACATACATAGCTAGTGTATAAAGTATTTTTGTAAAAACGATTTCAAAAATCTTTTGTGTAAAGCTTGTGTAAAATATTTTGGTATCAAAATTATGTATATAGTACAAAATTTTTCCAAAATGTTTTGAAAATCAAAAGTTTGCAAAAATCTTGTGTAAATGTTTGTAAATATCTTTTTGCAAAACTTGCACTTCATGCATCATTCATTCATGATTTCAAAACATTTTTCAAAATTTTTGCATGATTGTAAAATATTTGTAAATAGCATCTTGTGTACATATCTGTATATAGTTTTTCCTGGATGAGAGTTGACATTTAAACTAAGCCTGGAATTAAATTGAGAAATGGAGCTTGAATAAGATCTTAATTCACTTAACTTTAAGAGGAACCTTGTAGGACTTAGGGTTAAGGCTTTTCAGGTCCATAAGGACTTAATTCTTTGAGTCCACTAGGCTATGAGCATATGTCATCTTGATGAGCCTAAGTAGAGCACTTAACAACACACGCATGACTCTCAGAGACAATGGCTTCACTTGCACCTGCACTTTACACATGGCTCTCCATGGATGAGGTGGTGAAGAGGCAGTTTCCTTTGGCTTGGGGTAGCATATGAGGGTAGTACTTCTAGGCGGAACCTCTCTTCTTCTTATAGTGAAGGAAGTGCACCTCAACTTGGTCTAGTGGTGTTGAAAGCTAAAGACAGAAGCTGTGGGTTGCAATAAAGCTTCAAAAGAGGGATAGTCTACTGGCTCAAGGGGAAATTTCTTATATATGCTGCACCATGTAGATATGTGTACAGAAGTTGTTGAAAAAAAAAAAATGCAAAAAGAACTCCAAAAAAAAAGTGGTGGGTCGGATTGAAAATTTAATAACCCCACCGGAGTAGAAAGCAAAAGCTTATGGTATCCATGTTACATCTCATGAAGCTTGCAGCGGGAGACTTAGCTACACTGGCTAAGCTTCCAAAACTCTATACTTCTACCCCCTCTCCTTGAGCCGGTTGCACTTGAACTTAGAAGGGAATACCCCGCTTCTCGAGGAAAGAGTTGCTAGACCGAGGCATTAGAGTTACCAGGTTGAGGGAGGTTGTTTCTTTGTCACTTCTGAGGTGGGGAGCCACATATCACTTACACCGCAAGAAAAGATTCATGGTCATTAGAGTTTGTGTATGTAGACTTGTTCTGATCTGGTTTATTAAGGAGTCTTGCCCATAGATTGGTGGAACTTGGAGGCTGTTGAGTTTTAGGCTTAAGTCCAAATAAGGTTCCGACACATTAATAATCCAAAGATCTGATCGAGCTCCATATTTCAATTTAATGAAGGAAAATTTAATAAGTCAACCTTGATCCTTGTACATCCTCTTTTTCTTTTTCTTTTTCTTTCTTATTCACTTCTTTTTCAAATAAGTGTTTGCTAAGGGACTAGCAAAGTTAAGCATAGGGGGGTGATGAATACCCATTCATCACTCTTTATTCTTCTATTTTAGCTACAAAAACCTTTGCAAATACATGTAGATTTGTGTAAATATCAATAAATACCAAAAGCATGCATTGTGTAAAAACCTATAATTAGCATGTTTTTGTGCACAAAATAAAAGAATAAAGAGCAAAAAGAAAAAGAGGGAAATATTTAGAATAAATATTGAGCAACCTAACCCAAGGGAGGGCTCAGCATGGGCCTGACCGCATAAAAGCCAAAGTAGAGGGAGATAGGGGCTCACATTTGTACATATTTGTAAATACATAAAACTATATATTTTCCTCACCCAAAAATATACTTGTATATATTGTGTATATTCTATTAAAAACAAAATAAAAAGATAAAATCAAAAATTCAAAAAGATCCTTCACCATGTGTATAAACCATCCTCTTGTATTTATTTAACCTTGTAAATAAATTCATTTATTTTCTAAAATTTTTGTAAATATTCTATGGCATACTTTGTAAATAAAATAAATAAAAAGAAACAAAACAAAAATCAAATAAAAATCACAAAATGAAAAATACAAAAATACATTGTATAAATACCATGTATATAAGTGTATTCAATTATTTATTTCACCCTTGTATATATATAATAAAAATAAAATAAAAATATTATTTTATTCCATATTTTATCTTGTAAATAAATAAAATACAAAATGGGCATAAAAACACATAAAAATAACAAATAAAAAATCAAAAATAAAAATCCATATAGTGTACATATACCTATATATAGAGCTAACCTATTTTTATTTCCAAAAATTAAATAAAAATCACCAAAAAATAGAAAAAAATAAAAGAAAAATATTTCATGTTTTGAGTTTTCACTAATTCGACCTATTTATGCCCTAAAAAAATAAAACAAAAATCAATAACACGTGGCAGAGTCTGGTTGGTCCACGGGGGAATGTTGACCCCGGTCAACTCCCCCGCGACCCCTTTCCTATTCTGGACCACGCGTGCCGCGCCCTCTTCCCCGATTTTTCCCACGCGCTCCAGCCTGTCTCCCACTCAACCCCCGCGCCCAGATTCTTCGCCGCACATCCCTCTCCCTCGCCGGATCCTTCGCCATCAAAATCACGCCTTCCTTTGCTGTCCTCACGCAACCCTAATCGCCCGGTCACATTATAAAACCACCATCTCCGCCGCCCTCGCGCCGCATCTTTGGCCATTCTCTTTCTCTCCAGTGACCTCCATTGGCTCCGCCTGAGTGACAGCGAGCGCCAGCCCTTGTTGCAGTGAGGTGAGGAAGCGATCCCATTGATCCGGCGAACATCGCCGCCTTTGCTCCGCCGCCAGCGTCGAGCACCGAGCTTCAGGCCTTGACGCCCTTCGAAGCTACGACCCGGAGATAGCCCATCTCCAGCACAGTCTACTTCAGCCATCAGGTAACCTTAGTTTCCTCTAGTTTAGTCTAATTTCCGATTACGCCCAAATCTACCCCCCGACGCACTTCTTCGATTCCGGTCACCTCACGCTACATCTCGACCATCCGACCATCTCATCACCTTCGCGATCCCCTCACGCACCTTCTTCACCCATTCGCACAACCCAGATCGCACAGGATCTGGGAGTCGAGCTCCCTCGCCGTCGCTTCGCCGGAGCTCTTCCGCCCCACCGCACCGTTCATCTTCACCCCGTCTTCTTGGGTCGAGGCACTTTGCCCTCGACCCGCGAAGCTCCTTGAATACTTTGCAGGTCAAGAGGAGGCCGTCTGAGGCCCCCCGACATCTTCCCAGGAGCTTCTTCTTCGTTGACCTCGCCGGAGCCTTCCAGGGTTCGGCCGAGGCCTTGGCCATCACCATCAGCTGCGGGCAGCCACCAGGAACCTTCTCCGACCTTCAGGCGCAGCTGAGGAGGACCCGAGCGCACGCAGGACGTCGGCGAAGTTCGCCGGCGTCGAGTTCTTCCTCCACCTTCCAGAGCCGTCCGATGCACCCTTTGCTCCAGATCTGATCGTGACCGTCCATCCTTGAAGGAGCAGCAGCCGTTGATCTATCTGAGGAGACATCTGGACCGTTGCAGCAGAGGAGAGAGGCACCCGAGCCCCGCACCGCTCGATCAGCCACGTGCCTCTCCCTCCACCGTCGATCAGAGCCGAAGAGGAGAAGAGAGAAGAGGCGCCGCCATCCAGACCGTCAGATCACCCACGTGGCGCCCATCCGACCGTCGGCTATTAATAAAGGGGTAAATATCATAGGGCCCCCTCTGTTTGTCGTATTTCTTTTTAGTCCTGTAATTTTGAATTCTAGTTGTTTATTTTCTGGGTTATTTGCATCAAGGACCTCACACTTTATTTTAATTGCAATTATACCCCCGCCAGTAGTGAACCACGTGCGTCGTCACGTGTTACTTTGGGTTATTTGCAATATATGCCCTGTATGTTCTGGTTGTTATGCAATGAATGAAATGTTTTGTTAAATTGCAATTATACCCCTGTGAACACTTTATATGCGCATGTGCTTTATTTCTTGGGCTTTTTGCAACCTTGCCCCTGGGGTTTTGATACGTGTTATCAAAAACCCCTAGGACTTGGTTTTTATTACAAATCAGTCCCTGTGTGCCCCAGCCACGTGCGAAGCGCGTGACTTGCTGGGTATTTTGCACCAGGACCCCAGAACTTTTGGGTATTTGCACTTAAGTCCCTGTGCACAGTGCCCCACCTTTATTTTTGAATAAAATATCAAATGACCTCCAAATCCAATGAAATTTTGACACATGGCTCCTGCCATGGTGTAGGAATTTCTATGATTTTTGGGGACATTTTTGATTTGATTTATTATTTTTAAAAATTCAAAAACTCTTATTTTCGCCACTGTTTGACTTTAAAAATACCAAAAAAAATAAAAACTCCACTAAAAATTCCAAAAAAATTAGGTATTGTTGTTTACTGGTTGCTTGATTTTCTAGCCAATTTTGGCTACTTTTCATCACCTAAAAACCCTAAAAATTGAAAAATCCTTAAGAACTCATAAAAATTGTAGTAAATAAATTAAAAATCCAAAAACAATAATTGGGGTGCCTAAATTTTCCTTATTCTCCATAGAATATAGGAAAATTACCTTTAGGGCTTTTTGAGATCCAAAATTATTTTATTTTGTGGTCTTAAGCCTTGCTGGACAGCACCCTACATTCTTTGCATTGTTTGATTTTTAATAATTATTTTATCCATTAGAAAAATTCCAAAAATTCACCAAAAACAGTAAAAAAACTTGAAAAACATAAAAACCATTTTTCCATAATTTTTGCATCATTTGTGTGTCTTGTATAAATTGTTGAAGTCCCCTTGTATTTACATTCTCTCATTTTCTCACCTTTTAAAAATCTAAAAAAATTCAAAAACAAATAAAAACACTAAAAAAAGGACTCTCTTGGATTCTGACTACATCGTAGGCTTCTTAAGCCAATCTGTGCTCCTTGTGTTCGACCCTGGGAGCTATACCAGGTTAATCTTATAGCAGACCGCTCCTTCTTGTGTTTTGATTGATTGATATTTTCTGAGTGGTTATTTTTCTTGATTGACGCATTCGAGTGACTGAGGTCGCAACGACCTACATATTTTATTTCCTACCTTAGTCTCTTCTTAAAATTGTGCGATCAAGGGGCAGCGGCTGCCTGCGCGGCGAGGGCTAGCGGCGGCTACACAGTTGCACGCTAGGATTTTAGGTAGGGGCGGGGTTCTAGGGTACAGGCTCTGGTCTAGGACCGTCGCTCCGATACCATGTGGAAATGTGTGAAATAGAAAGTTTTATTTCTCGTAGCACTAGAACTCTTTTATATATGAGAAAAGCTCTAGGGAGAAACTACATTAAGCAGACTAAAGAAATAGAAAAATATAAATAAAAACAGAGACATATAATTATCTCAACAAATAACAATGCATATATGCATATTAATTGCATCACGCATACATTCGAAACTCGGATACCAGAGTTTGTACAATATGATATGCATACTAACATATTTGTTTGTACCTCTGCTCCTCTTTCCATTTCTTAATCCCAATTGAATTGTTATTTCTAAAGCAATTCCTGATTTATGAGACAGAGAGAGATTTAATGAAATGAGAATAATTCAGTCAATAAATTTGTATAATCATATAAGAATAACAATTTAGATTATAAATTGGACTTCTAATTATAATTAGTACTAAACGACAGAATGCAATTATCTGAATAAATCAGCGTCAAATGGATCATCACTTTACCAAGAAAATTCACACCAATCATTAAGTACACGATGTAACAGAAGAATATTCATTTTACATCACCTAGTTATCTTTACAACAACAATGTATTTTCCTACATTAACTAGGGTCGGGTACATGGATTCTTTGCTCCATTCAGATCTGTCTTAGGCCACTCTCAGGCTTAGATCCAAAAAATTAAGATCCCTACAGATAGTTTCATTCCAACACTTCCTGGGCCTTTCTCATCCTCTCTTAGACGGCTCAACATCCCAAAACTCGCATCTTCTAACTGGTGCATCAACTGACCTCCTTTGCAAATGACCAAATCATCTTAAGCGGTTATCTCTTATCTTATCCTCTATTAGAGCTACACCAACTTCGCTTCTAATTCCATCATTCTTAATCTGATCTTGACGTGTATGACCACACATCCACCTTAGCATTTTCATTTCAGCTATTGTCATTCTTTGTATATTTCTATGGTTCACAAGATCAACTAGTTATCCTTGAATGTCATAATTATAACCCAACAGCAGAATTTGATGTCCTAGTTGTAGATGATGGGTGTTCTGTTGTGATTCTAGACTAGTTTGAATCCTCTTTCTCTGCCATTGCTAATACTTCCCTTCAAATTCAAAAATAAACTGGAATGTACTGTGAGGTACCTCTGCCATTAGTGAGGCCAACTAAGGCCGCAAAGTATAAGGATGAACATAAATTAAGATATTGTTAGAAGAAAAGGAAATTCCTAAGGCTTTCCAATGAAATTTTAAGCCAGACATGTACGGAAGACTGCAGCATAGACAAAATTATTGTACATTTAGCTATAATTTGCATATGCAAAATCCTCTAAAGTATGATTAAACCAGATTTTGCCAGTTCAACACAGTTTTATTCCACAATGCAAATCCATCAATAAATACATGTGACATGGGAATCAAGATCCTTATTGAAGGCTCATCAACTCCTTAAATGCATGCATGTAAAATGTTATTAGACTGGTCTCTCAAATCAATGCAAGTGCTCCCACGAGGCATTTATGGGAGTCCAACCCTAGGCTTAATCTGATGTATTCCAAATGGGGGTCCAACCTTGGGATAAATGGATATTGATCCCCATGTTGTATTCCTAATTATCTATTTTGAATGTAGTAATATTTGGCAGCTTGGGAAAATATTTGGGAATGTATTAACAAATAATACATTGAACAACAATATATCCAATATAGTTTGACAAAGACAAGTAAGATGTTGCAAGTGTTGATATATAAAAATCCTTGAAAATTACCTGATCAAGCTTAAAAAAACCATCACCGTCTATCTTTCCCATCCATTCCCTCATGTACTTGTAAAATCAATCATTTGGATGACCTTTATCATCATGTTGGACATCTTTAAGTAGCCTTTTTGCAAACTACAATGAGAGTCAATTTGGATAATAATATTTGGTTCTAAAACATTAAGGTGCAACTTCAATGAGTTTAACCTCCCATGGGATCCCGTGAAAAACTGTAAAATGTAAATAGCATGGCAGAAACATCAGAAAGATTATCCACATGAACAAGATGACCTTCTAAAAAATGTTTCGATAATAATACTTAGAGGAACCATAAATGTAAAAATACTTAGATAGCACTACCAAAAAGGCAATACGTGGAATGTTAAACCTGCATTTCAACACTGCCGGCCTTAATATCAACTATTCCAGTGTCAAAAAGTCCCTCTTTACGTGGAGGTTATGGAGAAGAGAAATGAATGAGATATTTATTTCATAGGGCTAGGATCTTTTATATAGAAAGAAAACCCTAGAGAGTACAAGAGGAAAAATACATAAATATCCCCGAAGGATTACGGAACCCGAAGGGTTACGAACATAAATGTAAATATAATAACTCTAACACTCCCCCTCAAGTTGGAGCATATCTGTTGATCATGCCCAACTTGGATACTAAGTACATGAGGCGCTTCCTTGGAAAAACCTTTGTGAGAATGTCTGCAAGTTGAAGTTCAGTGGAGATGTGTGGAGTGTTGATTCGTCCTCCTCGTACTGCATCGCGGATGAAATGGCAATCAACTTCAATGTGTTTTGTCTACTCATGGAAAACTGGATTGGTAGCGATGTACATGGCAGACATATTATCGCAGTATAATGATACATGAGTGGCAACTGACATGCCAAGTGCTGTTAGGAAAGAGAAGCCATGTGATCTTACATGTGGCTTGAGTCATTGCCATGTATTCTTCTTCCGTACTGGATCTGGAGACCAATGTTCGCCTCTTGCTTCGTCAAGTGACAAGGTTGTCCCCAACTGTTGGGAAAAATAAGAGTTAATTATTACTGGGAACCCTAGCCTCTCTTATATAGAGGAGAGACCTATGAGTAAATTACATAAGACGGATACAAATAAATAAAACAATGAAAAGACATGAAGAATATATAAATATCCCTACATTCCCCCTCAAGATGGAGCATAAATGTCAATCATAATCAGCTTGGACGAACATTTCTGAAATGTTCCTCTGTGCAATGCCTTGGTAAAGATATATGTAGTTTGCTCTCATGAACTGACATGAGAGGTAGAAATCAAACCCTTCTGAATCATATCTCTAATATAATGGCAGTCTACCTCAATATGGTCTGTTCTTTCATGGAATGCATGGTTGTTAGCAATGAATAAGGTCGTATGATTATCACAATTGTAACTGCATGGGAAAAGGTACATTTATATGCAAATCTGCTAGCATTGCTCGAACCCACATCATTTCTGTACTTGCTTGTGTCACAGCAATATACTCAGTTTCGGTACTTGATCTAGCCACAACCGTTTGTTTTTTGCTTTTCCAAGAAACAAGAGAGCTGTCAACAAACACTGCAAAAGCCCGAAGTAGACTTCCTATCCTTAGGACACCCCGCATAGTCTGCATCAGCACATGCAGAAATAAAAAGAGTCGCTCCTTTCCTGAATAGTAATCTAGCACATGGAGAAGATTTTAAATATCTCAATATCATTTTATGGCATCCATATGTACCTGTCTAGGTTGCTCCATGAACCGACTTACTCGATTTACTGCAAAAGAGATAGCACGTCTACAGTAATAGTGACAAAGAGAAGTTTTCCCACCACCTCTTATCATCATTGTATAACTTCATGCTAGGATCCATCGGAGTAGTAGAGGGTCGACACCCAATCATGCACGTATCAACAAGCATGTCAGTAACATACTTCTTTTGGCTAATCACAAGACCTTGTACATTCCTAGCAAATTCTAATCCTAAGAAACACCTTAGGGTACCCAGATCCTTGGAAACAAACTGACGATCCAGAAATTCTTTTGCCATCTTTATCCCTTACATGTCATCTCATGTAACAAGCAACATAAACCATGATAACAACAATACCTCTGGGTGTTCTTTGCACAAACAATGAATGGTCTGCATTTGACCTCTTGAACCCCTTCCTTTTCAATCAGATCTGAGATCTTCTGAAACCATGCCCTTGGACTTTGTTTGAGACCATATATTACCTTATGGAGTCTACAAACTTGCTGACACTCCCCCTCAGCAGCAAACCTTGGAGGTTGTTGCATGTACACTTCCTCCTGTAGAACTCCATAAAAAATGTCTTTTTAACATCTAGATAAAACAATGGTCAATCACGTACCACTGAAACTGAAAGGACATGTAACGTTGAGTAACGAGCAACCGGAGAGAACGTGTTCATATAATCCACGCCATATGTCTGAGTAGATACTCGTGCTACCAACCTTGCCTTATAACGATCAAGACTCCCATCTGCATGATGTTTAATAGTAAACACCCATTTGCAACTGACAACAGAGGTCCCGAGAGGAGCAAACACCAAACTCCAGGTACCACGTAATTGCAAAGCAGTCATCTCTTCCTCCATAGCTAAATGCTAGCGACTACCCTTCAATACCACCTGATAATTCCGTGGAATGTCCACAGTAATAGAGCAACTAGTCGGTCATGCACCCATTGGCCACCTCCAACCTTCCACCTTCTCTCTGCGCCAACCTCCACCGCATGCACCATACTCCAGCGTGTGCACCGTAGCTCGTTGTCGTGTCTCCTCCACTAGAAGCCAGCGATGCTGCAGCCGCTCCGCCATGTACACGCAAGCAGAGCAACCACACGTGGCCCCTGCTCCTTGGTCTAGTGCTAGCCGCAACCGATCGCCCCTCCGCGCCCTTGGATGCTCGCCACCAGACTGCTGTGACTCCGCGTCGCTCGCCTCCAGGCCGCCTCGCCCTCCTCCTGACGTCGCCCCCACGGTTGTACTCACACACCTCCACGCGGAACCCTGCCAGCCATCGCACCTTCGCCTTCCCCCGCAGTCGTCGCTCTCCACCTGGGCCGTCTGCGCCCTGCCGCCCACCAGGCCTCCCTCACGATCCAGCCTTAGCGTCACGTGGGAAGGGAACCCATGATCAAAGGTTTATTTTATTTTTTTTATTTTTTGTGAAAATTGCATCATTTCCTTTCATTTATCATTATTTATTCATGTGGACATTCATTTCGCATCATTTTTTATACAAAAATAGTATTTTATTTAGAAATTAATTCTCTATATTTTGGATATCATTTAGATGTTTGTGAGCATTGCATAATGTATTTAAAATCAAAGTTTGAAAATCAGTGATATTTTACCCGTTTATGCTCTGAAATTTGTACATACTTAAATGTTGCTCCAAAAATTGTGCAAAAATCGTAATTGATGCTTTTAGTTGTGCTTTAATTATTACCCAAGTTTCATAAAAAATGGATGTATCTTTTGCCTAAAATAATAATGAGTGATTTTTATAATTGCTTTTAGTTAAATCGATGCACATCATTTTTGTGAAATTTCAAGTCTTCTGGATTTGTCATTAAAATATCTATTTGAGATAAATTGATTTCTGTATAAATTAATTTCGTGGATTTATTATGAATTAATACTAACAATCACTCTATTTTTATTAAAAAATTCATAAAAAAGTCATTTATTGTCAGAAAATTCAAAAAAAATCATTGTAGCTTCATTCCATCGTATTTAACTTCCAATAAAAATTTCATAATTTTTGCATTCGATTTGCATGGAAAATTTCATAAAACCCCAAAAAAGTTTATAATTTTAATTGTTGCATTTTAAATCTAAAAATTCTAAAAAAAATATATTTTGCATTCAACATTGGATTAGGTTTTCAGGAAAATATAATTTGGCTAGATTGACTTAATTTCACATTAAAATTATTTTGGCTAAGTTGTTTGATTTCTTAATAACTTTGTTCAACCACATTGTATTTTTATTGCATAAAAATTACCAAAAAATCATGTTTGGAAAAGCGTGATCTAATTCGTCTAATCTGATCCGAAGTTGTTCCTTTGCCTCCTTGAGTCGATCCTAGAGCTTGCCACGTTAAAAAAACATAAAACTGTACATTAATTAATTCATTAATTCAATTATTCATGCGTTAATTTTTAATCAATCATGATTGCCCACTACAACAATTTGACACACATTAATTAGGGTGATTTTAGGGTCCGTCGGCCACGTGCCCCCTTTAACCAAAATGTATGTCTGCCCATGGATTCCTACCTATATAGTTTTTGAGTTCGTGTTCACGTTAATTTTTTATTTGACTTTTGAGATAAAATAAGTAGGATAAACTCGATCGTTATAACAATTTATATACATTCGATTAATAGGATCAATATGGTTATATTTTTTATAATATTTTTGAAAAAAGAACAAGACCTACAGCTAGGGATGAAAATGATCGGATACGGATACGAATATAGGGGTTATCATATCCTCAAAATACGAATACGAATGCAAAACGAATTTGGCAATTCGGATACGAATATTTGACAAACGAATGTGGATTAATATACGAATGTTATAAATAACTTAATTTATTGAAAATCTATAAGAACATTATGCTCAAAGTAAACTTCTATATAACAAGTGCATTGAATATTTTGATAATGAAAATTTAATATAACAAAATTAGGAAGTAAAAGAAGCTTACCAAACACCTTGTTTATTTGTTTTAAGTTTGTATCTTAATCCATTATTGAAATCGCATGCTCTTTGTAACTTGAGAACCTGAAATTATGAATAGAGCAACATGATAAAATGGCACGACATGGCTAACTAAAAAGTAGTTCAACTTGACATGGCCAAAAAAATCTAATTTGACTACATTTCAAAATTGGCTCGTAACTAAAGTACACATAGGATGAAAAATCTAATATCGAGATACATCTGAAATACACATAGTACTGCTTGAGATTAAAATAGAAATTGCAAAATCATATATATATATATAGGAAGCAGGACTCGTAACTAAAGTATCAATATATTCTACGGATGGAGAAGCTCACCTCGGTGGATGCCTCCTTTTAATCCCTAGACGCCCTCGGAGAGGACGCAGGTGTGCGAGCGCAGGAGCTGCGAACTTGCCCACGGCGCCTGACAAGTGATGCCGACACCAATAATGGAGGAGATCTGGCCGGCATGCACGAGCACTGACCGATCTCGAGGGTGGTAGCTCGTAGAAGCAAGTTGGGGAAAGGAGGCGTCGAGACTAGGGTTTCAAGGAAGGGGGGAACGAAAGGGAAAGTCGAACTGCAGGACAGAATGGGTTTGGGGGATCGGCGATTCCTTCTCTATTTCCAGGCCGTGATCTATTATGTTTAAGTGGGTTAATTGTATAAGAAACCCACCAACTTATTATTATTATATATTACTTAATCTAATCCGTGAGTGAGTGGGTGGTGTGCAATGTTTGAGTGGGGTAAATTTATGAGACACCCTTGTTAATATTGTTATATGTTTACTTATAGTATTAAAAAATGAATATCCGCATTCGTATTCGTTAAAAAATATACGTTCGCATTCGTATCCGTGAAAATTGAGGATGTTAAGTTCGTATTCGTATTCGTATTAGTCGGATGATGATTTTTAACATTCGTATTCGCATTCGTATCCGTCAGAGATAAAGAAATAACATCCATATCCCCCATTTTACGAATGCGAATAAGAACGAATGCGAATATATTTATATTAATTTTCATCCCTACCTACATACAGCTATAGCAGGCCTTGAGGGGCCCATCCCTTGATATTGATGGACAGTCAACTTGCGATCGCACGCACCGCGTGGTCAAGTGCACAGTCGCCGAAGTCTCCAACGTACGTAGAAGTAGAACACACAGATTGGGTCGCCTGCAGCGTAATAAGTGCGGCATCGCTCAGAAGGGCACCGCGAGGGCGAGGACAAGTCGCAAGCGGCGCGTGGCGTTGTATGTGTCACATCGCATGCCCTCCACTTCCCACACATCCTTAAATTAGATACCCAAAGCCATGCACAGACCTCACCTCCACCGAAACAATGTCACCACTGCCCCTTCTTGTCCTCCTCTGCCTCTCGTTCGCCCTCATTGCCTCCGTCCACTGCCAGCTCCCTCCCCCGAACCCCTCCGCCATTATGCCTCCCCTCGGCTCGACGTCAGCACCTCCAACTGTTTGCGAGAACTGCTCTCTCTGTCAGACCGCATGCGGCCCTAACATCAATCCGTCGCCGCCGCCGCCTCCTCCGCAGCCAGCCGTAACGGACTGGGTTCCGCCACCGCCTCCACCTCCACCACCGGAGGTTGTCGGAGGTGGTGGTGTTGCGGGTAATTGCCCACCGACCACTGTGGTGCAGTGCTGCCCGCCACCGCCGCCGCAGTTCGGTCCGAGCATGCCAATACCGACGCCGTACTACAACTACTCTGGTGTGGGGTTGGAGCCGAGGAGGGTGTTTGGATATGTGTTGTGTGTGTTTTGGCTATTGAAATTTTGAGGATCCTTTTATGATGGAGGAGATTTGTGGGGGTGGTTCTCTCCCATATGATCATGTAGTGATTGTGTTTTTTATATACTGGACAGGGTTTAAGGATTAGGGTTCCTTCTCGTGGATGGTTTTCACTGCTGTCTGTTTTGCTGGAGTATGCAGTTCAAAAACATGGCATGTAAATATAGTGAGAAGTTCATATCTAGAGAAACACAAAATTACTGACAATATTAAAGCGGGGAAGATTCTAAAATTATAATAGGGATTTTTGCACCTATAACTTTGAGTAATTTCGCAATAATATTCATAACTTTTTATAATCGTGAATTACATGAGAAACTCCGAGTAATGCTTAACTCTTACATGACATAACCTTGTGTTATGTTTTGTTTGGGAGAACCGTTATATTTGACGATTTTCGTTAAAAAGACAAAAATACCACTGATGTTCCTTCGTACCTCCCTCCCCACGCGGTCGACCGTGACCACTTCTGCAAGCTTCCCCACACCCAACCTTTGCCGGCTATGATCACCTCTGCAAAGGCTACCCATCCCCGGCCACCTTTGCAAACCCTACCAACCCACCTCCCCATCGAGACCCACCTCTGCAAGACACCCGCCACGACCTTCCCCTCCCCCCCCCCCCCACACGACCGACCTGCAGAGTTCCCCCAGCCCCTCGGGCGATCGAAGACCAACCCGCAAAGGACCCTTACCCCCCACCCCACCCCCACAATCGATCGACCTCAAAGCCCTCTTCCCGACGACCTCCGCGGCGACGACCTGCAAACCGGATAATGCAATGTTGTACAGTTCAATTTATGGTTTGAAAA
The DNA here is from genome assembly GCA_037367405.1 of Ottelia alismoides. Classification (NCBI taxonomy): domain Eukaryota; kingdom Viridiplantae; phylum Streptophyta; class Magnoliopsida; order Alismatales; family Hydrocharitaceae; genus Ottelia; species Ottelia alismoides. Next base: position 1,230,781 of record JAZKJV010000322.1, read on the forward strand.
AAGATCAGAATTACATACAAAGCGGATAATGCAATGTTGCTTCAACAATTCCAGTACTTGGATCCCCCCGACAGACCTGCATGCCCCCCCCCCCACCCCACCCCCCAACGACCCCACCCACAAGCGATGACCTGCAGGCCCCCGCCCCCGACCGATCTCAAAGGCCCCTGCACCTCAAGCTCGAGTCATGTTGTCGTCGTCCAACGCTCCTCTGCACCCTCCACCATCGTCGACCTCAACAACGCCTCGCCCCACGCTGTGCTGAAGATGTGGAATATTTTTTTAGGTTAATTTCAGCGTTAGATCGTTGATCGATTAGATTAACTCAATCACCTAGTTGAGTTAATGAAGTAAAGTAACGGAAGGTTATAGGCGAAAGACGACACACTTATTCAGAGTGCTGAGTATAATTCGTGATTATAAACACTAGAACAAAAATTCCTTATACCAACGTTTGAAAATGTCGGCAATAGTTGGTTCTAACGTCCGTAAATGTATATGTCAACGTTTAAGAAACGTTGAAATCTTTTGTCGGGTTAGCCTCGTCGGGACATGTCTTTACAGACATTTATAATAACAAGTCGGCAGATCCTTTTATTATACGACGTTAAAAACGTCAGGTAAAACATGTCTGAGTCGACGTTAACAAACAATGTCCACATACAATCTATATTCGTGGACATCAATAAACGTCGACTTACTTAATGTTTTTAACATCAACAAGCAGATTATTTATCCAAAATTTATTTTCATTTTCTAGAAATCTCTAAACATCCACAATCACAAACAAGTACATTGCACAAACGAACAACATAATTAACGTCTACTAAAACTAAACCTATCTGGACATTCCTAATGCTACAATGTCCACAAAAGTCTAATTTATTGTAGTGAATGGGTTAGGAATGTTATTGCAAAATTACTTAGGGAATGTAGAAATCCCATTATAATAAACTAATCAAGCACAAGATCTTGAATTATAAGATTATAGGATGACAGGCAAAGCTGCACAAGATCCTTTCAAGATAAGACGTATAAGATGGAATGGTAAGATAAGATTTTATAATGCAAGCACAAATCAAACAACTACAAGCAAATTACACTTGTTCCCATTGTTTCTATGCATGCTAAGTGGGGTGTGTATCTTCGCCTACTTGTTCACATTGCTAAAAAGGCTAATTGAATAGTGAAGATCAACATCAGACAAAAAAACTCGAGTTGTTCATAGATCCAAACCTGATCATTGATCCAAACGTGACACAAACCCATCATGATCTTCAATCATCGATAACCAAATTATGAAGACATATTCCCCGTCGATCAGGAAGATTGACAGTTCATTAGTTCAAGTCCGATTGATCATCTCTAGAACCAACTAGGGATGAGCATCGAGCCGGGTCCGCCCTAGCCCAGCCCGAACCCGACTCTAATTTCGGGCCTACGAGTCGGGCCAAAGCCCGCAATATTTTAAAAAATATGGCCCAAACCCGAGCCCGACCCGTAAATACATGGGTTGGGCCGGGCTCGGACCGGCCCACTATATTAAAAAAAAGATTTGATTAACTAGGATTGGAACTTCATTTGGAATCAGAGTCTCGCTATTTGACCCCTCTCCATTACAACATGCATATTCCACATCAAATATATTCAAAGCAAAGCTATGTGGATCATTATAATGGGTCCATGTAGGGATGAAAACGGATACGGATATGTGCGGATATCCGCTTACCATATTCGAAAAATCGTCGAATACGGATATCCGTATCCAACTTATGATCGAATCCGAATCCGGATACGGATATGAAATTTTAAAAATGCTCGGATATGAAAACGGATATGGTTTTAGTAAAAAACATCGGATCCGATACGGATATCCGATTTCTCTTTTAGCATTCTTAGCTTCCAAGATTCTCAAATCACAATTCACGAAGTTTCCTATTGCACTCCATTCACGCCTTTTATTACTAATTCAACCTTTCCAATTCAAAATTATATGAGACGTTTCCTATTCCATTCACACCTTTTATGATTAATAAATTCTAACAACACTCTTAACATTCCAACTTCTAAAAAAGCAATTTCCAACAAATAAAAATTGCATTGCATGTGCGTTGGTTCATCTCCTCCATCCGAGAAGTCCATCGTCCATATGAGCCACGACTGCATGCAATTCCAAGTTTACAAGTCGTAGGCCCTTCCTCTATTCATCATCCACCACTCGACTCGACTCCTTCGAGTCGGCCCTCCCTCATCCTTGGTGACATAACCTTCTTCCCCGGCGTGAAGACAACAACGCGAATCGTGAACAGTTCAAAGAATTGTATTCTGCGCCTCACGATCTGCATCTATACTTCGTAAGTGCAGCTTGTTAGATTTTATGAAGTTTTGTTTATAAAATAAATATGATCATTGAGATAAATATGTGGATGTTAACGGAAAATGGTATTTTAATGAGCCAAATTTAAACTTCCTTCTTTTCTTTCGTGTTTTATATTGCTTTCAGCCTCTTATTTTGATTTCATCCTTCGTGTTTTATATTGCTTCCATCCTTTGTGTTTTATATTGCTTTCAGTCAAATCTAAATATTGTTTTCATCCTTTTATTCAAGTGGCTCAGAAATGTTGATTTCATACGTTGCAAGTTATGAAAATTACGTAGGTAGATGATTTTCCAGAATATTATAGGGTCTTTATTTTATCCATATTCGTATTCACTTTGTATTGGGTCTTTATTTTATCCATATTCGTATTCACTTTATATTCAATCCATATTCGTATTTGATCTTTATTCGAACCATATCCGGAATTCGATGAATATTCGATCCGAATTCGTATCCGAATGTTAACCGCATATGGTTTTCAAAATTCATATCCGATAGTATCCGTATCCGGATTCGTATTCGATATAGAAGAGCGAATATGGATATGGAAATAGCCATATCCGAACCATATCCTATCCGGTTTCATCCCTATCTACATGTGGGAACGACTTATGTGCTTCGGGCTTATATGTGGGTTGGGCTCGGGTCGGGCTTAGGATGGGTCCTTATGGGGCCGGCTTGCGAGCTTCGGGCTCGAGCCCATCATTGCCCGAGCTCGGCCCGAAATTTGATATGGGCCAAAAATTAGGCCCAAGCCCGCCCGACTATTACTTGGGCCTAGGTCTGGGTCGGGCTTTAGCGGGCCCAATGCTCATCCCTAGAACCGAGAGTAATTCAAATAAAGTTAATATTGACGGTTGGGGTTGGGGTGCAAGATAGAGCATATTTGCGGGGGGGGGGGTTGTTGAGGGATAAATTTGAAGTATACACAGGTGAATAGGTCACTTAATTTTATAGGATTTGTGTTTAAAAATTTCTTTATTATAATAGAGATTTAGTATTTAGTAAAAAATAGATGAATGACATTGATTACGATCTTATGTGAAATTGGGATCTTACCAATCACTTAAATTACATAGAGATAGATGGGAGATGGGCAACAAGCTGCGCCACCAATCCTTTTTGGACGGCAAATCCAATTCTTCGATATACAATATCCATCATGAGAACCATAATATTGGTATGCATAATTTTTTGGACCTTCTTAAGGAGTTTCTACCTCTTCAGTTGCCAAGAAACTAAATGTGTCAAAATCGAAATGGATGAAAACACATTGATTGTCAATACAAGCCTTCTCATATTTGGCAACTTTAACTAAGACAACTTTCTATGCAGCTTATCCCGCAATAAAATCCCCTTTTAACGGACCAACTAATGGAGAAACTCCAATCCAACTCATGCATGTTTTCCTCTAATCCATCCAAAACTAAGACATCTGCTGGATTAATCGATTAAATCAGATCGGATTTCGATATAGTAATTTGGTTGAAGATCATGATTGGAAATAGGTGAAAATGGATATTAATATTTTATGTAGATTAATGGATTAAATCAGATCGGCTATTTCAATCCATACTTTAAAGGATTTGAAAATTTCCATCTGTTAGAAAAATAAAACAAAATCAACTCAATCCAATAACATCAGTTCGGATCATATAAGAGTCGGGATGGGCTTTAGATATGAATAAGATTTTCTTTTCAGATATGTCAATCTGTGTTAGCATGTGTGTTTTAAAATTTTAAATGTGTGTGACATGATACATAAAATATATTATACTTTGGAGTCATTTCAATGTAGAAATAAATTGTCATATTTTTATGCTATTAAATTAACTGTTATAAAAGTTTTTTGGTTTACCAAATTATTTTAGTTTCTCTTTTATTAAATTGTAATTGTAATATATGCAATTTTGATTTAGTGGTCATTAATTCAATTTTGAGAGAAAAAATCTTCAAATGTTAGAAGATATTAATTACCTTTATGATAATCCATGTCATCCTTTAAATATTAGTATCCCAATTATGATTTCCCCGGTTCTTGTTTGCATCCATATTTGTGGATACGTTTGTCATTTTCTATATTCACATCGGGAGTCTAGATTTTGAAATAGATAATGTTGCCAAGAACACATCTGACTCGTCCACTTCTCACGATCTAATTAGCACCTAATATGCTCCGTGCTTACGTTGATGGACAGGGTTAAAAAAACTCATCCCTTGTTCTTTATTCTCCAAATCAAACAGATAGATCTCTCGGATTTTTTTAAACAGAGAGTCTATTGTCGTCGTCGTTCATCTACTCATTCGTATAATTGTCATGTACTAACCAATATGCCCATCGATCACTTTAAAATTACAGATGGGTACGCTGAAAGCTACTTGTAGATGTGCTGAGAGCGAGAGCTAAATGTTTAGTAGAACGTAATCCTCGGGCTATAAAGAGAACCATCTGGGGAGGAAAATTCCTCCCAGTGATAGTTTTGAAATATATTGGCTGTATACGGTGGGTAATATTTTTTGTTATATACCGTGTGTAAGCCGCCTCTTGAAGAGGCGGCTTTGATTTTTAGCCAAAGCCGTCTCTTTAAGAAGCGGCTTTCATTGGAATATGCCACAAAACTTCAAGGGGAAAGCCGCCTCTTGAAAAGGCGGCTTTGGTTTTAGCCAAAGCCGCATCTTCAAGAGGCGGCTTTCACTTGTAATGTAACACATGAAAACTTTAAGGACAAAGTCGCCTCTTGAAGAGGCGGCTTACCTACGGTACATAACAAAAAAAATATTGGCAACCGTATATGACCAATATGTTTAGAAATATACCCCTTGGACGAATTTTTCTCACCATCTGGGTTGAGCTCGAGATAGGAGCAGACCAATCCGGATAACGAGAGAGGAGCCGTAGAAAGAGAGCAAATCTTCGATTTCCGTTCATGGCGGAACTCAAAGGCAAGTGGGTCAAGGTCGGTTTTCTTCTCCCTTACGGCATTTCATCCTCTTCACGTTGTGCATATGAAGTGTTCGATGATAAGCCCCAGTCAGCGTCCTTCTCGTTAAATTTCTCAAAATTTATTAACTATGCCCAGGTAATATGGGTTAGATATTGAACTCACCTGATAGCTCATTATTAATTCGTGTGTTCTTATTTAGTGTGGTTTTGAGCATTAGAACAAGCGTTTATATCGAGTTTTTATCGATTGTGCCCTTTTGAGATACTATAATTTCAGTTATGCCCACTCCTTTTTGGAATATCAGTTGTACCATTGACTTCATATCTTTCTATCACTTTTACCTCTGGTTTAGTAGCTGTCTATTCTCAATGTAAATAGACGTTTACTTTGGAGACACAATATGAATTAATTTTTAAAAAAATGGATTGAAATGTACATCCCCTTCTTCCTCCTCCCCCCGTCCTCTTCATCTTCCTCCCCATTCTCTTCCTCCTCCCAGCCTCCTGCTCATCCACCGCCTCCCCCCTCCACCCCCAAACCCCCCTCGCTCCTCCCCCTCTACACCGAGGACCTCCCTTTGCCCCAAGCTCCTCCTTATGCCTCCCCCTCCGCGCTTGTGCTCATCCCTCCACCACGAGCTTCTTTCCCTGCCATGTACCTCTCCCTCCATCTCGAGCTCCTCCCCTCGGCCCTCGTGCCTCTGCCTCCGCACATCCCTCTCCGCCCCTCCTCCTCGACCCCTCCACCCCTCCTCCTCGACCCCCTCCGCCCCTAGCTCCTCCCCCTGACCCCACCATTCACCCCGAGCTCCTCCCTCCACCTTCGTGACTCCCCTTGTCTCGAGCTCCTCCCTCCGCCCCCAGCCTTGCTATTCATCTGCCCCTCTCCTCCGCTCCCTCTACCTGCTGGGATGTGGGTGGGATGATGTCGATGTATTCAAGAACTTGACCAAGACTTGTGGCCTCGTCGTCGTCATGCTACTGCTACTCCTCTACACATCAACCAAGCGGAGGGGTGCACTCGAGGGACTGGGGAGGATGAAGAGGAAGGCTGGATGGGGAATGGTGGAGGAGAAGGGCATGAGGAGGAGGTGGTCAGAGGAGGAGGAAGGGTTGGAGGATGAGGAGTGAGGAAGATTGCTAGGGGAGGTGAGGGCGTTTCTTCCAAATATGCCCCTCTTAATTACATCATAGTTTGATTAAGTTCAACTTATTAACAGTCAAAGTAACTTTAGAGGGGAAACAATTCATTGCATTATGAGAGGTCCTAGGGTTCTCTTTATATAGGAGAGGAACCTATAGGGTAAATTACAAGAAGAAGAAAGAAATAGAAATAAGACAATAATAATAAAAGTAAATAATATCTCAACACTCCCCTCAAGTTGGAGCGTAGATATCGATCAGACTTAGCTTGGAACAAACATCTCTGATAAGGTCCTCTGGCTAGGGCCTTTGTAAGTACATCTGTTGTCTGGTCTCCAGAGCCGACGTGCGTAGTGGTGATAAGACCCTACTGTATCATGTCACGAGTGTAGTGACAGTCCACCTCTGCGTGCTTCGTCCTCTCATGAAAGGTTGTGTTGTTGGCAATGAAAAGAGCAATCTATTATCACATTGGAGGTACACGGGAAGAAGCACCTCTATAGTTAGGTCAATAAGTACATATCTGACCCACATCATCTTTGTGCTAGCATGCGTCATGGCCTTGTATTATGACTCTGCACTTGATTTGGCAATTCCATGAAATAAGAGAATTCCCTATGAAGACAACAGAGCATGATGTAGAGTTTCTATCCTTTGGACACCCAGCATAATCTGCATCTGCACATGCTGTAACTGAGAGAGATGTACCTCTGTTGAAAATAGTTCTATACCAAGTGAAGTATTCATGTATCTCAAAATCATATAGACTGTATCTGTATACGCATGTCTGGGCTGCTCTATAAACTGACTCACTTTGCTCATGGCAAAGGAGATGTTGGGACTGGTAATAGTTACATATAGTAGCTTGCCAACAAGCTCTCTGTACCTCCTCTTGTTGACCTCCTCAATATCATCATCACAGAGATTCATGTTCAGGTCAATAGGAGTAGTGACAGGTCTATAATCTACCTTGCTTGTCTCTGAAAGAAGATATGTAGCGTACTTTCGCCGGGTCATCACAAAACCTCGTTGGTTCTTGGCAAACTCCAGTCAAAGGAAGAAACATAAATGTCCACGGTCCTTATTCAGAAAATGCTGACCTAGGAAGTCCTTAACACCCCGAATGCCATGCTCGTCCCTGTAACAATAATGTTATCACGTAAACAAGAATGACAATAGTACCTCTCTGGGTCCTAAGCACAAACAAGGAGTGATCGGCAGTTGATCTCACAAACCTCTGTTGCTCTATCAAGTCTGAGAGCTTCTGGAACCATGATCTTGAACTCTGCTTAAGGCCATAGTTAGCCTTGTGCAACCTGCAAACCTTATGACACTCCCCTCAGCGGGAAACACAAGTGGTTGCTGCATGTGGACTTCTCCTATAGATCACCATAGAGGAAGGTATTCTTCACATCAAGCTGATACAGAGGTCAATCTCGTATCACAACAAGATAAAGTAGAATACGTAGAGTAGAATGTCTGGAAACTGTAGAGAAAGTATTATGATAGTCTACCTCACATGTCTGGGTGAATCCACGCGTCACAAGTCTCGCCTTATAGCGATCCGCGGTGCCATCCGCACGGTGTTTCAAAATGAACACCCATTTACATCCCATAACGGATACATAGACTGGAGCAGAAACAAGACTCCACGTACCACGTAACTGTAGTGCATCCATCTCCTTCTCCATGGCTAACCTCCATTGACTGTCCTTTAAAGCCTCCTGATATGTCTGTGGTATCTCCACAACAAATAGTGCCAAGATAATCCTCCTGAAATCCTTTGACAGCCTGCTCAAGGAAACCTGGGCTAAAAGAGGATAAGTAGCACACTTTCGCAAAGCAATCGGTACATCAAGATCATTTGGACCTGTGAGTTCCCCTCTTGAGGGGGTACCTGCTCATCCTGTATGGAATCCTGTTGCACAAACAACTCAGTAGTGCCATCAGTAGAAACATTGTGCTTAATACATACCTGAGGCATGTTAGATGATTGGCAAGACTTGTGTGCATGAGGAACCGAGCGAGGCCTATAAGGAAAAATGCGTGGCAAAAAATGAGTCAGAGTAGGAGGTGGAGCCATAGAAGCAGATGTAGTGGTGGTGGTGGAAGTGGTAGTGGTTGAGGAGGTGTGGTAGAGTAGGAGTAGAGGGAGGCAGAGGAACGACAGTAGGAGGTGAAGACATGTAGATCTCATCGTCAGAGTCAGATGGGGCTAGTCTGTCACCTGTAGGAGAAAAATACATAACATACTCAAAGAAAGTAACGCCAATTACTGACAAAGTACTTCTTCCGTAGTGGATGAAAGCAACGGTACCCCCCTTCCGGATACGGGAGTAGCCAACACACACACATACTTGACAACTCTAGGAGAGAGCTTGTCCCGACCTAGAGAGACATGATGAACAAAAGCAACATATCCAAACACACGAGGTGTAAGGGAGAAAAGATCCTTCTTAGGAAACGTAATCGAGAAAGGAATCTTCTATCCCAACATAGCCGAGGGTATGTTGTTCACCTAATAGCATGCAGTAAGGACATCGCCCCAGTAAGAGTGAGGAGCACGACTCTGTATCAACAAGGTTCTAGTCACATCAAGTAAGTGACGATATTTGCTCTCGATAACACCATTCTGTTGAGAAGTATAGGCACATGAGGTCTGGTGAACAATGCCAAGAGATCTAAGAAACTCAGAAAGTTGTAAGGTATAGAATTCTAAGGCATTATCAGTGCGAAGATATTTGACATTAGCCGAAAAAATATTCCTTACTTCTTACTAAAATATTTGATCACAGATCCAACCTCAGACTTATTCTTCAAAAGAAAGATCCAGGAAAGTCTAGAAAAATCAGCAACGTCAACAAGATAAAACCGGTGTCCCTGATGATCAGGAACAACGACTCGGACCCCATATATCTAAATGAAGGAGCTCAAACAACTGAGAACTGCTCCGACTCTGATGGGATGGAAAGGAGGAATGATGATTCTTCTCAAGATGGCATGCCTCAAACTGAAAGGAGGATCTCATGGAAATCTGAGGGAGAATATGACATAGCTTATGTAGAGGAAGGTGGACAAATGAAGGTGTCGCAGATAAGGAGAGACTGGTCCAGTAGGTATAGTGGAAACGCTAACATGAGGAGCTTAGACCAGTCTATAGAGTCCTCGCTGCTCACGGCCACATCCAATTTACCTGCACGTAAGTATCTCCTGAAACACAAGAGAAAAAATGGATCAAAGATGACATGCTAATGCAGATCCTTAGTAATCTGACTAATGGAAAGTAATTTTATCTGAAAGTCAGGAGCATATAAGACATTCTGAAAACGCGTAGATGGTGTCCGATGCACCTCCCTCTGTCATGTAATGGTAAGTGGTCTCCATTGGCAATGACAACTCATCTACTAGGTGCTATGGTCCTGTAGGACCTCACCTATGCTCTGTCTCTGCAAAGATGATGAGAAATACCAAAGTCCATAATCTACTTTATCATATCTGCACCAGTACTACTAGTGAATGCATAAGCGATACTTGAGGAGTTCGAAGAGGCTCTGGTTGTGGCTATTGTATCTGTAGTGGGGGTTCCTGCAGCCAGAGTCATAATCTCTTGAATGCGAGAGACGATACCATCCAGGCGAGGATCTGCCTGGGAAGAAAGAGTATATGAAGGCTCAATCTATTCAACCACACATCCAGCAATGGGATATCCATGCTTCTAATAGCATGCATTCTCTGCATGTTCCGATCGACAACAAAAGGTACAAGGACCACGCGACATCTACTATCTCTGCCACGAGGAGTGCGTCCTCTAGACTGAGTCGTCACTCCTCGACCACGAGAAACAACCATAGCTGACGAGGGATGAGGAGTGGACATAAGAGACATGATAATCCGGGCTGAGTCGGCCATAGGCCTCCTCCATGGGAGGCATGGTAGCTCCAGTGAGAAGCTGAGTACGTGCTGGATCATACTCTGCATCAAGGCCTGCCTAGAAAACTGCGACCATCGTGGAGTTTCTATATGCCTTCTGTTGCTCAAGAGTTTTCGTAATAGGCATGTAGTTATGTAGCTTCTCAAACATGCCACGAAGTGAACTGTAGTGCACGTGCAAAGGATGACCATTTTGCTTGGCCTTGTAGATGTCAAACTGTAACTGGAGAATCTTGGTCTCATTCTTCGTTTGAGCATAGGTGGAAGACAAAATGTCCCAAATCGTCTTGGCAGTGGGTGGTTCGGAATATCATTGACTATTCTGTAATGAGTGTCCCACATAGCCAAACACACGCATACATGTCATCTTGCTTCCAAGAAGTATTTGCCCCGATTTTATCTGTTGGCTCTGGATCTGTTAGGATGTGCTCCTTGTTATGTTGTTGCACTGCATTAGGGTGAGAAACGGCATGGACAACAACTCATAGTTGGTCCCACCCATCTTAGCAATGGGAGCTGGCCCTTGAAGGCTTCGAACAAGAAAATATCACCCTTGTTCTTTGACATGATGGTAGAATGGCCAAATAACAGAACTCAACCGGGGAGTAGACCGATATAAACGAGTCTACATGATCATATGGATGATTGGTTGTACGTTTAGACTCATACAACCAACCTCATCAATCATCGTTGCTTGTTAGGGGTCGGAAAACGTGATTTATTGGTCAGAATCACATTTTCTGGTCAAAATCAGACCGGTTCAGATCGCACAACGGCTTGCAGAGGGGCACGGAAGCCACGAGAGGGCCTACGACGACCTGGGTGGCCAGGACGACGGTCGGGGAGGCATGGCCAGCCCAGATGGGGGCCTAGGGCGGTAGGAGTCATGGCCCTGGAGATCGGGCATCGGACTTGAGGATGGGGCGGCAACCTGGAGGTTGGGGGCAGATAGGGTTAGGGTTTTGTGGGGTACGTGAACTCCGGTCTAGGACTGTTGCTCTGATACCTTGTAGAGGGAAAAGAATTCATTGCATTATGAGAAGTCCTAGGGTTCTTTTATATAAGAGAGGAACCTATGGGGAAATTATAAGAAGAAGAAGAAGAAAGAAATACAAAATAAGACAACAATAATAAAAATAGCTATATCTCAACAGTAATGGAGGGGCATAAGTGATAGAATGACCAGAAGTCGGGGGCATGAGTGATATTCCCAAAAGGGAGGGATATAACTGATATTACAATATCTCAGAGGGGCATAACTGATAAAAATATTTATATTGTTATGTTTTTATAGGACTCGGCCACGACCGGTCTTAAGCCCGGGTAAATGAGGAAGATGGCGTTAGGTAGCCAACAACCAACGTAAAACAGTTGGAGACAAACTCCTAAATAGTATTCTTAATTGAGTACACTTTAGGAATTCACCTCAAGCTAGTCAGATCTTTATAACATGGATTTTAAGCAAACCTTTAGATTTCGTTGGGACTCTCCCTAATGACACATTACATCACTCGAATGCAATAAGAAGTTGGCAAGAGTTGTAATATCGTTGCTCGAAAAATTTGCAAGAATTCTCATATGAGGAATGTATGCGAGTAAATAAGGTAGTTCTGCTACATCGTTACCCGGATGCAGTCCAAATTTACAAAGGTTCTAGTATGATGGATGCATGCGAATAAATTAGTCCAAAAGAGGTCGCAAAAGAAGTCACGGATAAGTAGTAAGAATATTGGTATTTTGACTAGCAAATCGATAGAGATAGTAGATATGATAGAAAGATGGAAATTTAGATACCATGTATCTAAGAGACAAAATGGATTGGAGAAAAATCAAGGGAAATCGAGAAGACATGCTTTAAATTATACTATTCAGGTAAAGAGAAGGGAAGAAATGATGTTCGAATGTTTGTTCATAAGGATTTGAAGGATAGTGTGGTTGAGGTGTATAGATTTGGGAATCAGATTATTTTGCTAAAATTATTGCTTAAAGAGGAAATTTTAAATATCATCTCAGTTTATGCATGGAAAAATTGGTTCTGGAGGAATGGATTAAATAAGCTTTTTGGGATGATTTGAATAAGATTATGCAAGGAATTCGTCACCATCTTTCGACAAATTTGAATTATGTAAACCTTAATTCAAAAACCTGTGCAACGAGGAAAGCCCCTTCTAAAGGGATTTGCTTGGTTGTGAGACAAAACGACAAGGAACATTTGTTGTTGCCCCTCATGGTTGTTTGGATTCAATCATGTGATAGATTATGGAATACACACTCTTTCCCTATACTCTTTAGAAGGATTGACGATTGATAATTCTACGATAACTTTTTTGTACGAAAAGAAAATCAGGGTTAAAATGAAATGAATTTCGTTTAAAATAGTGTTTTTTTCAAAAGAAATATTCGAATCGTAACATCATATTAACCCGTTTGTTTTAGCTACAAATGATATCAAATGGTCTGTAATTGTAAGGTTCACTTTTCTGCAAAGAATGCCGCCTAAGCATACATGCTTTGCAAAATTGGAAGGCTTAGCATTGTCTATTGTGGAGAAGAGAGACAAATGGGATATCTATTCCATAGGGCTAAGGTCTCTTATGTAGAGAGAAAAACCCTAGAGAGTATAAGAGGAAAATACATAAATATCCTTGAGGGATGAACTTGAGGGGTTAAAGGTTTTGGAGCCCGAAGGGTTAAGGGTTACGGAACCCGAAGGATTAAAACATAATTGTAAATATAATAATTCTAACACTCTCCCTCAAGTTGGAGCATATCTGTCGATCATGCCCAACTTGGATACTAAGTACATGAGGCGCTTCCTTGGATGAGCCTTTGTGAGGATGTCTACAAGTTGAAGTTCAGTGGAGATGTGTGGAGTGTTGATTCGTCCTCCTCGTACTGCATCACGAATGAAATGGCAATCAACTTCAATGTGTTTTGTTCTCTCATGGAAAACTAGATTGGTGGCGATGTCCATGGCAGACTTGTTGTCGCAGTATAAGGGTACAAGAATGGCGACTGACATGCCAAGTTCTGTTAGGAAAGAAACAAGCCATGTGATCTCACATGTATCCTGTGCCATTACCATGTATTCTGCTTCCGTACTGGATCTGGAGACCACTGCCTGCTTCTTGCTTCGCCAAGTGACAAGGTTATCCCCAATAAACATAGTGTATCCTGTAGTGGATTAAGGGTCCTCAGGAGAGCTAGCATAGTCAGAATCTTTATAGGCGGAGATATTAATGTGTTCATTCATCCCATAGAAGAGTCCACATCTGGGAGATTCCTTCAAATATCGAAGGATCAAAAGAACATCATGCCAGTGATTGTAAAGAGGCTTCTCCCTATGTTGATTGGCTCTGCTCACAGCGTATGATATATCTGACCTAGTAACAGTGAGATAGAGTACTTTTCGCACTAAGCTTATGTACCGTGTTGCATCCTCAAAAGCTAGATCAATAAATGTTGAATATTTTCTCACTTCTGCAGGGATGTCAGATGGCTTGCATCTAAAAAGTCCTGCCTCAGTCAGAATATCGGGGCAGTACTTCCTCTGTGAAAGATGGAGCCACTCTATAGTGTGTATTACCTCGATGCCAAGAAAATAACGGAGTTGGCTGAGATCTTTCATGAAAAGATCTTCTGGAGGAAGGTCTTGGTCTACTGAATACCATCTACATCATCTCTTGTGATAACCATATCATCAACATAGACATCAAGAATGATTTGCCAGTAGATCTGTCTAATAAAGACAGAGTAGTTAGATGTTATCCTCTGAAAATCAAGTGTGTTGATCTCCGTAGTGAGCCTGTCAGACCATGACCTTGGGCCCTGCTAAATGGCCTTGCGCAATTGATGTACATGCTCCCCCTCGACTACATACCCCGACGGTTGCATCATGTAGACCTCCTCCTCAAGATCACCGTAAAGAAAGGCTTTCTTCACAACAAGTTGATAAATTGGCCAAACCTTGTTTGCAACAGCAGAAAGAATGATATGTATCGACCCTATTCTATCAACTGGCGAGAAGGTCTCAAAATAATCAACTCCAAAGGTCTGTGTGAAACTTTTGACAACAACTTTGGCTTTCAACCTGTTAATAGAACGATCATGCAATTGTTTGGTCATGAAGACCCATCGAGAAGCCACGGGGTGAATTCTCGGGGGGGGGGGGGGGGGGGGGGGACGACACAAGATCCCACATGCCCTGAGAGGTAAGTGCATCCATCTCCTCATCCATAGCATGTCGCTAAACATGATCATGCATTGCACTGAAATGATCTCTCGAAACAGAAATAGCATCCAGAGCATCTGCAAATCTCTTGTTACAGCTAGATAAATCATTTGTAGAAGTAGAATGTGACATGGGGTGATACGTACATTGCCTTTTTTTACTTGTTTAGAGCTATAGGAAGCTCCTCAGGTACATTCGGGACAACAGTGATGGGAGCACTCCAAGTGGTCATAGAATCATGCATAAAAGGGACAGGAAAAGGTATGGATACTGGTATAGAAGGTACAAAGGTATGCTGGTGAGTATAGACGATTGGCAGAGGAGGGTGGTCGAGAGGAATGTCACTCACAGTCTGTGTGAAATAACTTGTTTGTTCAAAGAAGGTGACATCAGGAGCCATATAGTATCGACGTCCAACAAGATCATAGCAGCAATAGCCTATATGGGTACGAGAGTACCCAAGAAAGACGCATTTGATGGCACGAGAGGATAATTTGTCAGTTGCAGGAAAGTTATGAACAAAGGCAATACAAGCAAAAAATCGCAGAGGTACGGAAAAAGAAGACTCGGTAGGGTAAAGTAAGGAAAATGGAGTTGTCCCTTTGAGAATAAGTGAAGGAACACAGTCGATGAGATAAACTGTAGTAAGGATAACATCTCCCCAATATGGTCTAGGAACACTCATTTGACTAAGAAGAGATTTGATAACATATAACAAGTGTCAAAGTTTCTTCTCAGCTATACCATTCTGTTGTGAGGTATATGGACATGATGTTTAGTGAACAGTTCCCTGGGACCAAAGAAAGTGGTCAAGTCTTGTTGGGTTAACTCAAGAGCATTGCCGGTACGAATGATCTTAACAATGCTAGAGAAGATAGTTTTAACATATTGAAAGAAATTTTCGACAATTTGATTAATCTTTGAAAGCTCCTTTATTAGATATACTCAAGAAGATCGACTATAATCATCAACGAAAACTATAAAATAGCGATGAAGTGCGGATTAGACAAGGTCCCCAAACATGACAATGAATAAGGTGAAAAGCAATAGCACTACGAGGCTCAATACGGACAGGAAACAAAGCTCAATGGTGTTCTCCGAACTCACACGCCTCATACTGAAAGGGCTTCGAAGCAGAGGGTTCAGGAAACATCATGGAGATGGTCTTGGCAGAGGGATGTCCAAGGTGCAGATGTCATAGGAGCGAACCTTCGGAGATGGACGCGGCACCAACAAAATTGGAGTCCGAGGGTGTGTCAAGATAATATAGGTTGTTTTTCTCATGACCCCCACTAAAAATCTGCCTCGTCCGAATGTCCTAAAAATAACAAGACTCATCAAATATCACACGACAATGAAGTTCAACACAAAGGTTGTGAACTTACAGCAAGCTAAGAGGAAAACCAGGAGCACAGGGAACCCCAAAAAGTTGGAGCTTGGAAGAGAATTTCATAGTTTCGACAGCAGTAATCGGTGATTGAGTCCCATTAGTGACTCGAACCGACTTCACAGAGGTAGATGATATGAAAGAAATGAGTAGACTACCTTCTCCAGTGAGATGAGTAGAGGCATCAGAATCAATAATCCAAGCTGGAGTAGGAGTGACAGGGGTTGGCTCTTATACCTGAAGGAGTGGCCATAACAGCAGTGGTAGTGTTATTAGTAGTAGTAGGCCCTGGAGTCTGAAGGATCTGCATCAGGCAGGAGTAATCTACATCCATCTCCAAAGATTCTGGTGATCAACTAAGGATGCATATAAGAAGAACCTGTGATCAACTAAGGATGCATATAAGAGCTAAAAAATGCCCTAGAACTCACGTTGCCACTTGAAGAAGGTTTGAAAAACCTCAACGGACAGCAGATCTGAATTCTTGGCAACGATCCGAGATGAGTTTTGGATCTCCAAATAGACCTTCAATACCCGTGGAAGGTAGCTATGGGGTTGACGACATTCTTAGGAAGTCCTAAAAGAGCAGGGTAACGCTAGCGGGAGGGTTGTGTTCCCCCTGGAGGCATCAGTAAGTGTTGGAGATGCTCTTTTGGGGTCGAGCTATTGCACTGGAGGTGATTGGAGGGTCTTGTGTGGGGCCTTAATTTGGGGAAGAGGGCCCGCGTAGGATTTCGCGAGGCTTAAAAGTGGCGGTGTGGAATTTAGGTCAGAACCCCGATCTAGAACCGTTGCTCTGATACCATGTGGAGAAGAGAGACAAATGGGATATCTATTCCATAGGGTTAGGGTCTCTTATATAGAGAGAAAACCCTAGAGAGTACAAGGGAAAAATACATAAATACCCCTGAGGGGTTACGGAACCTGAAGGGTTAAAAGTTACGGAATTCAAAAGGTTAAGGGTTACAGAACTCGAAAGGTTACAAATATAATTGTAAATATAATAATTCTAGCAGAGCGTCGGTCCCTCACGCTTGTTTGGTTTCAATCATGTGATAGATGATGGAATACATGCTCTTTCCCTGTACTCTCAAGAAGGATTGACGGTTATTAATTCTGTGATAACTTTCTTGTACGAAAATAGAAAATCAGGTTAAAACAAAATGAATTTCCTTTAAAATAGTGATTTTTTTCAAAAGAAATATTCTTATCGTAACATGATATTAACCCATTTGTTTTAGGTACAATTGATATAATAACCATGTAAATGTAAGGTTCACTCTTCTGCAAAGAATGCATCTAAGCATACATGCTTCGTAAAATTGGAAGGCATATCATTGACTATCTAATATTCCCACATGATTCTCACCTTGTACATCACGGAACTTATGTGTGCAAAGAAAAATGGGTGAGATGGTTAATTTATTTACATGATTAACGGTTGGAGTATTTTAACAACAATAACTAAGAAATTTACAGTTTTGTGGTTCCTTCATCTGATCAAGAGCATTCTTGTTTATGTAACATAGCATATTGTGAACAATACACCAACTTTCCATATCATGCTTACAGTTTGCCAAGGAATGGCACATATGTTATCCTTAATGCATTTAGTGAAGATTATATGAAGTAGCATTTCAATGAATGTATACTCTACGGGCTCATTTGGTTGCCAGGTTACCCCTAGGTAAGCTGGCATAGCCCCTTCTCTATCCTTGTATTTCGTGGTTAGAATTAGCTATGTTATAATATTTTTTAAACACGTACAAATAAAAAAGTAACATAAAAAACACATTATAATCTTAAAAAAATAATATAACACATAGTCAATGTCACATCACATTTATCATTCCAACCCTTTCCATCCCTCCCAATCATCCAAACATCTACCGTTGACAGGAGGATACCCCAACCCAACCCAGTTACTAAACAAGCTCCACATGGGCTCAAACATTGAGATTGGTCTCCTTTCTTCAAAGTTTGGAAAAAAGTAACATAAAAAACACATTATAATCTTTTTCAAAAATTAATATAACACATAGTCAATGTCACATCACATTTATCATTCCAACCCTTTCCAACCCTCCCAATCATCCAAACATCTACTATTGACTGGAGGATATCCCAACCCAACCCAACCCAGTTACTAAACAGGCCCCGTATGGGCTCAAATATTGATATTGGTCTCATTTCTTCAAAGTCTGGAAAGGGAGGTGTCGTGACTATATCATTTATATATCACCAGAAATGTTGGGAACATTATTTATTCCCAATAAAAAAAGGGAAAAAGGTTGATTATCCCTTTGGGGACTCCTGCTTCGTGTGGGAGTAGGAATGGAGAGAGGAGGCGTTGATGAAATATAAAGAGTAGCCCTTAAGGCTTTGGAACTCATCCCAACCCAAGCATCTTTCCCTCTCTTCTCTCTTAGTTCCCTCTCCCCACGCAAGGATAGAAGCAGCCTGCGCAAGGCGTGAGGAGCAGTCCGCACAAGGCGCAAAGAGCAGCCGCAGGAGGGGTCCGTTCTCCATCGTCCATACTCACACAGGAGGTGAGAGGTACATCCGTACGAGGAAGAATCACGTACGAGGAGGGACAACTCGTGACTAGGAGAAGCAACGGTATCGTGGTCTCCAAATACAAGGTGGCAGTTATCTAATTTTATTCTTGTAACTGAGCCTTAGTTTTGTTGGGCAACAAAACTGAGAAGACATTGTGCCATCTTATTTTTCCGACCTAGTTGATTTGTTATGGGTCCTCGTGTCTTGTGGGATTTTCCCCTCTCTCACAACGAGGAGGGTTTTCCTACATAAAAACTTTCTCGTCTCTTTGTGGTTGCTTGATTATCATGCTACGACTATTTTGCTTGATTCTCATGTGGGGAACGTTCCGCAGCTAGTCATCCTTTATAGGAAAGGTTAAGGGAACCCTGCGATTTCCTAACAAGAAATGTAGTAGAAAGATGAATTTCATGGAAAGTAGGAATTTTGTAGTCTTTTTAGAAATTAAGTTATTTCAGAAACAAGCATTAAGGAAAATTCTGTGGAGTGTGCAACTACCAATATTACTGGGAATAGATGCTAGTCCATATCCTAATGAGTATGTCGTGGGTATAAGTGGGAAAGTTGGTAAAACTCTAAATAGTTACACACTAAAAACTCACAAGAAGTAGGAGTATGTTACAAGAATAAAGGATGACTACTTGATATGAGAAGGTGGTTCAGCTTGTCTCCAATGGCCTGTGTCTGGGGGAGTCCATTGACTCGGTTAATGTAGTTGAGGATTACACGACTTGTCAGATCTTTAAGACTACACATGTGGTGGGTCGGACCTCGTTTCCCCTGTTGTTGGAAGAGTGTGTTCCTTATCTTATTGAAGGCTCCATTGTTTTGTTGGTGAGCCTTGCGAATGGTTAACCAGAGGCATTTTTGAGCCAATAGACGTGTGCTCTGTTTTGGGATTTGACCTTTCGTTTGGCACGAACTGCCCTAAATGGTCTGCACATGTGAACTTGTATTTTCTACATGGCTGGGACACAAGGGCATGCTTGAAGGATTCTAGCTTTGATATTGGGGTTGGTCGATCACGCAAGGTTTGTTGTGCTGCCCTCTAGCTAGTGTTCATGAAATCGGCCGCACGGGTTGCATATGCGACCGCATATGCCCGTGCGACATGCTGACCGAACCGATTTTATAAATCGGTGCATTATACGCCCTCCGCTCATATGCGGCACGCATATCCTACATATGCCCCTATATAGTTCTAACAGCTCCAACCTTCAATCCTCGCATTCAAGTGCTTACTTCCGTAGCTCTGCCTCTTTCTCCATTCAGTTGTAAGAATATGCAATGCATTTGTATACAATTGCAATGCATTATACCATTATGCATATGCAATGTTTTATGTTTTTCTCATGTACAGTTGCAATGTTTTATGTTTTTCTCATGTATTGTTTTCATAAGTATATGCAATGTATCATCAAATATTTTAATATATGTCAATTGAGGTTTTGCTCTGCATGTATGTATATTGAACTCTTATTATTATAGAGCATCTAATATGTGAAGTTTTATGGCTAAATATTTTTTTGTTATTAAATCTTAGGCAATTAAAAGCATCTACTCAACTATCTAACATGAACCATTTTTTTTAGATCTTCTTTGACTTCACTTTGATACATAAATGCAGTAGTAATGTTATATTTATTTATTTATTTAAATAAAAAATAGATACCACACGAAACGACACATAACCCAACATGCCGCTTATTCAGTATTCGATGACCTGTCCGAACACATACCTCTAGCGGTTGCAGGCCCATTTGTTGGGGGTGATGGAGCTGCAGTTGTTCTGATCTAGGAAGCGTATTTATGTTTCTAGACGCAGAAGAAGAGGGATGCACAGCATCAGATCTCGATGCCACTTGGGCTTGCGTTCTGCAAGGCAGATAACGGTAGCATAAGGGTTATTGGTTGATATTTTTTGGATGTGAAGTACTTATCTTTTTATAGCCCTACATTTCCCTATATAAACACTTTTGTCAGAAAATTATGGCAAATAGGTGGATGTCAGGTAACTAAAAGGTCTGGACATCTACTTGTTATGTTTTCCTTGAGCAACTTTTCTTAAGTAACTATATTTTGAGCATGGGATTCACCCAATATATCATGCTATACTATACCAGCTGGAGCAAAATGGAACAGGACCTGGTGCCAGAAGCTCCCATGCCATTACAGTACTTGGTCATAAGGCCTATATTTTTGGGGGAGAATTTTCACCCCGAGTCCCTGTTGACAACATTCTTCATGTCTTTGACCTTGAAAGTCAGACGTGGTCCATCAGCAATGTCTCCGGTGGGGCTCCACCTCTTCCTCGAGTCGGTGTTACAATGGTTGCTGTAGGCCACACCATCTACGTATTTGGTGGCAGGGATGCTGAACACAAGGAATTAAATGAGTTCTACTCTTTCGACACATCGACTAATGAATGGACTCTTTTGTCGTCCGGGGAGACTAGCCCTCCTGCAAGAAGCTACCACTCCATGACAGCTGATGAAGGCCATGTATATGTATTTGGAGGATGTGGAGTAAGTGGACGCCTCAATGATCTCTGGGAATTCAACATTGCAGAAAGCAAATGGATCAAATTTCCCAAGCCTGGACCAAGCTGCCTACCCCGAGGAGGCCCTGGACTGGCAGTTTCCAATGGAAAAATCTGGGTTGTATATGGGTTCTCCGGAGAGGAGCTCAATGACGTGCATTACTTCGATCCGAAGACGGGAAAGTGGGCTCTAGTCGAGACAACTGGGGACAAACCAAGCGCACGGAGTGTGTTCTCCTCAGCTGGCATTGGCAATCATGTCATTATTTATGGAGGAGAAATCGACCCAAGTGATTTGGGCCACCTTGGTGCTGGGAAATTCTCTGAAGAACTATTTGCATTGGATACTGATACACTTGTTTGGAAGAGAATTGAAGCAGAGGCAAAGTCGGGCGAGCACCCTGGGCCCCGAGGATGGTGTGCATTCTCTGTCGGAAAGAGGAATGGACAGGAGGGATTGCTGGTTTATGGAGGGAACTCCCCCACGAATGATCGCCTCGATGATCTTTTCTTCCTCACTCCGTCTGTGTAATCTCTTTTTTTTTATGAAAATATCGCGGGTCAGTCTAATAAGCACTTGTCTTGAGATTGTGGCAGACTTGCAGTTTTATGAACAATGAACTGAATGTCTGTCGTTTCTGAATTTGGTAATAAGAGAGGCTTCTACATGGTTGTAAATTGGTGTTTTCTGCTTTAATCATGTTAAAAATTTGTCGTGAGACTAGTGATCAGTTTGCTTTCGAGTCTTGTTTGGAATGTCCTTATGTAAGTTGATAGCATAGAATGCTTCTCTGCAAGTTTGATGGTAAAAAAAGTGATTTTTCCAGTATTGATTAATTACATATTTCAGTTGAATTACTTTTATAATCTAGTTACAGTTTTGTGATGTAATATTTTCAAAAGTGTTTCTCCTCTGTTGAGACAAATAAATGTTGCATCCTAAAAAAACTGAGAAGATCAAAATATAATGTGGTTCGTGATGATAGAGAGCCGTACTACTCCAGGAGAGAAGCCACCTCATGTCTGTGTACTAATGTTATTTCTTCTCAATAAAACTTGTAGGTCATGCATTGGATGAATCCTGTAATGAATGAAATTTAAATTTGATTCTTTCTTTTATAAAATTAATTTGATCAAGATTTTATTAGAATTATGATTGATTCACTGTTAGAGTTGGATCTGAGTTGACCTTTTGGAGATTGCATCTATGTCTATACCGAGAACTGAGCGTCTTTCATGATAGAGTTTTTTTTTGTAGAGCTCTATTTTGAACAGATAAATTTTGGAGGACTCTTTTGACTAGAGATGAAAAAGTACGCATTATTTTTATATACTTGTGTTAATGTTACCTACCACTTCTCACCTGCTATCCAAACACATCCCATGTGGGTCTCTGCATGAGATGATATCCAACTGTCCTGCTGCCGGTTTGTCATTCATATGACATCTTAATTTCTCCAATAATGTTTCTTTTGAAATTTTGTGTTTCATATCAGATATCATTTTCTTTGGATTTAATCAAGAAATAATCTTTATATAAATGATCTTGCATTGAGTTCAGTGAACAACTAAAAACCAAATGAGAATAATAGTCCAGGAACATATAAATACTTACTACAAAATCCTGTCATCGAGTAAAAATTCATGGCATTTCTTGCTCGTCTGTTGCTTCCGATGCTTAGAGTGAAAGGTATGTGTACTCGCACTGTCCCCTCGGGCCGCAGTTTGTTTCTGCATACTCTTGAAACAAAGGGAGTCGGTGTGAGTGAGCTAACTGTTTCGTGCTCTTGATCCCCCAACGATACCTCTGTTCAGGACCTTGAACTACAAATGCAGAAGATGGTGGATCAGGGGAATTGGGAATACATGTGGAAAACACAAGGGAAGTTCTGTAACACCCTCGAAAAATAGTCCCTGGTGAAATAGTCGCTGATTATGAGAGTAGGTTATATGTGGTGCGGACTGTTAATCGGAAACTTGGGCTTAAGCATTTTGCTTTGTTGCCAACATGTCTAACTGGGTGAGAAACAAAAAGGGGTCAGGATCAGATTTCATCGACCGGGGTTCGGGTCAATTTCCGAGGTGTTACATGTTTTCTCTATCTTAAAGAAATAGTTAGCGTGAGTTATTATTGTAAAATAACAATATCCATCTGAGACAATGGGAAAGAAAGAATTATTCACTAGTTACTTCAAATGGATGCCTATGCAAATCTTTTGACACTCTTCTCCTTCATTTTGTTTCTTTTCAGTAATTCTCACCATATCTATTTCTGTGTAGCTGTCAATCAATTTTTAGCGATAAATATCGATCATCGCCGGTAAATAAGAATGGACAGATATTTTCCCACAACCTGCAGTCTGGGATCCTGCTGAGAACAGCACCATGTGACCTGCATTCCTGTCTCTCTATTTTACAGCTGGTATGGAAAAAAACCAAGATCCCAAATTTATTATATTCCCAAACTTTTTTTGGTGGAATTATAAGTTGGTTTTTTTTTACTTCAAGGATGAAACCAGATGTTAAAGACTTAATGATACTAACATCAATAAAATGAAATAGTTTTATTGAAATGGACACAGTTGTCAGATTGCCTTTCTTAAGCCAGAGATTCCAGTAACAATATACGCTAGTCATGCATCTGAACATGAATCATGTGGATCATTCCATTTCTCTTTTGGGATTATTAGTCCTGTTCATATCGAAATGCTATGCAAAAACCCTCAGGAACATAAGTTTGTTGCTTTCTGAAATTCTTTGTGGTGCACATGGTTGGGTTAGGTTGTCTGTCATGCATCTGCCTCGGATTTGGAAACCAGCTGGAATTGGATCGTCAAAGTGGGCCAAACCAGATTATTTTAAAAAAAATAAAGATTCGATCATGAGGCAGCTTCGATGGAATTGAAAATCCCCAGATTTGAGGTTCTATTCTGGTTGGTGAAGTATGGATGTGGATGGGAGAACTTCCTTGGAATTAATAATATGGAAGCAAACAATGACACCTTAAAGAAACATGGGATTCTTGCTCGTGTGCTCCTTCTGAATTTCCAATAACACCTGCACCCTTATATTTCAATCACTTCTGCTCCTCTGAGAACTAATTCTGTTGGAACAGCATTGAAGGAAACCATTTAGTTGTTAGTAAGACTAATTAACTTCACTAAACATAGTAATGATGCGTCAGTTTCCAACTTTTGTCTAGCACGCTTAGGTTTGATTCGTTAAAAGCTTGATAAACACACATATATACATATTTACAAATCCTTATCTGCATAAGTTGACCTTATTTTAAGATAAGTGAATTTTTTTCCAAGGATAAGTGAACTTTGTTTGGAGACAACAGTATTTATGGGAAGTAGATTTTATCTCGGTATAAACTATCACAAAATAAATAATCACGCCATGGTTGCAACGTCCATCATCTATGTGTCTAGTACTTTTCTTTTCTTTATCTTCAAATCAACAGAACAAGTGTAAACCTTATTTATCGCATATCCCCATATTATTCCTTATCCTCATCTGAACGGTATACGAAAATATATTATGATTATACTTTTTCAAAGAGAGGAATCCTTATTAATCTATTTTTTTTAAGATGAAGAAGAGTTAGATAAAGAAAAAAATCGAACGAATGTTTATTCTAATTATAGACACACATATATGTTTCAATTTCTTTCACTCCATCTTATTACAAAATTCTCAAGTTCGATATTCGCTTAGGTTAGATTTGATTAAAAAGAGGTTCGATTTAAATTCAGATAAAAAATAAACGAATCGAACTTGAACACAAATTTAGGCTCAATTAAATAAACAAACTAAAACTAAAAAATATAGGTTCGCTCAAGTTAGGTCCGTTTACACCCCTAGTCTTGGAAATACCAGGTGATTTCTCTTACATATTCCAAAGCAAATGGAACAACCAATTTCCCAATTCATCTGTCTCCTTTTTTTCTGCCTCTCATCTGTTATTTCATGAGCTTTTATCGAATCCAATCTATGAAGTCACCTAAAGGAGGATGGAATGCTTTAAAAAACCGAGCATTGAAAGATTCACTCAAGTTATTGGTTATACAAAGACACTAGGCTACTTCATCAAACACATCTTTGATTCACGTCCCATTGAACGTATGTTCGCTTCATCTCTAGGATATCTAATCTAAATACTCAAAATCTCCAAATTTTGGATTATGGATCTCAGTCATCTAATATATACACTATCATTTCTCAAAAGATTTATAATGAATCAAACAATCCTTTCAAGCTATCTCTTGTATAGTCCTTGAATTTTTTGAAAGCATGCTTAATGCACAGAGATGTTAGAAAAAATCTTGAGTTCGATATTCATTCAGGTTCGACTTGTTATAGATTCGATTCAGATTGAATTCGAAAATAAACGAGTCGAATTTTGATATAGGTTCGTGCTTATTTATTTATGTGAATCGAACCTTGATATGATGGATTTGATCAGGTTCGGTTCGTTAAAAGTTCGATACATAATATGTATTTATATATGTATTTTTCATCAAAAATTGATATGAGGAATAAGGAACTTGCACCATGATGCAAATAAGATATATGCATAAAAGTTCACATCCCTTGATCAAGATATATGAAGGGTTGTGATCATTCCACATTCCCAAAATACTTAGATTCCATGGAGTTTTACTGCTAATCGAACCTTAAACGAACCAAATCGAAACGAACTTTCACGAATCAAGATCGAGCCGAATCGAACTTGAACATCATTTTTATATTATCGAACAGAACTCAAAGCTCTAAAATGCTAAATGAACTGAGCCGAACCTTGATAGGTTCGCTCAAGTTCGACCCATTTGCACCCCTACTAATGCATGCCTTGTGCTCAACCTCTAAACTCTTGGACTATACACCTTCAAAACCCTTCTAGTTGTCAGAATTAAATTTTAATACATCTCTCTACCATGTCAAATTGACATCGATAACTTCTCCACAAATCATATCCAAAAAATCAATTGACTAATCCTAAAGAACATCAGATGCTACAGATTGATGTCATCTAAAGCTGTGGCTGCAATAAAAATATGTTGGCACTTTCCATTTCCATTAAGATGGAGCTTACTTAAATTAAGAAAGGAAAGCATCCTTTTGTGATTTTTTTCATTTACATGCATCAACCTATATAAAATACTTAATAAAAAGTAATCTCATCCATTATATAATCAACAATCTCCCCATGGTTTCTACTTTTCAGCTCACAATTCAAATAATAAAGCCTTGGATATGTCAACAAAACATTTGCAGATATTGATTCAAAAGCATGTCTCAATCTCAGTAAAATCTCACATATGATGCAATGATTATACTTAAATTCCACTGAAGCACAAACATATTCGGTTAATATTCAAAAGAAGAAAGACTACGTAAATTTCATTATTTTATAAAATCCTTCGTTGAAAGAATATAAATTGATATTTTTTGACATCATGAGGGTATATATACATTTTATTGTTAAATCAATTGGAAAAACAAAAATCCTTTTCTAATAAATAAAGTAACCAAGAAGGGACCGATATTATTGATGAATTGAACAAAAATATGATTTCATTTATTTTGACTATAAAAAACCTCTTTTTACTAAGAGCTTAAATCCTTATTGCGATTCATCCTCTTTGTCCCAACCACATACATATTTTATAAAATATATCTTCAATCGATAATGTTGGATTCTCAACCATTTCTCAATGTATTTGGCAACACAAAGTTGTTTAGCCTTTCATCTACCAAATTTGTTCACCAAGTTGCTCCAGGTCCAAATTAATATGACAACACAGGGTTGTTCATGCAATTACGGAATCAAAATGAATGAACTGAAATGTGGACAGAGAATGTTTTGCAATTAAATAAACGTAAAAGGATGAAGATGCAATTTTCACAAAAGAAATAAAATAAAAATAGACCTTATTCTTTTCTTCAATCCCACGCAAGGGCGGCTAGGGCATGATGAATCCACATTTCATCATCTTTATTCTATCATTTTGGCATCAAAAACCCTAGCAAATGCGAGTAAATAGCGCTAATTTATGCATCTTAGCATTCATGCATGTGCATGTAAATAGTGTATAAAATACTGTTTTTAAAGCCAAAATTATAGAATAAATAAAAGAAAAGAAAAAAATAAATATTGTAAATATTTTATGACCCAAAACCTCGAGACCTAGGCATCTCGATGACTAGGTCGACAAGGAATAAAGTAGGGGGAGATAAGGGCCAAAAACCACTCAAAATACCTTTCATTTAACCCATTCTTTATTCATTTTGGGACCTATTTTTGGTTTCACTTTTTATACCTCAAGTAAAGAAACTTTGTACATGAAAATTGTAGATAATTAAATAAATAAAAATACAAAATTGATTTCACTAAAAAATATTGTACAGATAAAAAGTCATGATCTGAATAAGATTCCATAAGTCCAACTTCCCAGACCCGTATCTTGCAAATAAAAACTCGAAATGTACCAAACTCATCTTTAATTGTATATAGTTTAAAATAAGCTATTTAATGGAGTAGTTTCACATTTTTTGGAGTTACGATTTGAAAGTTGAGTTTTGGACCCCTATTGTATACTTGTACATATTAAAATATTCATTTTATTTATTATTCATTATTTTTATAATTTTATATTTTTATAATTTTGTAAATATTATTTATAATACATATGTACATTAAAACAAGAAGAAAAACCTAAATAAAATATAAAATAAAATACTTGTATATACTACACCTAGGTATAGAACCTACATACATACCTATATTATTACTTTTTCTATTTTATTAAGTGTACAAAATACTTCAGAAAAATAAAATAAAAATATGTTTAAGTGTATAAAAGTATTCTACAAATTTATAAAATAATAAACAAAAATAATAAAATTAATCTCTGATGTCTCGGGCTTAGGTATCCGGGCCATTCACATAGAAAATTAATCTTGACAAATTGGACATGGACCCCATTGAACCCGTTGGCAACCACCCAAACTACTTAAGCTGAAGTTGTCAGGTAGTAATCCCCCCACTTATAATGCACACCCACACTTCGTGAGTTTTAGATATGAGATTATCTTCTCATTAATTCAAACAATCAGAAATTAATTTTGTGTCAATTAGAGATGCTATAGAAGATTGGAGTGTCACAAGCGCACACCGCTCTTGTTCCAGCACCGGCTCAAGTTCTAGTCAACTCGGATATAGATACTTTTGTAGCAGGTTTCATTTTGAAGACCAGATAAATTGGTCTATAAGATTAATTTGAAATCTTACAAGTAGGTTCCGAGTTAGCCATTTTTGTGATCGTTAAGGATCCAACTGACACCTAGTTGTTGACTGATTAAGAGACACCCACAACCTCTATTTCTTCCCAAAATCCATCATTTTTTCTTTGTGCGGTCTCTGTTGTTGAGTTTTCTCTACCTTTGAAAATCCTTCTCTCGGATGCTACTTGTTCTTTGAGGTACTTTCGAAGGAGAACATGTCAGAATTCGTCGACGATCGATGATTGTGTTGCCATTGTATTATGGGAGCAGATCACTTTAGTCTTTATACCGGTCGTGGGGAAGCGATATCCTCTCTTAGCACAGTTCTCTATGAATGCTTCAATAGTCTTTAATGTGTTTGAATGTTAATTAAACCGTTCCTGAATAATGCGTTGAGTATACGTAATTGGATCATGATTTATTCTTGATTGATTGTATTCAAATTAATATGTAGTACCATTATATTAAATCATATTAATCATGAATGTTACTGCTTAAATTTATTAACATTAATCACACTACATGGCTAGAATCCAATCAATATTACGTTGGAAGTACGTTAGAAGGTGCGGATGAAAATGAACATGAATATATTCTTATCCGATCAGCTATCATATTCATTTTATATGTATTTTGACATTCATATATGTATTCGTATTCGTTTTAAAACATATGCGGATACGGATATCACTTTGACATTCGCTGATATTCACATTGGTATCCATTTTCGTACATAAGCATGGTAATTTACTTATTTATAATTGTGTGTAACAAAATTTTACGATTGTATTCACCAATGTTAATACAATTGTTATGAAAATGAATATATTCGGTATATCTATTTAATGTGTAAACAATCATACATATGTATACATCACTTATATGATATATCAAATATTTATTATTAATCGTATCCAATTCGTATTCGTTTTACATTCATATTCGATTTTAAGGATATGGTAATACATTTTTCATATCTGTCAATATTCGTATCCACATTAGTATTCGTACTCTAAATTGAACAAGGACATGATTATGCATATATTCGCATATCCTACTGTTTTCATCCCTACTAGAAGGATCGGGCGCCAACTAGATCATATCATAGGTGATAAAGTTACAGTGAACAGTAAGATCATAGAAGATTGATACTAAGCACCGGGATTAGCAGAGTTAAATCATATTAATGTATATAGCATGTTGGAATAAAGCAAGAGTCACCACAACAAAATCGATCTTTCTCACGATGTTAAAGATATAACAACGGATGTTATTCGTTACTTCACTACAAAAATTGAACCTAAAATAATGAATAGTTTGAATATACATTGCCATATCTTCCAATGTTAAAGATATAACAGCGAGTATTGTACATTACTAAATCATCTTTTTTAATCATAACTAGTAACAAATGCTATATATATTATTTAATATTCACATAATGATGATTTTTTTGTTGAATTGTGTAAGCATTGTCGCTAATGATATAACAATTGGTACTATATTTGTTGATGATTTCAATGATAAAAAATAATTTTACAATGAATAACATTGTTGTTATATATTTAACAATGGATAATGTAGTGATGGATTAATAAAACATTATTATAAACCCATTTTGTTACGGTGTGTTATGTGTTTCGTTCAAGGAATATATCAATGAATATGATATTGGTTGCAAATTTAAAAATAAGCAATAAATAATCTCCTTGTAATATATTTATCTATGAAAAATTGATAATAGATATTAAATTACGGCCAATTTTGTTATAGTGGTGAGTTCTAATCAATCCTCCTCCTTTAACTAAAAAGAAAGTTGAAGCTGATGTGTACCAAGACATGTTACGGTTATTCATAAGAGTTAAGATCTATCTCAAGATAATTCGTCATAATTTTATTAAATTCACATTATAATTCAGAAGTAACTCACAATAAAAAAAACTATAGATTCAACTTCCAGTTCTAGGGATTATTCGTTTGCAACACAGCGCAAGGGATAGGGAAGTACAAGAGTGGGTTCGCCCCTACTTCTTATCTCTCGTGTTATTCTGGTTATTTGCGTCATGGAGCCCTTCTCACGGAAGAATACATTAAATATATGAATTTCACTGTTTCAAGTTGAGATTTTTTAGATCTGACCATCAGTTCCATTGGGTATCTAGATCCGATTCGATCAGGTTCAACAGAACAGAATTTCAACCGGATTTCAAATTTGATTTTATTTAAAAAAATTGCTTTCGTGGAAATTGAAGCCCATAGCCTTCGGATGACCTTACACTATTTTCAAACCAACTCTACTACAATTACTTCCTATCATAAAATGATTCCAAATATAACTATTCAGTTATAAAACTAGACAATATTTAGGTTAAGTATTATATATAATAAATAATGTCTTATATGTTAAAATATTGTCCATGTAATGTAAGATATGTGAGTTATGTATACATTTCTATTAGCTTTATGTATAGGGAGCTGGGAGCCTACACCGGGTTTTTTTCATGATTTTTAAGTTTTTTTCGAAGCCAATCTTAGGGGGGGTTTCTTAATATATTGAAGGGAATATGTGTTTCCAGTTTCATGCAAAACAAATATTCCTAACATATTCATCTAGAAGGGGTCATTTTCAGCAATTATGAAACCGTTAGAATTTGATGATCTTGATGAAGATGATATGAGTCTCGAATTATGTTGAATTTTGAATGACATCATGGTGATATATAGTGATCTGATTTCCCAAAGATTTCATTTCAAAAAAATCAAAAAATAATGAAAAATGAACCAATTATAGGTAGTTACATACATCCCTGGGTGTAGGCTCCATTTTCCCTTATATAAAAGTATGTATATCATATATGTACATGTATATTGTTTATTCGCACAAATTTATTTATATCTGTACACATGAATGATATAAAAAATTAATATTTGCATTCTAACAATGAAATTACAACTTTGGTATCTGTTTATTGATTTTTGTAAATATATTTATGTTATTTTTTATTGATTTTATCAATTGTTTCAGTGATATTAAATGAATGTTTTACACATTTTTTATATATTTGATCTGATCAGCAAATTCAACTTCTTTTTCCTTATTGATTCGATTTGATCCAATTTTAAAAAATAACGATATCGATCGAATCGAATTAACTCCATCATCCAACCTGATTCCACATTTTCGACAATATTTCGGTTGGATTTAAAAACATAGCAAAGGACATTGATATGATTGGGATAACTAATGAATATAAATAAAAGCTTTTTTTAAAAAGCTTGTGAGTGTCGGCTTCCTGCATGCCACAGCTGGCGAGTCATCTCATTGTCAAAGGATGTGAAACATAATAATGACAACACAACCAACCTACGAAAACATTGAAAAGCCATTAGAAAAGAGATTCCATAAGATTATTCGATTCTTAGAAAATAAAATATATAGATTTTATAAGGCAAGCATGTCATGGTTGGAAAAGCTCATTTCACCAAACCCTAACCATCATGTTCGATTAGGGGTTAACCCTCCTTTTGGGCATTTACCCTCAAAATTTTCACTTTTTTTTTCTCTTGTGGGGTTCATTCTTCCTCTCTTTTTTAATACATTAAATAAATTATCTCTTTTATATATTCCAAAAAATATAAACTACTCAACTTTTATTTACTTTTCAAACTTTAATACAATCACATCACAACAACTACTTTTCCAAACTTCAACACAATCACATCACAACAAACTCCCTCAACCCAAAACCTTATGTCCAAACATCAAAACACAAAAACGAGTTACCTTGTCAAATTTAGCCGAGCAACAAAACACACCTTAAAGGCGACAATGATTCTCTACGTGGTGCCCATTTCGCAAACTCATGCAACTTGATTGGGATTTTGTCACCTTCAATTGAAGCGAGGATAGCGAGAGGATTAAAACTAGTGTTAATCTAGCTTCCAAGTTATTATTTTTTTAGGATTTTTATACCAGGACTCCTAAAGTCTCGTTTAAGCTTAAGATGGGGGAGAAGATTTTAAGAGATCGTGCATGGTTTTTCACATAATCCTCTTCATACTTAGATAAAATAAGTGGGTCATCAATTAATTGCAAGTCTTTGATTTGCTGCTCGTATTTTTGTAATTTTTAAACGTAATTGCCGACGTCACTGGCTTTCTTTTGTGTGTGTGTGTGTAAAACTATTGACATATTTTTTTAGTTAGCTTTATTTCTATTTTAGTTATTTCTATTTGTTGCAACCATTCTATGTTAAGGAGTCTTGTTAATGAATATCATGTGATTCCCATACACAGGACTTTAAGGTTTCATGCTATATAAGAAATTCTACTTTTAAAAAAAATATTCCATTAAATATGTTATTTTTCCAGTGATGTCAGAGCAACGATACTAAACCAAAGTTCATGCCTTAAACCAAACTGTCATAACTAACCTCATTGTCATGCCGTCCCAACATCGCCACCTCTAGTGGTAGCCATAGCAGGTGCATTGCACTAGGGCAACCAACAACCCGGCCTCAACACTAATACAACTATAAGAAACAACATCACCCCCACAATGCGATCTCATCACTATCAACTACAATGTGGCATCGCTACCACGGTCACCGTCGTCGACATGTGTGTGGTCTTCCTGACACAATCCTTGACGCTTATGGATACTCCTATTGCTAGAAAAGATCTATATAAAATGTATTTGATCCCTCTATCCCTGACCACGGTGACCATGCCTCCGGCTAAGACAACCCTTTATATTCACCTCTTCCATGGTTTTTAAACGAACTTGTATCAAACTAAAGGGTGCGAATAACTATGTACTTCGATTTCGAGCCTTCAAAGAGTTCATTGGTCATCAGAGAAAGATCTATAGTTTAACAAAGGAGATGTTTATAAATAAATACAAGGAATATACTTCCAAACTGATTAACAACTAGCAGATCATGACATGGATATACCATCAAATCACTGGTAGGAACTCGCTATTATTCTACCTATTTATTATGTCAAATATATGAAAGAGAAATTTAGTGGAAAGTTACAGGTTTCTTGCAAGACTACGTCCTCATTATCAAACAATGAAGAATAAGTTCCTCGCATCTATATTATTCCTTCTATCAAGGTAACTTTTTGTCACCAGCTATAATTTGAAACCTCTCTTAGACGATCAAGTCCTACTTAGCCTACATAGAGCGTTGTTGTTTTTTCACATACTTAGTGGTCACTTCAATTATCGAGATGTAATAATTAATAAGATTTCTTTTTATATAAGAAATCGTTCTTTTAAGTATAGCTCTCCCATTCTTTTGAAATATTTGAGTCGCTTCGGATCTTCTACATATGGCTCACCATCATCATTCCTTCAAAATATTTAAACTGTATGCTACTTACTTTCATATACATATCGTAGAATGTAATACATTCTTCATATGAACAATCAACTGCAATACCACCTTCAAGCGCAACTTTATTAAAAACTATATTCTTCAGCATTCTTAAATATTCAATTGGATACATTCATCGATACTGAATATGATCACATATTCAAACCTCACTACCTAGATTGTACATTTAAATGTATCGTTATATTAAAAATGATGATGGGAATATTTGTTCCATCTTGCATAAAATGATGACAATATATGCTTCTAACTAATAGATATAATATACTAACATATTTGAAAATATTAAAACCCGATGCAGTTCAATTAACGGTTGCATGATATCAACTTCAAATACTCCTTAGACAACTACGGGAAAAAGAATTTGCATCAGTGCATGATAATCGTGACTTTTCCATAAGTACTTCGTTCGAGGTGGTGAGGGAAGCGGAGGAGGAAGGAGACCAACGAAAGGACTGGGACAATGGGGTTGGGGTATGGGCGGAAGAGGGAGGTCGATGGAAAGGAAGGACTAGAGGGAGAGGGGGCTAGTAGACCACCGACCTTGAGCCTTAGTTTTCCCAGCACCACCCACCCGAAGATGAGGGGAGAAGAGGAGCTCCATCAACTACTAAAGGGAGGGAGGGATGTGGAAGGGTATGGAGAGGGAGGGGGCAGTAGACCCACCACCCATGAACTTCGATTTTCCTAGTATCATCCACTTCAAGACGATGGAGGAGGAGCAGCTCCATCCTCCATTACAGGGAGGAGGGAGGTTAGTGGAACGGTCTGAATAGACACACCACCCCTGAGCCTTAGTTATCCCAATATCGTTCACTTGAAGGCGGGGGATGAGGAGCAGCTCCAACCCCTACTACAAGGAGGAGAGAGGTTGGTGGAAGGGCCTAGATGGAACGACTGCCCTCGAGACTCAATTTACCGAGTATCATCCACCTAAAGATGAGGGAGGAGGAGCTACATCCTCTAATACATATACGTGTGATTAGCTCATAAGATATCACCCGAGTTAGTGCATCAGTCATTATTGGATCTATCTCCTTCTTGAGCATCCAAAACAACCATGTGGCTCAAAGTGAGCCATATGATTCGGAGAACAATAGTGAACTCGCAACTGTTGGATAGGAAAAGGGGTTGGACAGTTATTTCTCCCTTATCTGCATCATGGTTTGAAAAAATCGGGGTTAAGTTCAATTCACTAACGACCAAACAAACAGAAGGATGCAAGTGATAAATGTGGAAGAAGTCAGGGGCACAACTTATATTCCAAAAAAGAGAGGGGTATAACCGAAATTACGACATCTAAGAGGGGACACAAGTGATAGAATCCCAAAATAGAATATACAAGAAAAATACTTAATTACAACCAACAAAAGAAAATTTTAATTGTGATCAGAGCACAATTCCAAGAATATGATGCTTCAGACGTTTGAACATGCTCGCCTAGCATATAGGGAGTAGGACTTATCTGAGGAAGGTGGATTATAGGATAGCCCCATCTTATACAAAGGGTCTAGTGACCCCATCTTCTAATGGGAATATAATAACCTGAAATAGCCTTCGAGTCAAGAGTTGAGCTAGAAGATACCTTGTAAAATGTGATTTTATACAAAATAAACAGTCTCCAAGCACTATTGTACAATGGTCTTGAAATTGACATTTCACAGATAAGCCTCACTCAATTTGAATGAGTTAAAGTATTTTAAATGATGAGCTTTAAAAGTGAGTATGGTAAGATTGGAGTTCATATACTTTAGATATATAATCCTGAATGCAGGATATTGGAAAAGTGAACTGGATTGAATTGCCATATGTGAAAGTGGTATCATGTGTTTTTTCTATATTATATTTAATTAATGCAAAATTTATTAGGTCATTTCGAGTTGCATTAAGATAGACGCAAATATTTGAAGTTTGTATATATGTGTTTATGTGTGTTTCTATGATTTTATTTACAAAAAATCATCTTTTCAAAGAAAGGCCTTCGTAACCTTTCGCAGCCCTTATATGTTGACATTAAAGTCCGAAGCTGAAAGTTCAGACCCGTCTTTGTTACATTAAAAAATTGAGACTTCTATTTGGAAATCGACGCATAATTGATGTATTTATAGTTTATCCAAAAATCATTTTTTTTGTTATAATGAATAAAGTTAGCTATCTTCACAATTCTAAAAAATAAGGCGAGGAAAGGGGATGAGCCCGCCTTTAGTCCCTAAGGACTCGTTGACCTAGCATCTTAGTACTGGATTCCCTAATTCTAAAATATATTTTTATATACAAGCAATCATACATAACATTACTAACTTATATCTCTTATACAGATAAACCCCCTCTCTCCCTCTATCAAAGAGCCCCTTGATAATAGAAAAATGTATGGTTCTAATAACACTAGCCATGTCCATGTTCAAAGATCCGTATTAGGTCATGGCAAGTCCCGCATTCATTGACATGTTTTTTTTGGAGAAAGATAAAAATACAGTTAAGAGGCTTCTTAATGTAGAGGCCCTCCCATAAATTGATATAATTATAATGAGTTTAAAGGGACTATCTCGGGGACGAGCCAACTTTATCATCCCTACCAATATTTTTTTATTTTTAAGGTATTTACTAAAAATACCTGAAAATTTTTAGATCACTATATGAAACCATATTCTCGATCAAATTTCGGCACAATTCAATATTCATATCCTATCCATTAATCCTGATAAATTTTAACGATCTCAAAGTTATTGAAATTGACCCATTATTGATGAACGAGTTAGGAATGTCTGTTTTATATAAATTTTGGATGATAACATGTTGTCCTAGTAAACCATGTCATGAAGACTTTAGAAGCTAAACATCCGTATAAGCTGCCTCCTTCCCTGCTAGATACCATGATGTCAGAGACTCCTCTTACAGTTGATGCAGATGCTATTTTGCGGTCTATCAAATCCTTTCCCAAAAGGGACATCATGTGGCAGAGATGACTGAGAGCTCAACACATTTTAGATGCCCTTTGTGGGGAGGGATCGGTAGTTGCCACTAATATATTACATGCTATCTCGATGGTAGTTAATCTATGGCTAGGTGGGAGATGTCCATTGAGTTTGGCTAAGTTTGTAGCCTCTGCACCTCTTACTCCATTGCTCAAACCTAACAACGGCATACATCCTATTGTTGATACATCTTGTATCCAAAGTTGCCATGACGGGGGTGGGAAAAGAGAAGTCTAAGTTGTCTTTCAATTTAGAGTTGGTGTATCTGGAGGAGCAGAAGCCATCTTACATAGCTCCAACAGACTTTTGAGCAAGCTTCACGGTAATGGGTTTCTCTCCATACTTACAGTTGATTTCTCTAATGCTTTCAACATGATAGATAAATCTTTGATTCTTTGTGAAGTTAGGAGGAGATCCTCATCTATTTCTTCATGGGTGGGATTTATATATGTTCAACCTGACATATTATATATTGGAGACAATCATTTATGGTCAAACACCAGAGTGTAGCAAGGTGATCCTTTAGGTCAACTTCTTCTTTCTCTTACCTTGCATCCACTTATGCATGAGGTACGAGATAATTGTAAGCTCCTTCTCCATGCTTGGTATCTTGATGATGGGACTATCATCAAGGATACTTTGGAGGTAGCCAAGATGCTTGACATTATACAATGCAAAGGTCCAGGGATGAGGCTTATGCCGAATATAAAAAAAAAGAACTTTTATGGCCTTCATGTGATGGATAGAAAATCCGCAAAGGGTTGTTTCTCGTGGATATTGGGAGGTTTGTGCTGGGAGTAAAGTTATTTGGAGGTGCGGTGAATAGGGACAAAGACTTTATTGAAGACCTGGCTATGATGAGGGCTACCAAAGCTGTTGACTTAATGCATTTACTCCCTCAATTGGATGATCCACAAAGTGAGCTTCTTTTGTTACGATCTTATATGGGCATTGCTAAGCTC
This sequence comes from Ottelia alismoides, assembly GCA_037367405.1. Taxonomy (NCBI): domain Eukaryota; kingdom Viridiplantae; phylum Streptophyta; class Magnoliopsida; order Alismatales; family Hydrocharitaceae; genus Ottelia; species Ottelia alismoides. Next base: position 1,268,520 of record JAZKJV010000322.1, read on the forward strand.
ATGTTTGGCTTAAGGATATGTCAACCTGCATACATAGAACGAGGTGCTACGTGTTTTGACAAAGGGCTTCACGGAGCTATTGAGGATATTGTGGTTTGCAGAGGCCTTTTCTTTGGCGACCTTCAATGGCAGGTGGCATCACTACCCATCATGCTTGGTGGTTTCGGTCTTCATTCAGTCTTGAGGCTTCCTCATATGCTTTCGTGGCTTCTAGTGCTTAATCATGCGTGCTCCAAGATCACATTTTACGAGATAGTGAGATATATGGTATAGATTCTGACCTTCTATATGCTTTGGAGGGCATACGTATCACACTTCCATCTCTCGATCTTACATGGTTTGCTAATAAAGATATTGTCCCTCCTAAAGCCCAGAATGCTTTGGCGAGTTCTCTTTTTAGCAAAATTGTTGAAGAAATGGAAATTAAGTTTGATATGACTGTAAGGCAAAAAGCAGTTTTTTTCTGTTTACAGACTGACCATGCTCAAGACTTCCTCTTTGCTATTCATATTGAGGGTCTTGGGATGCATATGTCACATAGTGAGTATCGTACTATCCTCAAGTATCGTCTTATGATTCTTCTTTTTCCAGCTGATGAGCCTTGCCCAATATACCACAAATCATGCTTGGACGCTTTTGCGGAACATGCAGTTCATTGTCGTGAACTCTCAGATTTTAAATACAGACATGATTTTGTAAGGGATATCCGTTATGATGTACTCAAACATGCTGAAGTTACTTCAAAGAAAGAAGCACTTGTGAATTTTTTGACGGATCCACAAAAGAGGAGACCGAGACTCAGACCAGCATATGTTTTAATATTTAGATGGGCTGGAGGGAAGTATGCATGTGTTGATTTGACTAGAGTTTCTCCATTGGTGAGTCCGCTAAGGAGTGATTTTATTGTAGTATACGCTGCACAGAAAGCTTCCTCGGCTAAAGTTGATAAGCATGAGAAGGTTTTTATTGACAATCAACATGTATTCATTCCTTTTAATTTTGACACCTTCGGATTCTTGGCAACTGAAGCAGTAGGGCTCCTCAAAAGGGTCCAACGAATTATGCATAGCAATGTTATAGTTCCCGAATCTATAGATGTTGTATTTAGAAGAATTGGATTTGTCATCCAAAAGGGATTGACGGTGCAACTTATTGCCCATCTCCTATCAATCTCTCTGTAATAGCTTATCGATGGGAGACAATGTATTCTCATTTTCTGGGAATGGTAATTGTACGATTTGAACCCTGATTTTCTGGGAGGTTTAAAGTGAGTTCGAGCTTAAATACATATGTTTGCCATTTGCCTAGTAAACCTAATTATAATTTTTTGTAGAATATTACATATGATTGATTGTGCCTCTCGTATAATTTCATCTGCAAGGCAACTTTTCCACAATAAAAAATATTCTTTGTGATACTAGAAATGCAATATTTATAGTTTTTTAATATCTTGCTGGGCTATTAAACTCTCTAATATACACAGCAATTCATTAGATATTAATCCCTTGTGCCATATTAGTCAAGTTCTCTGCTGAATCCATCAGTTGAGTTTCCTCACTATAGCCATTGGTACTCAAATTATCCTCAGAAAGATAAAGGGGCATCTTGCAAGTTGGCTCCATGCCAACCAATTATCCACCTCCTCTCTCATGTGTCCACAAACAGACCCAACCAACACAATAATGCCCATACACCTTTAACTCCATTGCATAATACACATATAACAAAAATATGTCATAAATAATAAAAAAGGAAAAAAATCCTCACCAAGGCCTGCAATCAATCACAACCTCACATTCAAATATACCATAAATCTGCATTCCTAACAAATCAAAATATAAATAAGAACACAAAAAAAACCAGTGAAAACACAAACACACCCCCAACTCCAATCCTAAAAATTACAGGCTATCATGAATAATCACAAGCGAAACATACAAAATAAAATAGAATAAAAATCCAACAATACCCAACTCAGCGACAGATCATCTACCTCATTATTCTACTCCTCCACCCCTGAAATTTTTTTTATTTTCTTTCTGGTACCTAGCTGTTTCAAGCCATGGCAATCCCGACAATCGCCGTCGCCGCCGCGACTGCCCATCGGGCGGTGGAGGACCATATGATGTTGGATGCATCATCTGCTGCTTTTTCATCTGCCGGAGGGGCATCGGGAGAGTCCGCTGGTGGTGGAACCTCCTTGGTGGGCGCCTTCTTCTTCTTCTTGGGCGCTGCAGCAGGTGCGGGTGATGGAGAGTCTGGCTCGTCGATCTTGAAGAGCTCAGGGGGCTGCAAGACATCACTGATTGTGAAGATGGCCAGATATTGCTTGTCATCGAATGCGGTGCCCGTGATCGAGGCCGTGGCGACGCCGGTTTTCAGGGAGACCTTGTCGCCGTCGTCTTGCACAGTCACATTGAAGTTCTTTGACACACCTGCATAAAATAGTAGAGGGTTTGTCATAAGTTCTAACATAATTACAAGGAAAATGTTTCCAAATGCATAATAATGTTAATTAAGTTTGTCAATTTCAAGTGGTCACTTTCATGCCTTAAATATGCACTCATCTCACTTGCTTAAATATGCATTCAGCATTCAATTTTTAGAGCACAATATCACTGAGGACAGAGGATTTACTGAATCAAATATGGAAAGAGGCGAACCTTCTTATCTTTTTTTTGCAGCCAATCCTAATTATCTGCAAATATAAAATAAAAAATCCTCCTAAAAAGAGCCACAATCACTAGATCTCCACTTACACTCACTTTACACCCAAAGTCATATTGATAATTAGTGAAGTTTGAGGTCTTATTTGGATGCGGGGCAATATCATCTTATTTCGGAATTGCGATGCTTTATTTAGAACAAATTATCCCAAGATAAGCTATTACATCATTCATTGTATCCACTCTTTATCCTTAAAACACTGCTTTACCACCAGATCGACCTTTAGTTAACATTGACGGATGTTTTCACTGACACATAACATTATATAATTAACAAGTATAATAATAGAAGCACATTAATGTTGTGGGTTGAGATTACAAAGTAAAGACGTGCAGGATAAGTAGAGAGCGTTAAATTGAGTAAAATTTTAATTATATTTCCCGGAAGATAACGTAGAAAGCTATAACTCTTATTTGTATTTCCAGAAAAAATAGGTAAAATGTTACCCAATCGTGCAGATTAAAGCAAACGACTGAAAGGAACAATATATCAAAACTAGCAGAAAATCCAGATTTGGAGGAGAAACAGCAAGATCTGATCGTATAAATGGAAAGGAGCATCGAATAAAGGGGAATTAAGTGGGAAATTACCCTCGGTGGCGAGGGTGTTGACGACGCCATTGCTGGTCTTGAGGGTGGAGAGGGAATTGTAGTACGGCACACCGTGGTAGAGGAGGAGAGACATCTTCCCGGCGGCGGAGAGGTTCTTATACTGCGGCATGAACGACGAAACCGCGTTGTCCGGGGGGCAGAACACAGTGAGGCCGCCGTTCACGACGCCCTCGAAGGCGCTGAGGGCGCCGGGGTTGGCGTTCAGAAGCCCCGCGAAGGACTTGCACCCCTTCCTCGCCATTATGCCGGTGAGATCACTCGGGGCCGGCGCGCCCGGAGGGGACGGGGTGGAGGGGGGTGATGTGGGAGGCGCGGACGCCGGTGCGTCGGCGACGGGGCGGGGGGTGGGGGCGGCGGCGGAGGAGAAGGTGGGGGCGAGGAGGAGGAGGAGGATGAGGAAGGGCGCCATTGGCGATGGTGGGTGGTGGAGAGTGTGGGGTGAGCTCTCTACTGCTGCTACTAATGAAGCGGGTGGAGTTGGAGATCTGGTCGAGTGGGGAAAGAGGCACCGATTTGGGAAGGAATTACGAGGAGTGCCATGTGGGGTGGTGTGGAGTGTCGGTAAGGCGCAGGGGTGGCGGTTGAAAGGATACGCTGTCTCTGTATTTTGGGATATTTAGTAGACAGACTCTATAATCTTTTCGAATTACCGTTATGTCCTTCAAAACATCTTAATTTCTCTCTCGATCCCGTAAACTTGCTAACTTTTACTTTACAGATCCTGTGGTTAATCCCCGTTCATTTATCCGTTAAAATTAATCCGATTCCGTTATGCTCATTTATAGTATACTCAATTTGTTTATCAAATTTACATTTAATGCCACTCCATCATTCTAGAGGAGTTGATCCCCCCTACGTCACTCCCCCACCAGCGCCAAGCTTTGAGCCTCGCCACTGCCGTCGTTGAGGAGCCTCGCCACTGTCGTCGTCGAGGAGCCTCGCGAACAGCTCCACCATCCCTACTCTCCCCTCCGGCCACCGACGAGCCCCGTGCCCAGCTCCTTCCCTCCTCACCTGCTCCAATGATCCGTATGAACCGAAGCTCCCTGCCTAGGTCCCACCATGTCCCCACCCGCTGCCGCTGCCCCTTGCTACCCCCTGCCCCAGTTCTTCCCCCCCCCCCCCTGCATCGATGCATCCCCCCCCCCCCCCCCCCCCCCCGTGCCGCTACACCCTGCCCCTGCACCGCCCCCTCCCAAGCACCCTGCTCACCCCCCCCCCCCCCCTTGCGCCGCTGCACCCTGGCCCGCGCTGCTGCTCCCTGCGTCGCCCCCTCCCAACCTCCCTGATCACCCTCCCTCCCCCCCCCCCTCCCTGTGTCGCCCCCTGCCAAGCTCCCTGCTCACCCCCCCAGCGATGGAGCCCCCCACGGCCCCGCCGGTTTACTTTGCAGGATTCTTTTCCTTTTTTTGTTTTGGCTAATCCTAACTGTTTGATGGTAAATTGGTTATAGGTTAACTCAAGACTAACCCAAGTAACTGACTCAAATATAGTTAAAATTGACGGTAGAGTTTGTTGGGTAAGACGAACCAAGTTTACGAGGTCGGGGGAGGGATTACAATATTTCAAAGGTCGTAGATGTAATTGGAAATGATTATAGAGTCTGTCGGGAAAAAATCTCTTATTTTTTTCCTGTGGGGGTAAATTGTTTCACGCCCGTTGAGGTTTTGTTTAATGTGTCCCGTTGTTTTTGGCGTCTTCCAATTTTGTTTAAAGTTTGCTCAATAAAAGCGTAAAAATAAATATTTTTAAATCAAACTGACATGAACTTCATATTTTAATTCCATTGCTTAACAAATAAAGATTAGCAGACTAGAAGAAGATTCGAGTTGGTGAAATAACTGTACTGATATAAATACGTCTTATCTTAATAAATATTATTTAACTGCCAAATTTTATCATCTAACTCTAATTTTTGGACATAGTTAAATGAACAAACTCGTACTTTCATTTCATTGATGATTAAATATCTGTACCTAATCGTTTGCATCCTTACTTATTTTGTTTGTATCATCTCATTAGAGGATTTTGGGAGGAGGACAGCACTAAGAGAAAATTACAGATATTTTTTGCACGGTGAGGTAACAAAGGGTCCTTTATTTGAGGGACCCATATGTATTCCGGGAATTATTTGGGAATTTTTTATATAAGCCCCTACTTATCTGGGTTTTGATGGATTGAATCCTATGGTGGGTGTTTAAATTTTTATTTGCTGTCAAGTCCTTGTGCTCTTTACATAGTAAATACAACTATAAATAAATAAAAATCAAATCGTAATTACAATCCCTACGAGGGACATAATGGTAATATCATAAAGAACTAACAGTGAGCCTATTTGAGGGGGCAATGTGTCACGTGGGTTCTGAAAGCTTCATAAATACGTGCGTGATGGAGTTAAGTAAAATTATAATAATACATAATCAGCAAATTACTTATATAGTTATGAAGGAAAGTAATGCTTAAAATCCCGAATTTATTGCCATCCATCTAACAATCAACTCAACTAAATTTCCACGACATCATATTCATAGCAAGTAGTAAACAGACATTATGGTACTGGTCTACGATGTCTCGCTCGTTCAGCCATTCCTTCTTCTTTTTTACTTAAGCACATGGGAATGATCACCAAAGTGCACTCCCATTCGTTGTGTCGATTATTACTCTTAATCAAATCCTAAACATGTGCTTAGAACTTTTTGTAAGGGTTGATTACTTTAGTGATGTAAAAGTTTGACCAATCTTCTTAATTATATTAATTAATCCAATGCATAATAGATTTTGACTCTTGGAATTGTCGATAGAACCAATATTATTCACATAGCCGAGTTGCCATATCCTAGGGCTAGGGTTGCATCATCTCGTCTTCTAGTTAATCTCAACCATTGGATCAATTTTCAAAGATGCAGACACCACAACAACTTCAGAAGTATGTTCCACCACCGATGATCGCCCTTACAGGTAACAAATAAAGTGAGATAAAGAATAAATGAAATTTATCCATCGCCATTCTAAGTTGGTTTGAAGGTTACAGAATGGATAATGAATATCAGCAAAGTTCGAGCTCGATCATCTCGATTCAGACTCAACTCAATAAGAGCTCATGAACCGAGTTCGACAAGCTATTGAGTCCGAGTCGGATAAATGACATGTGAGGGTTATTGAGCCGAGTTCGAGTTGAGCATCTAAAACTCGCTAACTCATAGGAGTGTCAGGAAAATCTCGAATTCAATATTCTTTTCGATTTGATTTGTTAAAGGTTCAATTCAGTTTCGATTCGAAAATAAGCGAACCGAATCTCGAAATGGTAGTTCGCTCATATTCATTCGTTGAAAGCTCTATATACAACATATATTATACATATTTATAAAGGGAAATTTTCCTCGATTGAATTATATAATAAATAAGGAGTTTGTACTATTTAGCAAATAAGGTAGATGTACAAAAACTCACATCCCTTAATCAAGACATAATGAAAGGTTGTAATCATTCTACATTCTCAAAAGACTTAGATTCTAAGGAGTTTCACTACGAATTGAACCTTAAACAAACCGAACCAAACTTTTGTGAATCAAGACAAATCAAACATTACACAATCTTGATTTGATCGAACCAAACTGAACCGGACCTTTAAAAATGCTAAACGAACCGAACCTAGATAAGTTCAATCAAGTTCGGTTCGATTACATCCCTACTAACTCGACTCGATAATTCTATTTAATTTTACTAGTTTCCTTATACATTTTTCATTCCATATGTTAACACATGACACATGAATAATATGGATGAAAACGAATATGAATATATTCAGATCCGGTCCACTATCATATTCATTATATATATTGACATTCATATTCGTATTCGTTTAAAAATGGATGTGGATATGGATATCACTTTGACATTCACTATCATTTGCATTTGTATTCGTATATCTATTTTTTGTACCTAAGTATAGTAATAAATTTATTTCTAATTATGTGTATGTAACAACATTTTATGATTGCATTCATCATTCTTGATATCATTTTTATCAAATAAATATATATGGTATATCTATTTTCTGTATAAATCATCCTAAACAAATATATTTTAGTTAATTTATTAAATATTTTTCTTATTATTCATATCCAATTCGTATTCATTTTTAAGGATATAATAATATATTTTTCATATCCATCAATCAATAGGAAGATAACCCCTAATATCTGAATAAGAAATAAAGAAAAAAAAAGATTGGCGTGGATAGGAAGGAAGGCATCTTTGATAGCCGTGAGGCTTCTCTTGGGTTTTAGCTTTGGGGAACGGAAAGACAAGAGGGCAACGTGAGAGCCACGAGTACCATATCCCCTTTTCTACTATATCTCCTTCATTTTACGAGTTTGGATCCTCTGATGTAGCTCTTGGAGTCGCTCGATCACGATCGAGCGGTTTTCACGCAAGGAAATTTGTGAAAATCGCTTGATCGTGATCGAACGACTCCAAAAGCTATAATAGACTCTGTTGCATTCTTTGGTGCTAACAGAGGATCCCAAACTTGCTATTTTCTTCTCAAAAACATGTTATTTTCTTCTCCTTTTCTTTTTATTCTAGTGCTCATGTAGGTTCGAGGAGTAGCACCTTTAAGTGTAAGATGTCTGCATATGAAAAAAATGGAACCCATCGTGATGTCCATATCTGTAGATAGAACTATCGTATTTCTAGAAGAAATCGATGAAAGCTATTAGGTCGGGAGTCGTCGGATGCGATTGACGGGTCGAGAGATCAATGGCACTCTTTTTTCTCGAGATTGATGGTTTCTATACCACTCCATACATCGGATACTCATGAAGTGAGAAACTGCATCAAGTAGGTGTTCGGTAAAACCTTTGATTATATGGAGTTTTACACTCATAACCTTCAATACTTTCATAATTACACGTTAAATCCTCAATAATTCGGAATTAAATAAACTAGAAATAGTTGTTATCCATTACATTGCATAACCAAGGGTTAACTTCCATCGCTTTTCTCTGTTAACTATGACAGAAAACGTTAAATATTTTCATTTTAACTATTTAAATTCACGATATTTATAAATGGGTGCCATTCCTCTCCACTCCTCCCATATCTCTGTGAGCATACCCAACTTGAAGGCATGGGTGGGTCTAACAACTCTAACGCGACTCTGATGATTTACTAAATTTATCGAGTTGTTCCAAATAATTAAAACAGCTTCTTATTAATGAAACCTCTTATCGCTTCTCTGGGAAATACTCATCCAAACACATCGTAAGCTAAATCCACGTTGAAGAATAATCAACACATAATGAATAGGAAAGGTATAATAATACTATAAATGACCTAGTAATAAATAATAGTAATAATATAAACAAACAAACGATCTTCGTGCTTCCATACACGCTGAGCTACACACATTCTTGTATAGTTAAAATTACCGGTATTATCTTTGTAAGATTGTCGATACTGTATAAAAAGTCCCAAATTGTCTTCATTTTGTCCAAATCCTTTGTTCGTTGGTTCCCTGTTCAATCCTGATCCATTTTCACTGCATGTCGCGTCTGATCGAGCTCTGATTCGTCTTAATTTCTTCCTTACATTCCCCTTGGAACGAATATAGATCGGAGTTGATGGAGTAATTATGAAGGGATTTTTACCCCCACGAGCTTTATAAACTTGTTAAAATTTCTCTACGACCTTTTGCATAACACATTGACACTATAAATTACCTTAAGAATCCTCATGAAGTTCAAACAGAATAACCACACGGTTCACGGGGTAAGAGTTAGCAAGTTTATAGGATCGGGAGAGAATTATATTGTTTCAAAGGTCAAGAAGGTAATTTACAAAATTTATGGGGTTTCGTGTGGTAAAAATCCCAATCAATATAAAAAAACCCTTAATTCCAGGGACGAAGCCAGAAAATTCATCTTGGGGGGCTAAATTATTTAGATATTATTTATGTAATTTATCTTGTCATTTTAGTTGTTAATATTTGGGGAGTGGTTCTTCTGATGTAATGTGAGTCACAAAAGAGGTGTTGTAACTATTTTTTGTTCAGTTTTATTTCTTAAAATCATTTGCGATTTTATGTCAATGACAAAAAGTCTATTTCTCTTTTAAACATGACTTAAATTTCTTATGGGTCTCCATCTATGGGTCCGATCTCAAAATGGGTCCCGATCTTTAAATTGTAATGATTCGGGTCCCAGGACCATTTAGGAAATGGAAATTTTGAGGTTCATGATGAATATGCCCTTGTTGGAAGGGAATGGTGGTTGGGTTCCAACTTTTAAACAAGGGCATACTCGTCATTATCCCTAAAAAGTTCATTACATTAATGGCCCTGAGACCCGAATCGTTACAATTTAAAGATCAGGACCCATAGATGGGGACCCAAATTATAATTTACCCTTTCTTAAATATTGACTAAACTTTCAACTACTAAGACAAATTAAGAAATGATCCTATTTGAGCGAAATTTGAAGAATATATATAACATCAATGGAAGTTTCAATGTATAAAGTTGGATTCTTGGAAACATACGGATACAAATAGGTATCTGTATCCATATATGTATACATTAGAAAAATACGTAACCATATCTGTTTTACGATCCTAAAAAATGAAAGAGACATCCAACTCCATATCCGTACATGCAAAGAAAATAAAAAGAAAAATCATTATCTATATAATATATCATAAAAGAGATACATATCTATGATGGTTTATAAAGACATATGATGATGGATATATAAAGATGTATCAGTATCTGGTTATGCCAAAATTTTTGAAACCGAACCGGACACCGAACCGGAAACCTTGTTGAAATGGTCGGATCCAGTCGAACCATGTAATCAAACCGGTTCAACCGGATGACATCATCATTATTTAAAACCGGATTAAACCGGATCGGTGAAAAAAAGTGTTTGAACCGGCTAATCAAACCGAAGTGAAATAATATATATATATAATATATAATATATACACTTAATATACTTGAAATACATACAAAATACATAGATAATGTATATATTTCACATTATACATAAAGTATTTTTCTTATACACCATCAAATATCATACATATATATATTATTTGGACTAGATGTTCTATAATATGATAATAGTTTAATTATACTTAAAACCCAATGCATATAAAAAGTTGTGTTAGTGTAGTTGGTTAAAAACGTGAAACATGTAATTGAAGGTTATGGGTTCAACTCCTATGACCAACAAAATTTTTAAATAATTTAAAATGAAATGTGGTTTAACTTCGATTGAACTTGATTAAACCGGATAAAAAAATAGGTTGAACCGAATGAGTTAGTTAAAATTTGAATAATCGAACCGAACCGGCATAAACCGGTTCACCGGACCGGTCCAGGCTCGGTTCACCGGTCAGACTGGTCGGACCGGTCGGTCCGATCCGATTTCAAAATACTGGATTATGCACATCATGTATTGTTGTAATTAGATTATATATTTGTGCAATGGGGATGCCCCCGCCCCATTTTTCGAGTTTTTTATTTTTCTAAAAAATATCACCACGTACATTCATCTATATATCCCGCCTATATGTCATTCAAATTTCGTCAGAAATAGAGATTCCTATACCCTCCATCTAGAACAGGTCGATTACAATAATGTTTAGACCATTAAATTTACCTGTTCTAGATGGAGGGTAAAGGAGTCTCTATTTATGACGAAATTTGAATAATATGTTGGATGGATATATAGATGACTATACATGGTGATATTTTTCAAAAAATAAAAAAAATACGGAAAAGTGTGATAGGGGCAGCCCCTTTATTATATATTGATTTTTTTTGAGATATTGGGGGGCTATTATAAATAACATGTAAATTTTAATTATTAAATAATGTATTTAGGTTATATACAGTATTGTATATTAAACATATATATGGATTATTGTCGAGAGCCGCCTTGTGTTGTAAGGACTCCAGAGTTATTTTAAAAAATCATTGAAATATAAATGAAATAAGAAAGGGTAGGAGTTCTAAAAAATCTTTGTTCATATATTATTTTTTTTGAAAATATAATTTGTACTTTGTCCATAAACCATCCACTCACATGAAGATAGAGTTACTTACATGGGCTTAAATACCACCATTCAAATAATTATGAAGAGAGAGGCATACTTGGAAAGAAGATTTTAGAAAAAAAAATTAAAGTGAAAAAACATCTCTCTATCAAAATATCTCCATCCACTTAGAATGCTTATAAATATCACTCAAGAGGTCTAAATTTCTCATATATGCATCGCAATAACAACAATCACAAATAACCACTACCACCACAAGAGCCTTTGTGTCCTCTTTTCAAGTTTTATAAGTCCATATTTTCATGTTGTATAATTGTAGTCATCTTATTACATAACAAGATTTGTATGCAAGTTTCAATCTATTAACAAGAAGTTTTTATATGAGTTTCAATTCTACCTTATGCGTTGACTTTATTTACTCTCCCTAATTTGTTTCCAATCCACCGCCATACTTCCTTGCACCAACGAGTTTGATATCAGAATCCCATTATCATTGCATCCTTATTGAGTCATTTTATTGGTTCTCTACACCATGACATCCACTCAAACACACTTTTGTTCAATTACACCTAAAGCTCCCCCACCTTCCATCACCTCCCTCACCTTCCTCTCCACCTTCTCTGCCCCCACCAGCCCCTCCATGTACCCCTTTACCCCACCGCCTTCCCTATGTCCTCCACCATCACGGTCCGGTTCATCCTCTGCTCCGTGTGCAGCGGCCACCCCACCATCGCCACCCCTTCCCACAGGGCCTCAGCATCGAGTTCCACCCCAGGTACATCATGAAGCCCCTGGGGGCCTGTTTGGTTGCAGGATTGGGCAGGGTCGGGTTGGGCTGGGTTGGGTTGGGTGAATAGTAATCTGTGAGGAGGAAGTACCCTTGTGAATAGTAACCAGGGTTGGGCCAACCCTGCCCAACCCTGCAACCAAACAGACCATATACTGTCGCGTGGTGCAACACCGCACACTACGACACCCACGACCCCACCACCAGTCCTCTTTCCACTGTCCGCTTTATGAACCCATGGGCGGGAGGTCGTCCACGAGGCCGCGAAGAATTGGGAAAGATCCTCGCACAGCGGCGACCGCACCACCCAGAGGAACCGCTTCTCGTTGTGCTCTAGTCCGGTGAAGATCTTCTTAATCTGCTTTGCTGTAATGGATTTATTACTTTTTAAAATAATAATGATATAAAATAAAACTAAATGACACAACAACACTCACATCATCTATTAGTAGGATAATGGAAAAAAAAAGAAAATGAGTTGGCCAACAACTTAAGTTAGTTATTCTTTTTATCTCTTAATTAATCCATGATTGTTATTGTTAAATAGCTCTATTAATTGACATTTAAAATCTACGAGACTCCAACAACTTCTCCATATCTCACCTTTCACGTGAGAGAGTTTTGGAGAGAGAATGAAAGAGGGGGAGAGGGGGGGCAACGACATTCTTTGATTGGCGTCATTTGCAAATCCGACGACAACCACCTTCTTTGTCGACATCGAAGTCTCGATCGGGTAAAATCGGAGGAGGAGCGACATTGTCGACAATGATTCGGATAAACGGAATCGAGGTACCATTGTAGATGGACTTCTCGCATCATCAAGGTATGTATCGAACCCAAGTACGATTCACTTTCAAATCATTATTTTACCGCTATTTTCATTTTCATAAAGTTGTATGGATAATGTTGGGTGAAATCGTTGATATAAATTGGATTTCAATGGTATTGTTAAGGAAAGGTTTAATGTAGAGAGACTTATTATACATGTCTTCTTAGATTAAGAATGGAACAAGTGTGTAAAAATATATCTAAAGAATAATATGAAAGAAGAAATCCTCTTGATAGACTCGAGCATTCTAGTTGGTTTCCTTGTTATGTATTGATTATTGTGACCTTAGTTATTAAAGACAATGCAACGTGGGGATAAGAATTGAGATCTTTCCTATTCTGATAGAATGATTATCAAATTAAAATTTCTGTAACATGTCCAGATTAATAAAAAACGAACAAGTAAACTCTCATTTACAAATACATATACGTTCCTACCAAATTAAGGTTCAGTATGCATGTACTAGAGATGTTTAAATATATACTTCATGCCTTCACCCTAAACTTATGTACAAATCATAAGTCCCACACTAAAATTAGTCATAAGCAATTATAAATCATGAGGCCTAACGATGGTATGTGTAATGTTATACGACAGAAAACTATGCAGATTGATATGACATAACGAATTAGTAATGGAATGTCTAATATGATAATAGCTACTAAGTATTATAAATATTTGTTTTTTTTTTGTAAAAAGGTATTACTAAACAATACATGAATGCACTTAGAGATCTTAGAATTATTAAATAAAGAAAATATTTTTGTATCAATTGTTCATGAAAATTCATATTGATATTAAGACTCCGGTACCCGAATTAAGGGTCGTAAGGGCCTAAAGGGCCAACGCCTTTCGATGGTGCGAGGTAAAAGATAAGGTCTCTACAGTTATAGCTACATTGTCATGATTATATATTGTTTATGGATCGCTTGTGCCGGGGGGTAAAATCATCAAAGTCATCAAAGCCGCCTAAGAATTAACAATCAAGACAACTCTAACTATGGAAAATGTTATGGGTATATGTGCAATTTATGCTAATGTTAAGTGAATATGTGCAATTTTCATTAATGGTATAGGCATACGTGTAAATAATGTTAAGTGCATACGTGCAATTTATATTAATGTTATGAGCAAACATGCATATATGATAAAATTTAAGGGTATATACGCAAGTATGGTCGAACAAAATAGGATATGACTGGTCCCCAATCCATCTGGTCCAAGCGTCCGATCCGATCCTATTTTTTCAAAACTATTCGTTAAACATACGCTACACTAAAAAATAAAAATACAACTAAAAAGACTTGAAAAAGAAATAAAGAGGGAGATGGAACTTGCCCGTAAAGATAATTAAACAAGTTATATCAAGGTCATTATATAAAGAAAGAGTAACATCAACAAATGGTAGGTACATCATTTGATTAATAATTGAATCAACTAATTGTACTTAAGAGAGATATTCTTTTAGCAGTTATGTAATATTAGCATATAATCAACCGTTAGCTATACAAATTATGATATTTAACAAAGCATAATAATAAGCATTCAAATACACAAGCTCATAAGATAGTCTATAATGAAAATCAAGACAAGATCAAGGACTGAAAGAGAAAAGAAAGTTTGATAAAGTGTTAAAAATGGTTGTCATCAGCGGTGACAGCTGTAAATTTTTTAAGATTGTTATTATCATTACAATAAAAAATTGGGTCAGGCCAGTGGTTGGACCGGGTTCACCCGGCGGTTGGATCGGGTTGACTTGAATTGACAAAATTTTGATGGTTTCATAATTTAAAAAAATAAAATTTAAAATGAAATTATAGGATTTTTTATCACTTTTACCCTTTTTAACGTATGCAATATCAATTATATACCTATCCACTAATATCCTTCTTGAAATATAAGTTGTACAACTACTTTTTTAGGACCTGTTTGGTTGCTGGGTTGGACTGGGTTGAGTTGGGGTACACCGGTGTACCCCTCCTTCCAACCCTCTCAATCCTCCTCACAGTTTACTATTCACAGGGGTACAGTTTACTATTCACAGGGGTACCCCAACCCAACCCAACCCAGTCCAACCCAGCAACCAATTTTCTAAAAGCAACTATAAATAAATGATTATAATATCGTATTCATATATAATGTTAGAAAATGTGAGTAACTTTTGTAGATTTTACTTGATAAACAATCATGTTATTTATTGAAAGATTTAACATTTTAAATGATTATTTCATTGATATATAACTACATACATACATATGTGTATCTCATTTTATCGGTTTAAAAAACGGGTTCGATCGGTCAGATCAGTAAATTAAGTATAGTTCGATATTTTCTTAATGATGATGCCATATTAACATCGTCAACGACCTAACCAGTTTGGATACATGTATATCCTTGATTGCAAATTAACTGATGCAAATCCCATATGTTTTGATGTTATGGAAACGTTGGAGATATGGAAACCTTGTTTGTATAAAATAATTAAAATATGCAACAGGCAAATAGATGACAATATTTCGTTTTCTTAACATTGCATTACTTGATATAAATTACAAATATAATTTTGGTATATCCCTTCTTGATAGTAAGAGCCTAAAATCAATGCATGTGGTAGGATATACAAGAACGTTTTTTTATGAATTTCTCCTCTTCACTACGCGTATTTTTCAACATGATTTTTTCCCTAAAATATCGTTTCTCTACGCCACAAGTTGATGTGCCTCGACATTATATATTTGAGACGTTCTTCATTAGTTGCTATCAGTTCAACGTATAATGAGTATATTAGTTATAAGTAATTGACACGAATTATAGTGCCACATCGTCTGCAAATACGCATACGTCTGTTTACATAAACATGGTTGGCTATGTTCGTCCCAATGAGCAATGATGAGGATATCATGCGAAGGGGGTCATACCTTTCAATGGTTGACAAGTGGTCGCAATGTCTGAGCTCTGCCATATTACTAATTTTTCGGTGAATATTATTACACATCTTTTCATGTGAGGAACCTCAATTAGCTCTTCACTTCTTCAAGGGATCACATTTTAAAAATGTAACTTGGAACTTTCATCTTCAGAGTTTAACGTCCACGTAAAAGGTGGAGAAATTAGGGAGAAATATATTTGAGAAAAAATAAGGTTTATCTTTGTGAAAAAATAAGGGTTTTTCTTTGTTACATTGGAAAAATTAGATCCCTTACCAAGAATTGACACATAGTTGAGATTTTTTTTTAATTTACCTATTTTTTTAGCTGGCGAAAGGAGTCAGCTTAAGTGTGTCAAAGGAAGACAAAGTCTTCACCGTGAACTTTACAAAATCATGGTCCAAGCAATAAAAATTAATCTATTATTTTAAAAAAAATTTGACTTAGCTTGTTCATATCTTGCTTTATACTACTAGTTTCGTCGAGAAGATACGAGCTCTTTGCTTGGAAATCATCTTGCGGACCAATCAAGGGTGGTTGCAGTCAAGACCTTAAATGTGGGGTTTCGATTTCATTTCTGTAAAGGCAGGAAAGAGAAATTCATTGGAATTTCGGTGAAATGGCGGGAAATTTGGTAAAATTATTTGAAAACTCATTTTTAAAAAGAGAAAATTGGGGTTGCCTCCTAACGGTAGCCAACATGGCTGTCCCCACCACATTTTTCGCAAAATTTTTTTATTTTTTTGGAAAAATATCACCATGTATATTCATACCTATATCCCTACTATATGTCATTCGAATTTCGTCAGAAACAGAGACTCGTACGGCATCTATCCAGACGTCATTTTTTTAACGGTCGCTGAATTTTTTAAGCGACCCTGTCTGGATGGAGGACGTAGAAGTCTCTATTTCTGACGAAATTCGAAGGCATATAGGAGGGATATAGGGATAAACATATATGACAATATTTCTCAAAAAAAATAAAAAATTCTTCCCAAAAATGAGGCGGGGCTACCATGTTGGCTGCCCCCAGGGGGCAGCCCCATCAACCCCTTTTAAAAATAGGATTTTTAATATTCTTTGCTTCAATAAATGAGATAGAGATGCATAGTTTTTTGTTAATAGTAAGATATTAACATGATATGCTATATTAAATTTACATCTCATCGCTCCAACGATAAAAAAAGTAGTACATTACTTCGAAACAGAACCAAATTTGGAACTGAAATTAGAAGCCATTAGTTCATCTCTTGAAAATAAAGAGAATTGTGACACGTACAACAATAATAGAGAAAAATATAGGCCAATAAAGAGTATTGGTGTAACATCCCCAGTCCGTTGTTGAGGAAAACTGTCCCTAACAGCTTGTTGGGTTCGAGCCCAAATGGATCCCATTCACAACCACCCAAAATGCTTAAGCCTAAGTTATCATATAGTAATCCTCACCAGTTATATATCACTCTCACACTTTGTGAGTTTTAGATGGGAATATGTTTGGGGTATGGGTGTTACAACCTCCCTACTTATACTCGCAACGCCCTCGTTGTGACATGGCCCATCACTTATTCCCAATGACAATGGCGGTTGCACGCTTCGAGTAGTCATTTTCTCCTATCTCTTTGTAGGTGTGGCTCCACCTCTCGGGTAGCCATTTCCTCTATCATAGGGAGATTAGCTCTGATACGGTTTGTAACGTCCCGGGTTTAGGTCCACGGTCCGTTATCCAGGAAAACTGGTCCTGACAACTTGTTTGGTTTGGGCACAAATGGATCACGTTTACAACCACCCAAAATACTTAAACCCAAGTTATCAAGTAGTAATTCCCTCCAGTTATATCACACTATCTCACTTTGTGAGTTTTAGATGTGGGAATATGCTTGGGGTATGGGTGTTACACCCTCCCTCACTTATATTCGCAACGTCCTCGTTGTGACATGTCCCATCACTTATTCCCAGTGATAGTGGCGAGTGCGCGCTCCGGGTAGACATTTCCTCCTATCTCTTTGTAGGAGTGGCTCCACCTCTCGGGTAGTCATTTCCACTATTAAAGGAAATTTGGCTCTGATACCGTTTATAACTCCACGGGCATAGATCCCTGATCCGTTATCGAGGAAAATTGGTCCTGACAACTTGTTGGGTTTGGGTCCAAATGGATCCCGTTGACAACCACCCAAAATGCTTAAGCCCAAGTTATCAAGTAGTAATTCCCACCAGTTATATCCACTCTCACACTTTGTGAGTTTTAGATGTGGGAATATGTTCGGGGGTATGGGTGTTACAACCTCTCCCACTTATATTCGCAATGTCCTCGTTGTGACATGGCTTATCACTTATTCCCAGTGACAGTGGTTGTTGCACGCTCCGGTTAGCCATTTCCTCATATCCTTTGTAGGGGTAGCTCCACCTCTCGGGTAGTCATTTCCACTATTAGAGGGAAATTTGCTCTGATACCATTTGTAGAGTCCCGAGCTTAGGTTTACGATCCGTTATTGAGGAAAACTGACCCTGACAGATTGTTGGGTTCGAGTCCAAATGGATCTCGTTGACAACCACAAAAATGCTTAAACCCAAGTTATCAAGTAGTAATCTCCACCAGTTATATCCCACTCTCATACTTTCTGAGTTTTAGATGTGGGATATATTTGAAGGTATGGATATTACAACCTTCCCCACTTATATTCACAACATCCTCATTGTGACACGGCCCATCACTTATTTCTAGTGACAATGGTGGCTGCACACTCCGGGTTGTCATTTCCTCCTATCTCTTTGTAGGGTGACTCCTCCTCTCGGGTAGTCATTTCCACTATCAAAGGGAAATTAGCTCTAATACCATTTGTAAATCCGAGCTTAGGTCCTCAATCCATTATCGAGGAAAACTAGACCGGACAGCTTGTTGAGTTCAGGCTCAAATGGATCCGGTTGGCAACCACCCAAAATGCTTAGGCTCAAGTAATCAAGTAATGATCCCCACCAGTTATAACTCGCTCTCACACTTTGTGAGTTTTAGATGTGGGAATATGTTTGGAGGTATGAGTGTTACAACAAGCAAAACAATATCTTATGTAAAAAGATGGAGATCGAAATGATCTTAGAACTTGTATTTAACAAAAATAATTTCAACTTTGAAAAATATTTAATTTTAGAAATAAAATACAATACATACACATACAAACACAACTCTTTCTAACATATATCTAATAGATGCATTGTACAACTTTTGATTGTAAAATATGTGCTATACATGACATAAACAAATCAATTAATATCAAGAAACTCTCACAAGCATAATATCTGTCCAACCTGATAGTAGGTAAATACTTATAGTTACAAGATTTGAAAGATTTCTAACAACCTAGCACTCGCATAGTCACACACACCTTAGCAAAGAGAAATCGCGAGAAAACAAAGCTTTAAGATTCAAATTTCGATTTTGTTTCATGATGTCCGAAAAGAAAAAAATTGGAGAATTTTGGTGAAATCATTGGGAATCTTGGAAATAACTATAAACTTTATTTTTTTTCTCAAAAAATAAGGTTTTCATATTCCTAAATAAATAAACAAAATAGAAATACACACATATTTGTAAAATATAATTGTATATGTAAGTCATCGTAATCATCACTCATGTTCGCATGTAAAGCAATGTGTTGCTTAAAATCAGAAATGTATACTAAACTGGAAGCAAAAGGCACGATAATCACTTTATCAATAAAAATGAGGTAACACATAATAATTACTAATCAAAACATACATATCAAAATAAAGAAAGAACAAAAAAATAAAGCTCTTCAGTTAAAACTTAAAGTTAATTCTTAAATATTGAGTCTAACTGTTTTGGTTTCGATTTAGATTTATAATTTAAAAATTAACTAAAGAAACTTCTTCAAATAATGTAAAGCACTCTAACCTAATTTTTTATGAAAGCGAAAGGTAGATTCTCATATTTTTGTTGTTTCGACGAAACTACATGCAAATTCGATGAAATGTCACTGATATTTCGTTTATATTTCGTTGAAATCCTGGAAAGGAAATAGTGTGGCGTTTCAATTTCGATGACCAAGAGAAATGAAACTTTCATAGAAATTCGGTAGAATTCATTCAAATTTGAGGTCAAGGTTACAATAATCTAATTCTATGAATTTCAATCCGCATAGCTTAGCACTTAGTTTTTATCCTTTGTAGAACTCCTTTAGTACTTTTAGTTTTACTCCCGGGACAAAGTTTACTGTAACATTTTAGTAAAAATGGGTTGTTAAGTCATTACATCAAAGTTGGCTTCTTAGTGTTTTCCATTATTTCCTAATATCTCTAGAAATGGTAATGGGTGAGCAATATAAACTATGGCTTAAATGGCTTGCAGTATCACCTCCAATTGTATGCGAGTAAGGTGAGCAATATCACCTCCAATTGAAATTTTATTTGACTTAAATGGCTTGCAGAAAGCACAATATAAACTATTGTTTTTTTTTTTCATTTGTTATTCTTCTAAGTTATGGCATGTTCTTATCAATCATGTTCTCTATGTTGATCATTTTGTTTGGGTATTATATTTTGATCGATCGCTTCAGTATTTCTACACAAATTCATCATAATATATGTTTTTTATCCCCATAATATATGTTGTTACAACAACATTCAACTGAAGAATTAATTGCGGACTATAAGATTTAAATTTTACACATGTATGTATGATGATCTGAGGGATCATAAATGGGAGGGAGTGAACCCCTTCATAATAAACGACGGTGTTGGGAATAAAAGATGCACAAATCAAGCTCGAGTCAGTTGTAGACTTTAAGTTTTGGTGTTATGATCCATTTCTTTTATTGTTTGTTACCTTCAATTGTATGTGCATGCACTTCATTAACAGACATAAAGTAAGGATTCGTGTTGATATTTGGATATTGACACAAGAATTTTTTTGTTAAATTAAGCATACCTTTAGTAGTGTAATGCTTGGAATGAAATATATGTTTGATAGGTATTGACCGCCAAGATTCATGCTAGTAGAACTTAAGTTAACAAGGGAAAGGCAACAACTCAGTCACATGAGTCAAGTGGGAGAGTGTTGGGCTTCCATAAAATATATATTATTGTTGTTATATTATTAATTAAAGGGTGGCTCATGATGTGAAAGGATGCATCCCATTAAAGGGTTACCTTTGACATGGTGGTTACCTTAATGGAGAGGCAACCATTCATGTATATAAATACATGGCAAGAGGTCCCCTCTCCCTCAATTAAGTGTGTGTGAGGATCCATTACTCAAGCATTTAGGCAAGGTTGAGAAGGAGAAGGAAACCTGATTTGCCCCGCTTACGTTCCGCTTCGAGTCTTCGTCTCACCGTGATAGCCTCTGGTTATTACTCTAATTATTTAGTGTATATCTATATTTTGGATTAGTATTATAGATCTATCAAAAGATACATATTTATCCTTGGTTCCAAATTAACTGATACAAATCTCATATATTTTGATGTTATGGAAAAGTTGGAGACAAGGAAACCTTGTTTGGCATGATGGTTTGGATAAAATAATTAAAATGTACGACAATCATATTTTTCAACATGATTTTTCCCCCCGAATATCATTTTTCCTACACTACAACTTGAAGTGCCTCTACGTATTTTGAGTGTTCGTTGATTTCTCTCAGTTGAACGTATAATGAGTGTATTTGTTATTGTCTTATTACAAATTATAGTGCCACATCGTACACAAATAAATAGATGTCTGTTTATATAAATTCATTTGTAAGCAGTATTGTTGAGCAATGATGATATCTTGCGAAGTGAACCTGGGTGGTCACGCACCTCTGAATTATCGATGAAAATTCGCAACCACTGAGCTCTACTATACGTAATATATTTTTGCACAATACTGTTGTGCACCCCTTTTGATGAAATTACCTCTAATCCTTTTGGTCAATGAATAGGGCTTCGAACTTTCTAACTTCAAAGTTTAACGTCCACATAAAGGGTTGGATAACTTACGAAACATGTATTTGAAATCAAAAAAGGTAAGATCAAGTTCATCTTTTGTTACATTTGAAAAATAAGATCCCTAAGTAAGAATCGGTACATTTTTAGCAGGTTAAACGAGTCGGCTTAAGTGCGTCAAAGGAAGACGGAATCTTCTCCAAGAACTCTACAAAACCATGGTCCAAGCAATAAAAATATTATTTAATATATTTTTGACTCACTTGTTCATATTCGGGTCTATACCAGTAGTTTAACTGAGAAGATACGAGCTCTTCCTTTAGGACTTTTAGTTTTACTTCTAAGAATGGGACAAAGTTTACTATAACATCTTAGTAAAAATGGGATGTTAAGCCATTACAACAAAGTTGACTTCTTTGTGTTTTCCATTATTTCCCAGTAACTCTAGAAATTAATGGTAATGGGTATCTGCGAGTACGGTGAGGAATATCATGATCTCTAATTGAAATTACATTTGTTGTTTGGGTGTTATATTGATCGATCGCTTCAGTATTTCTACACAAATTCATCACAATATATGTTGTTACAAGGAAGTTCAACTGAAGTATTATTTACGGACTATATATTTTGACTTCTATATATGTGTCCGTTTTAAATTAATTACAAATTATATATATATATATATACATATATATATGGGGTTGATGGGGCTGCTCCGTCCCATTTTTTGGCAAATTTTTTTATTTTTTTGAAAAATATCATCATATTTATTTATCTCTATATCCCTCCTATATGTCATTCGAATTTCGTTAGAAACAGAGACTCTTACGGCCTCCATCCAAACAGTGTCGATTTAAAAAATCTTGCAACCGTTAAAAAAATGACGGCTGGATGAAGGCCATAGGAATCTCTGTTTCTGACGAATTCGAATATGAGGGATATAAGGATGAATATACATGGTGATATTTTTCTCAAAAAAATAAAAAAATGCGAAAAATCAGTTAAGGGCAGCCATGTTGGATGCCCCTAGGGAGCAGCCTCATTTTTCCATATATATATGATTTTGATATTTGTAATCATCGATAATCTTTTTCTTGTATTGATTTGATATTTAACATTGTGTACGTATTCATTTATAAATTAAAAATGTTTATCATTTTTCATCACATTTGATATAATTATATCATCTATAAACCATCCGATACAATTATATTTAAGTTAGTATGTAAAATATATGATATTATTCGTATCAGGCATCTTCATATTTGTTTCTAAAGATATCTTAACAGGTTTTTCATACAAGTAAATTTCCGTATTTTCAATTGTATCCGCATGCTAATGATATGAATATGTATACAGATACCATTTTGGTATTTCCAAATTTGTTTATGTACGTCCATTTTAATATATAAATAGAGTCGTAAATAATCTGTACTTACTAATAACAAAATTGTTTGGCTCTTTTACTACATTTGATTTGATTGTTATGATAAATTGGATCTAACTGAAATGGAGAGACAGATCTTACATCTACCTTAAACAGTTCGAACGTTGTCAACAGGAATAATACCTCCGTTGGAACCACCTCCAAGATTGACAATTAAAGCAAGGTCCTAAATGTCGGTTTTGGTCACCATTTCGGTATCAACCAAAACAGAATTTCGGTGGAACTTCAACCTAAATTTCGACTATTTCGGTCATTTTTTGTACTAGGATCCCCATATTTCGGCCATTTCGGTCGAATTTCGATTTCGACTGGATATCGATATTTGACAGAAATTCGACCGAATTTCGCTGAAATTTGAAGCCATGAATTAAAGGAAATGTCAATGAACCTACAGAATAAAAATGAATACACTACTCAGAAAAATTCTAATTGAAAAATTCTAATTTCCAAAGTCACAACTGTGATCACTTTGTAACTTAATAAGTATGGTTCCTTGTTCGTTTACAATTTGTTTGGCTAGCTAAGACTTCGTTATTAAATGGTATCTCACATTTTTGACATGATCATATAACCATATGTCAACCCTAGTGGCTGTAAGATATTGAACACATACCTGACGTCGCCATTTGTGCTGCCTCTTCCAAACAACCTCCGGCCTAAATCTTCCTTCAAACTGCTCTTTGAGCATCAAGGAGAGCCATATCCCCTCCAACTGGAGACTAATGGAGCCCTTCTTCTTCTTGACGAGGAGATAGGGCCACCTGGACGCGGTCGCGGCCTGATCAGATCAGGCTCCTTCAAGGTGGAGATGGCGGGTCAGCAAGGGTTTTGTCGCCGGAACAAGGAGATGAGGCCCCTCGATGGGGCTTCTTGTCTGCGGATCTGAAGAACAATATGAAAAACTTGCTGGAGATGCTCACCACTGAGCAAAAAATTAGGGTTTCAATAAAAATCCTAGAACTTGAACTTGAACAATTCCAAACATAATAATATCAAGAAAATAACATCAAAATCGAATCTCGAACAAATGATGAAAAATTGAAAATAGTTCCTCAAGAATCGAACATGCTCTGATACATTGTTAGAAAATGAAGAATAAGGAAGCGTAATCAGAGATAATAGAATAAACAAGGAAGAACTCCGGTATTTTACATGGAATCCTACTTCATAAGGAGCGGGATGAAACCACGAGAGAACGCCACTAAGGGTTGATTCTTCTATTCAAGTTTCTCGTCTCTTACGGGTGGTGTGAGGCTTCTTATATAGCCCTCATTGACCCTCCAAGTCCCACAAATAGTAGATGTGGGACTAAACCACTAGATAAGGTAATTGGACCCTGGAGAGATCCAATTACCCATCTACCGCATATGACGTCTATGCTCCAACAGTGTGCCAGAGATGAGGTTGCCCCGTCAATTCTTCAGGCACAACGTCAAGGGAGAGACATCCACGTGGACGCCACCTTTTGCACTGCATATGTTCTTCCAACATGAAGTTGACGTCTCCAACCACCGTAGCAAGGATACGTGGATTCCATTGTATGCTCTGCATCTGTTCTTTCAACATGGGATCGAGAAAGCTGGAGTTAAATCGTCAAGTCTCAAGCCTATAGATCATGCAATTCGCCAGGAGATGAATTTTCAAGCGGGGG
This sequence comes from Ottelia alismoides, assembly GCA_037367405.1. NCBI lineage: Eukaryota > Viridiplantae > Streptophyta > Magnoliopsida > Alismatales > Hydrocharitaceae > Ottelia > Ottelia alismoides. Next base: position 1,293,496 of record JAZKJV010000322.1, read on the forward strand.
AGAATTGATGCAATTACCCTTAAATTGACAGGTCAAGCCAAATTGAAGCCATCGCTGATTTGGGAGCTTTGATTATTGCAATTTTCCATTATTCATCTATTTATTTAAAATAAATTGAGAATGATTGTAATCTCAATATTTACATGTTAATGAGTCAATTAGAGTCGGTTAGAGTTAATTAAAATTTTATTTGATCTGGTGTTATCTTCTTTCTATTTTTGTAATGCCACATCTGCTATATAAAGAGGATGGTAGTCCTTTGTTAACCAATTCAGGATATATATATAAATTTGAGTTTTACCTCTCATTGTCTCTCCGTGCGATCTCTGTGATTCGTCCCCAAAAATCAGCACAACCAGCATGTTCTTCTCTTTCTTCGTCTCTTCTCTAAATTTCTTCCGCCCGACCATTTTTCCACCGTTGAATTTTTTATCTGTGTCATCTATTCAAAGGCACAGGATATTAAACTTAGAGGATACCAAGGGTCATAAATCAGGACATGGATTCAAGTTTCGTTAAGTGAGCTATGCCGATATTCTACCTGTTGTCACATTCCGGGATATTGCCCAAACTATCGTTTGATATCTCACGGTGATGTGACTGCAAATGCGAAATGTAATAATTGCCAAGTGAATTTCCCATTTCATCTGATACTTACAAAATTTCTTCACATTTCCCCATCTTTATTATATATTTTTTTAGATTTATCTATATTGCTTTTTTAACTAAACTTTCGGTGTGTTATTATTAAACTCCAAATGAACTATTTGTCATAATCTTACAACTCAAATAACATAACTCAATATTTTCTAGAAAGGTAACATATCTTGATATATCACAAGCTAAAACCCAACTTAAATAATGCAACCATCTTTGACTAGTTCCATGGTCTCTGTCCCCAAATCCCCACATAGGGAGCATACTTGCTCCCCCTTGTCCTCCTTTCTCGCTAACCGAGCAACGAGACCCACCTTTTGGACAAGGCTTCTTTCACCTCCTTCATGGAAATCAATTTATAATTGCTTGAATCATTACTGTTGTTAATGTTGGAGGAAAGAATTGCATACCATTGAAGAGATCCTAGGACACTCTCTTATATAGGAGAAAAGCCATGGGTTAATTACATGAGAGGTACATAAAGAAAATAGAATGAATAATAATAAGAGACAAATATCTCAACACTCCCTCTCAAGCTGGAGCATATGTCTATCAAGTTTAGCTTGGAACGACACTTCTGAAACGGTCCCCTAGCAAGGGCCTTGGTGAAAATATCAGTTGTTTGATCCCCAGTAGAAACATGTGAGGTGGATATGAGACCTTTCTGGATCATGTCTCTGGTATAGTGGCAATCCACTTCTATATGCTTCGTCCATTCATGAAATGTTGATTAATGTACTAAGCCTTCTCATATTATAAGCAGGGTCGGCTATATGGATTCTTGCTCAGATCCATGTTGAAAGATTCGAACTATTTTTACGTTGGATGTCAACTACCTAACGCAACCCCTGCAAGAGTGAGATTTGAACATTGGTCATTTGTGTGGTAGACACACTGTACTACCACCAGGATTATTGGCAATAAATAGAGCTGCTTGATTGTCACATAAAAGTTGCATGGGAAGAGGAACCTCAACAGCAAGACCAGTCAAGACCGATCTAACCCACATCATCTCTGTGCTCCCCTATGCCATGGCCCTGTACTCAAATTTTGCATTGGATTTAGCAAACATTGTCTGTTTCTTGCTTTTCCATGACACGAGAGAGCTCCTAACAAAAATAACAAAGCCAGAAGTAGACTTCCTATATCTAGGGCACCCTACATAAACTGTATCTGCACAAGTTGTCACCTCAAGAGATGTACCACTACTAAATATAAGACTAATACCATTTGAAGTCTTCAAATATCTCAAAATCATATAGACCGCATCCATATGAACCTTCTTGTGTTGCTCCATAAACTGGCTCGTCTTGCTCACAGCAAAGGATATGTCTATCATGGTGATGGTAGCATATAAGAGCTTCCAACAAGCTCTCTGTATCTCCTCTTATCTACCTCCTCAGTGTCATCATCATACAATCTCATACTCGGATCCATAGGGATAATAGCAGGCTTGCACTCTATTATACATGTCTCTAGTAGAAGATCAGTTACAAACTTCCTCTGGGTCATCAAGACCGCAATGATTCCTGGCAAACTCTAATCCAAGGAAGTATCGAAGATTGCCAAGGTCTTTAGTCACAAACTGCTGACCTAGGAACTCTTTGGCAGCCTGAATGCCCTGCTCATCATCACCCGTGACAATAATATCATCAACATAGACAAGAATAGCAACAGCAACTCTCTGTGTCTTCTGAACAAAAAGCGAGTGATCCGCAGTGGGCCGCACAAACACATGTTACTCTATCAACTCTGAGCTTCTGGTACCAAGCTCTCGGACTCTGCTTCAGGTCGTAAATCACCTTGTGGAGCCTACATACCTTCTGAGACTCCCCCTCAACTGCAAACCCTGGTGGTTGCTACATATATACCTCCTCATGTAGATCTCCATATATAATTGCATTCTTCACATCAAGTTGGTAAAGAGGCTAGTCCTGTGAAACAATAACTGATAGAAGAACGCATAGTGTTGAATGTCTGGCCACCTGAGAGAAGATATCCTGATAATCCACCTCATAAGTCTGGGTGAATCCCCGTGCTACAAGTCTTGCCTTGTAGCGATCCACAATGCCATATGCATGTTGCTTCACCGTAAAGATCCATTTGCACCCCACAACAGATGCACTTGAAGGAGCAGAGACAACACTCCATGTACCACGAGACTATAAAGCGGCCATCTCCTCCTCCATAGCAAGCCGCCAACTGCTATCATTACGGCCTCTTGATATGTTTGCGGGATAGTAACAACAGAGAGCCACACAACAAACCTCATGTACTCCGAAAGGTGGTCCAACAAGACATGTGCGGCTAGAGGATAAGTAACACAATTACAACACGGCTTTCTCAAGGCAATAGGTACATCCAAATCATCAACATCTCTGTTCTCTGGTATCAACTCCTCGTGTACAATATCCTGTAGAACACACAAATCTCCAGTGTCATCAGTAGAAACAATGTGTTCATTACATACCTGAGGTGTGCTGGATGACGGGGAAGGCACATGAGCAGAGAGGCGAGTAGAGGACCAGCAAATGTACAATCGTGGTAGGAATTGTGTTAGGGTAGACGGGGGTGGAGGTGGTGGAGGAGGTGGAGGTGGAGATGACCGAGACTCAACATGAGGTGTAATTGGTGGAGATAATGGAGATGGAGGAACAAAAATGCCATAACCAGAATCAGCGTTAGACAACCTGTCACCTGTAGGAGAAAAATACATAATAGATTCAAAAAATGTGACATCAACATTAACATAATACTTTCTCTTTACATGATCAAAACATCTATACCATTTTTGGGTAGGAGAATAGCCGACAAACACACATTTGACAGCACTACGAGAGAGCTTATCACGACCAGGAATAAAATTGTGGACAAATGCCACAGACCTAAACACCCTGAGAGTAAGGGAGAATAGGTCCTTCTCGAGAAACGCAATCAAGAAAGGAACCTTTTCTCCAAAGATAGTGGAAGGCATGTGGTTCACTAAGTAGCAAGCAGTGAGAACAGCATCATGCAAAATGAATGAGGAGCTCGACTATGAATCAAAAGAGTCCTCATGATATCCATAAGATGACGGTGTTAACGTTCAACAACACCACTCTGCTGTGAAGTATAAACACAAGAAGTCTGATGAACAATACCAAGAGATCTAAGAAAATCAAATAGTTGTACAATGGAAAACTCCAAGCCAGTGTCAGTACGAATAAACTTCACATTAGCAAAAAAAATGTTCTATACTTCAATAAGAAAAGATTTAATGACAGGACATGCTTCAGACTTATTTTTTAACAAGAACACCCAAGATAATCTCGAAAAATCATCAATAACAACCATATAGAACCGATGTGCCTGATGATCGGGAACACGACTAGGACCACAGATATCAAAATAAAACAACTCAAACGATTGACTATTGTGACGACTCTGACGACTCAGAAAAGAAGAACGATGGTGCTTCCCAAGCTGACATGCCTCACACTCCAAGGTAGTACGAGTAGAGAACTGAGGGAGAACATGACACAGCTTCTGCAGAGGAAGGTGTCCAAAACGAACATGCCACGTGAAAGGAGAAACATATACAGAAGGAATGGTAGCAGCACCAACACAGGGAGGTTGGACAAGCCTGTAAAGTCCTCTATTCACGGCCACATCAAACCACCATGCCCGTGAGTATGTCCTGAAACACAAGAGAAGATGGATCAAATATGGCACGACAAAGTAAATCTTTTGTAATCTGGCTAATAGACAAAAGATTCATCTGAATTGCCGGTGCATGTAAGACATTATGCAGACACATTTAGACAGCGAGAACAATCTCCCATTGACCAACGATGGGTAGATGAGCCTCATTACCAATCACCACAGATCTACCAGGAGGGATAGACCTGTAAGAATTTAACTGTGCTCGATCACCACACATATGATGAGATGCTCCGGAGTCCATGATCCAATCAGTCAAATATGAAGTGCTACAACTGGTAAGTGCATAAGCAATACATGACGAACCCGAGGAAGCTCTAGAAATAGCTGCAACATCTGAAGAACCTACAACTGAAGTAGTAGGAGTAGTCATCATCTATTTCAGTCTGGAAACAATATCATCCAACTGTGTATCATGAGCAGGAGCTGAAGTAGGCTTTGTCTGCTCAACAACACGGGCAGACGCTGGATACCCATGCTTCAGATAGCATGTATCCTCCAAATGACATGGACGGTGGCAATGTGAGTATGGGTCACACTAACGTCCTCCTCCTTGACCACGAGGTCAACGCCCGCAAAATTGTGAAATACCTCCTCTGCCACGAGAGAGGGAGTCTAGGCCATGGTAATAGATGAAGTAGTGATCCTGCTCAGCCTCTTGTATACCTCCTCCATTTGAGGTATCGTCTCTCCAGTAACTCAGTAAGTAGTTGAGTACGTGATGCATTGTACTCAGAGTCAAGAGACGACAGAAAGACTCCTGTCATAGTAGCATTCCGATATGACTGTTGCTGCTCAGTGCTGGTAGTGATAGGCATAAAACTATGCAAATGCTCAAAAATGCCTCTAAAATGCGAGAAGTGGGTATGAAGAGGTCGATCATTCTGCTTGATTGGAAAAATATCATACTGCAATTGTAGAATCTTGCTCTCATTCTTGACATGCCCATGTGTCTGCTAATATGTCCCATAAAGCCGTCGTTGTGGGTTGATTGACAATATCGTTGGCAGTCTCTGTGGTGAGTATTCTAGAGAGTCGAATCCGAGCATGGGCATCATCTTGCTTCCAAGAAGCATTAGCCCCAGTCTTGTCCGCCGGTTCTGAATCCGTCAGAATATGCTCCTTGTTCTGGCACTGCATGAGGGTGTGAAACTGCATGGACCACAACTCGTAGTTGGTCACATCCAGCTTCACGATGGGAACCAGGCCTTTGAAGGCACCGGACGATGAAAAAACGCCACCCTTGTTCTCTAACATGGTAAAATGAACTTTGACAATCTGGAACAAACTGAAGAGTAGACTATTCTGAGCGAGTCTACACAATCATATAGAGGATTGGTTGTACGTGTAGACTCATACAACCATCCTCGTCAAACTTTCTTAAAGTCTAGGAAGACATGATTTATATGTTGAAAAACACGAAAACCGAACAAAATCAGACCTTATAGACATGCAGAAACGACCGAACTGCAGCCCGAGGTATGTGAAGTGAAACAACCAACAAATCAGAGAGGGGCAGCAAGGCCGTAAAGTAGAGAGGATTGGCTGGAGGGGCCAGTCTAGGACCGTTGCTCTGATACCATGTTGGAGGAAAGAATTGCATACCATTGAAGAGACCCTAGGACTCTCTTATATAGGAGAAAAGCCCTGAGTTAATTACATGAGAGGTACATAAAGAAAACAAAAATGAAGAATAAATAATAATAAGAGGTACAAATATCTCAACAGTTAATATATGAACGATTTTAAGAAATATTGATTGGTAGCACAAGCTATATAGGATGATAGGAATTCAGCCCAAAAACATCGAGTTATTGTGTATAACAATCTAACTAATTGCTACCTGGTGTCTTTATAAATATTTTGAATTCGTATAAATACTTTTATCTTTTTTAATGAAAAAAATCTTTTATAACTACACATGAAGTCGCATTATACCTTTTCTTCTAATTGTGTATTTTACTTTATAAGGTATATATCCAAATTTCAGTACGTGGTATATAATTACATGAGAGGTACATAAAGAAAACAAAAATGAAGAATAAATAATAATAAGAGATACAAATATCTCAACAGTTAATATATGAACGATTTTAAGAAATATTGATTGGTAGCACAAGCCATATAGGATGATAGGAATTCAGCCCAAAAACATCGAGTTATTGTGTATAACAATCTAACTAATTGCTACCTGGTGTCTTTATAAATATTTTGAATTCGTATAAATGCTTTTATCTTTTTTTAATGAAAAAAAATCTTTTATAACTACACATGAAGTCGCATTATACCTTTTCTTCTAATTGTGTATTTTACTTTATAAGGTATATATCCAAATTTCAGTACGTGGTATATAATGCAGTATGAATCAAACCTCCTAATTACACTTCTATTTTAATGAAAAAAGTGTAGTTCTATTAGTAACCTTAATTTTTGGGAAAATAGTTTTTAGATCCATTTCCATAGTTTCCAACGATATCATGAAAGTATCTCAAAAGTTCTCTATTAGGATTTTAACAAAACAATACCGAAATCGATATTGAAATCGTATACCAAGATGCATTAGTTTTAGTTATGTGTTCAATTCTTCTCAAATAAAGGTTGTTATTTTCAATGGTGGAACAGAACCGTTGCCATTCCTTTCTTATGAGATACAACAGGCATAAAAGGTAACATGAAATTCTAACTGAAGCTCTCTCAAGTGAAATTCGTTAGAGACAGGCTACAAAAGTAACTTATATGACTTATCATTTATGGAGAAAACAGAAAATCAACGATTAGGATATCAGTGAAAGACATTAAAAAATTTATTACCTGAAAAGGCTTGCAACAAGACAATTCGCCATTCATGATGCTCCAAAACCTTCTACATGCCCATTTGCCACCATGATTACAAATCAAAACCTGGAAATGGAGCATAAAACTTAACCAATCATTCACCTTAAGTTTTGATTACCTTCTTTTAGAATATGTTATCAGTTAGAATGATACACGTTTGCAATCCTAACAATACACGGCTTGTCTATAGTCTGTATCGCAAAAGGCAAAACCTCATAAAGATCAGTTTGAAGAAATTTTGAACTGAAAACCCGTGTATAGGGAAATCCAGTCCGAGCTCCTAACTTCCTTAAAACTAAGCAAAAAAATGTGAAAATTTGCAGATAAATTATTTTCCAAAGTCGGGTGTCTAATGTTCCTTAGGAAATAGCAACAAAATAAAGATAATTTGAAGAATTTTCTTATAATCACCTATAAAAAAATACAATGAGGTCCAGTTCTTACCATGCCCTAAAATCATGAAGAGGCTTATTCACTCATAAACCTGCAAGAAAAAAAAGCATCGCCCACTTTGAAACTGCCATTAAAAAGCATGGGGAAGAACTCTACATAATGGGAACAAAAAAAAAAGATCTATTTGGTGCATTCGGGTGAGGGGCGACAAAATAAACAAACCTAGGTGCATTCTCTCCCGAAAAAATTGCGTTTTTCGAAGTCCGTGAACTGCATTGCCCGTATACCAATGTCGATGTGTTATCCATGGAAAGAGAAACAGTACATACAGCCTCTCCTTCTAGAAGAACAAAATGAGTCAGATTCTTGCGTTACAAAAAATCATGAAGCAGTTTCTCAAATACTAAACATTTGCATTGCTAATCTTGCATGACAAAGGCATGTAGCCACATTTCAAAACTGCCATAGGAAGCATAAGGGTAGAAAATTTCAAAACCAAGGAAATAAGTGAAACCTTGTTGCCGGACATTCTTCATCAAAAGTGCCCAAAATACGAGGCCACAGAAGAAATGAACTATAGCAGTCGTGTTCCCCATTCTATGTACCATTCTTTTTCTGAAACCTTCGCATACTATGCATCAGTCTCTTGGATAAACTACTTCGATTCTTGTTACAAGCGATCAAACCCCTTTCTAATACATCCTTTAAAAGCATTTTGCATTCTGCTTGTTTGTTTTCCTTGGCAGCAAAACTGAGAAGTACATCATAAGTAGTTAAATTAGGCCAAAGTCCTCTCACCTTCATATCTCTGTACAGACCCAAGGCCATATCTATTTGACCTTGGTCGCACAGTCCTGTTATGAGAACATTGTAGCCAACAACATCAAGCTCTAAACCATAGCGTCCCATTAGATCTAAAATAAAAAATGCATCAGAAAGTTTTGTTTTCTTGCACAGCCAATGCATAATTGTTGTGAAAGTTGCAACAGTTGGTACAAGTCCTCTTTGAAGAATGGTTTCCAGAACTAACAATGCTTCTTCAAGTTTTCCACATTTGCAAAGACCCCGAATGATGGTGCCATCAACAATGCCATTATGTAGAAGGCCTGAGTTTTCAATTTCATCTTTGAGTCGTACAGCTTCCCGAGTATCACCAATTCTGCACAGCCCATTAATTAATGTGATGAAAAGGGTATGTTTTGGAACAAATCCTTTCTCCACCATTTCAAGCAATACCCGATAAGCAGCCCGAAAATCATCTAAAGCAATTAGCCCAATAATAATTGCATTAAAGGTATCTTCTGTGGGCGACAGACCAAGCTTATTCATACAAGTCATCACCTTGAAAGCGTTCCGCATCTGAATATTCCCACTTAATCTGGTCAGGAGCATGTTGAGAGACAGCTGATCAGGTATAACACCCTCTGAAACAATCTTCTCTAGAAATTTCACCCCAACATCTACCATGTTGCACTTACAAAAGCCAACAAGTAATGCATGATAAGTTATAACATCAGGCCCCAGACCTTCCTTGATCATTTTCTTATAAATATAGAAAGCCTTTGACATCTCTTTATTTTTGGAATACCTGTGCAAAAGAATGTTATATGTTACCAAAGTGGGAGAAATACCTTCTTGCAACATCAGGGGAACAACTTTCTCTGCTTTTTGTCCAGTCCTTGAGAAACCATCTGTCATGGTATTCAACAATATGACATCTGCAGAAATGCCTGCTTTCTTCATTTCTTCATATAAATAAAATGCAACATTGACTTGTTTTTCCTTGAGCATGCAATCGATTAGATGAGTAAATGAAAGATGGTTCAGAAACAGTGGTTTTTTCTTCATCGCGCTTAGTAAAGACATTGCAAGAATACCTTTTCTCTCCCTGCAAAAGCCCGACATAAGAATACTGAAAGAATATATATCTGGCAATAATCCGCTTTCAATCATATTGGTAAGCAGATGCAAAGAATGTTCCATTTGCCCATGCTTGCATATCCCGAGGAGCAAGATATTGCAGATTATATTATCAACAAATGAAGGTGTGCCGGCAGTGAAAAGATTCTTTGCCTCTTGCAAATAGCCTCCACCACAAATTCCCTTCAATAAGTTGGTAATATTATACACATCAGGGATAATGCCCCGTTCAACCATTTCACTGAAGAATGTTAATGTGCCTATTAGATCATCTTTGCAGCGATAACTCGTAGCGATAGAATTGAAACTAGAGGAGTTTGGTGCAACATTCATCACTATCATATGTTGCATGAAATCTTTTGCTTCTTTCAACCGCATGGATTGACAAAGTGCAGACATCAGCATATTATATGTGATCAAATCTGCATCCTGACCTGCATGAGTCATGGCAACATATGTCTGAAGTGCCTCCCTGACATGCCCACTCTTACAATAGCTGTATATCAAGGTTGTAAGCAATATTTTATTAGGAGATACACCAGTTTTAATCAACTTGCACAATAATCCTTCAGTGAGAAGCATCTTTCTTCTTTTAGAAAACCCATTTATGAGCACAGAATATGTGATTGCATCAGGAAGGATGCCAGAAATTAACATGTGATCCAAGAATTCTAATGCTAGTTCGTGTAGCATTCCATTTCTGCAAAGTCCATCAATTATAATAGTGCAAATGATGTGATTCACTTCGAGACCTCTTGATCTCATTTTTTCAAGCAGTCTACTTACAGCATCAAATTTTGAATATTTGCAAAAATAACCTATTACAGGGCTGTAGCTAGTCTCAGTTAACTCTAATCCAGCAGATTCCATTTCATTTAAAAGCCTTAAAGCTTCTTCCACGTCATGATTTTGGCAGTGTCCATGAATCAATGTGTTGTATGAAATAGAATCTGGCATAAATCCATTTCTTAGCATCTCAATTAACATCTTAGAAGCGATTCCCATTTTCTTTTCTTTACAAAATCCTCGAAGAAGTGTATTGTAAGTAACTTTGTTGGGTAATAAACCATGTCTCCTCATTTTGGTCAAGTATAAATAAGCCCTAGAGCTCCTATTACTTCTACACAAGTTATTAATGACAATGTTACAAGTATAAACATCAGCTATGATACATCTCTTCTCCATATGATCAAGAAGCCTGCTAGCTGACTTAAGTTTTCCCTTCTTGAAAAACCAATCAAGTAACGTATTGTATGTGACACTATTTGGATCACAGCCAATCTCTTCCATTTTTCTCAAGAGAAGTATAGCTTTCTGAAACTTGTCAATAGAGCATAAAGAATTCAGCACTATATTGAATGTACAGACATCTGGGCGGATCTTTTTTGACAGCATTTCCTCAAAAAACATCCAAACAGGAGATGTCTCTTCTCCTTTTGCAATACTTGCAAGTATGGCATTACATGTTGAACTGGAAGCTAGAAATCCTCTGGCACTCATTGATCGAAACACCCCTATTGCATTCCTGAGACCCCCATTTCGGATGTAAACCTTAACCAGAAGGTCAAAAACTGAAGGATTGGAATTGCAACTGCAGTATGTATCCATAAGGGCATTGAAAATAGAAGTGTATCCATGGTCAAGTTTAGTGAGGTCATTTAAAATACATTTTGCATGTTCATACATCCGAGCCCTAACAAGGACATGTGTGGTAACAGAATAGATGTGAGTCATTTGGCTCGACGCCAGATGTTTAAGTACCCAATTCAAGTACTTCAGAGCCAAATTCCCATGAACTGATCGCAGGGGAAGCAACTGATAGTTCATTTGATTTATAGATTCCCAACGATGAATAGTGAGGATGGTATAGATGCTCCTCCCAATTTCTGCTGCAGTAACAGTTCACCACATATTGTAAGGAAAAGTTACATGGGATAACGACGGCCTCACACTAGAAATAGTCAGTTTGAACAAGAGAAGAAGAAAGAAAATTCATATAACGTTTCCATTTAAAGAAATCCGTGAGATGCTAGAAAAAAGGATCCCACTATGTTACCCATACTATCAAAAAACAAAGATAAAGAAAACATAATGAATGAGCGTCACTTGCGCAGTTAAAATTTATTGGACATGCACTATAAAACTCAGCCAATATTTTCCCTATGTCAACTGAAAAAACACTAAGCCTATTTCACCTAGACTAACATTATCTTAATCAATAAACTGTGACCTTTATCAGCATTTTTTACGCAAAAAAAAAGGTGTGCACCTAAGAAGTACGCCCGTGGAATATATTACTCAAAATATTTACAAAGTCCACAGCTCAACAAACATCTTAGCACAAGGGCCACATTTTCCGCATACGAACCTTAATCATGACACAACACCATTTCTAGCTAGCCTGATAAACCAAAGCCATCTTAACAGCCACAAACGGTCCTCTAAAGCCCTGTATTAAGCTGCAGGCAGCAAGCTCCAAAAACCATCAGAAGATACTCCAGCCACGTAATAGATGCTTCAGCCAAAAAATCCTCACATGCTCATGGGCAAGGTTTCAAACAACGCAAGGAAGATCTAAGCCGTTTTCCTCATTGAGGAGGCGTAAACCTCATTTTTAAAAGAAAATACGCATAAGAACTATTATTGAACAAATATATATTGTCAAAAAATTAAAATTTGAATATTCACAAATGATACTATCATAGATCCTTGAATCTTCCCACGTCTACGTGTGTACTTAAGGCACCATATTAACAATATATGTCGCTTTGAATTCGTAATAACATAATGTTCATATTATGAACTTGTGATTACTTCATATTCTTTAAAAAAGCATACTATCTCTTAAACTTATACTATATTCATGTACTGATATAAGCAATAGAATTATGATCAGTTTATATGATTCATATGAAATTGTTCATGTTCTTTCTTTATATTCTATTTTAATCTCACGAGGGCTTTTATGTTTTTTTGTCTTTGTTAGCTCTCGAGGGTTTAGTCCTATATAGGGACCCATAAACCTCTTGAATAAACATCGAATCATCTTTTCTTAACATCTTTCCACATGTTATCAGAGCAGCGGTCCTAGACCGATGTTCTGACCTAATCAACCCTCTGCCACCGCCAGCCCTCCGTGTTCCTCTGCAGTCGCACGCCGCCTCGGGTCTCCGCACCTCCCGCCTTCGGCTCGCGCCGCCAGGTGCCTCCGCCAGGCAGGCCAGGCCCGCCTCGCGTCGCCAGGAACCACCGCCAGGCAAGCAGGCCCGCCTTGCGTCGCCTCGCACTGCCCAGCACCTCCGCCATGCCCCTCCATGGCCCCTTTGCATCGCCTTGCTCCGCCCAGCACCGCCCAGCGCCTCCACTAGGCAGGCCAGGCCTCCTTGTGCCACCAGGCACCTTCGTCAGGCCCGCCAGGCCCTCGTCCCTTCTTGTTCCTTGATGACGGTTTAGACATTTGATGATTAATTGAGGCAAGATATACTCCCTAGGTCACTTTTTCTCAAACTAAGCTGCCACAATGACGTCTATCGAGATCAAGCCCACGTATCCTACTTCTTCTGTGTTGGTACAGGGCACTTCTATCAAGTTGAAGGGCTCCAAAAATTATGTTCTATGGTCTCGATCTTTCAAAGTATTTGTTGGTGGTCAGCGCAAGAGCTACGTTCTTACAAAGGTTCCATCTGCGGAAACTGATAAGGACTATGAAGCTTGGTTTGTTGATAATTGCTAGGTTATCACTTGGATGACGAACAGTGTCGATCCAAACATTGCTGTGAATCTTCTTTACAAAGACACCGCTAAAGCAATGTGGGAAAACCTTGAGCATACATATTCTTAGGAGACGACTAAGTCTCATCTATCTGACATATACACAAGGATCTGGTCTGCAACTCAGGGAGAATCAAGTCTTATCGAATACTACAGGTTTCTTACAAGCCTTTTATAGGAACTTCTTATTTTTCAGCCTACATGTTGCGATAAACAAGTAGGAGAACGTGTTGAATGGCAGGTTTAGAGATTTCTTTCAGGACTGAATCCAAAATATAAGCATGTGAAAGATCAGTTTCTGATGGTTGATACTCTAACTACTCTTGAGACCATCTTTGGATGCTTACAGGAGCTAGAAGCTCCAATTCAGCACTCTACCACCCACACTTCTACATAGACGATGGCCCCCTATACCTCCTCAGGATATAGAGGGCGTCAGAACTACCAAGGAGGATGGGGATGTGACTCAGGGCATGGACGTGTTCATGAATCTGGACGCAACCGTGACTCTGGACGCGGACGCGATCGTGGACGTGGCCGTGATTCTTCTATTGCTTGGTATCCAGCATGTGTACACTATGGACGTTGGAATCACCCTTCTGATCGCTGCCCGGCAACATTTGGGATGTACCCCAATGCCAACAATGCCTATGATGAAGTATCGTATGATGCAACTGCAGACATATCTAAATAGTAAATCAGCGGGGCACAAACCCCATTCATTGCTTCTGAATATGCTCGCCTACGACAACTGTTGCATGATTCTAGTTCTTCTGACAATAGTGCTTCTGCCCCTACTGCTAGCTTGGCTATTACCTCAGGTACAGTAGCAAACTCTGTCTCTGCCTATAAGCATGCATGGATTATTGACTCTGGAGCCTCTACTCATCTGACGGGAGAATGAAGTTTGCTAACATCCTCCCAGTCGTCTTCCTCTGTGAAGATTGTTTGGGTTGCTAATGGGGATCATTCCCTAGTGACTGTTGTTGGTACTGTCAACTTTCTTCCAAGCTGCATCTGACAGATGTTCATTGTGCCCATGCGTTTCCTCTCAGTCTTAGCTTAACTGTCGTATTATTTTTTATGAGGTTTGCCGTTATTTTCAGGACATTCTGACAAGGAAGATTTTTGGTGGGGGTCAAGAGAGGAACGGCATCTATTACCTCGACATCCCTTCTGATTCCAACTTTAATGTTGCGGCCTCCATCTCTGAAGATCCTTTTCTATGGCACCTTCATCTAGGCCACCCTTCTGCTAAAGTTCTCTCAATGATGTTCCATGAACTCCGTACGCTGAAACCCTTTGACTGTGAAGCATGTCGGTTCGAGAAACATCATCGAGCCTCCTTTCCTGCACGAACTGAGCCTCGCCGTTGTACTCCTTTTGCTCTTCTTCATTGTGATATCTGGGGACCCTGTCCGGTCCGAAGTCTAAGTGGTCATAAATATTTTGCTATCTTTGTAGATGACTACAGTTGATCATCTTGGGTCTTCTTGTTAAAGGAACGTTCATAAATTAACCATATTGTCAAGATTTTCTTTTACAATGTCAAAAACATCCCCACTACTGTTAAAATCTTTCGTTCTGAAAATGCTTTGGAATTTACACAAAATGATTTGGCATCCTTATTTGCTTCACAGGGTGCTATCCATCATAACCTCTTGCCCATATACAACAACAACAACAAAGTCTTTTCCCACAATTAAGTAGGGTCGGCTACATGGATTCTTCGCCTCCATTCATATCTATCTTGGGTCAATCTCGTACTTATATCCAAAAAATTAAGATCTCTTCGTATAGTCTCTTTCCAACACTTCTTGGGCCGTCCTCGCCCTCTTTTAGCCGACTCAACATCCCAACACTCGCATCTCCTAACCGGTGCATCAGTTGACCTTCTTTGCAAATGACCAAACCATCTTAAGCAGTTTTCTCGCATCTTATCCTCGAGCGGAGCTACACCAACTTTCTTTCTGATTGCATCATTCCGAATCCGATCTTTACGTGTATGTCCACACATCCATCTTAGCATTTTCATTTCTGCTACAGCCATTCTCTGCACATGTCTATGGTTCACATGCCAACATTCAGAACCATAAAGCATAGCAGGTCTCACGGCTGCTTTGTAAAACTTTCCTTTAATTTTTAAAGGAATTTTCTTATCACAGAGAACAGCGGAGGCTCCTCTCCACTTTAGCCAGCCTGCATTTATTCTATTAGTAACGTCTCCATCAATTTCTCCATCATGTTGCAAAATAGATCTCAGATATCTAAAAGAATCTCTCTTTTGAATGTTATCGTCACCAATCTTCACCTCGATTCCTTCACCATTGCTTCCATCAAAGGTGCATTCCATATATTCCGTCTTAGCCCTACTTATACGAAAACCTTTAGTCTCCAATGCATGTCTCCAAACCTCAAGCTTCTCATTTACTCCATCTATAGTCTCGTCAATCAACACAATATCATCAGCAAATAACATACACCAAGGTAACTCATCCTGAATGTGACTTGTCAACTCTCCATAATCAAAGTAAAAAGAAATGGACTCAAAGCTGAACCTTGATGTAAACCAATGTTGATATCAAAATAGTCAGTCTTCCCCGTCGGGGTCCTTACACAAGATAAAGCCCTATCATACATATCCTTTACGAGATTAATGTATAGGACAGGTACTTGTCTCTTCTCCAAAACTCTCCACAGTATCTCTCGTGGGCCGGAATCATAAGCCTTCCCCAAATCAATAAAGATCATATGGAGATTCTTCCTTTTACCTCTATAAATCTCCATTGTTCTCCTCAGCAAATGGATGGCTTCAATAGTTGAGCGACCTGGCATGAATCCGAATTGATTTTCTTTTACTTGGGAAACTTGCCTCAACCTTCTTTCGATCACACGTTCCCAAATTTTCATAGTGTGACTCATCAGCTTGATACCTCTGTAATTTGAACAATTTTGAATGTCTCCTTTGTTCTTATAAAGAGGCACCACGATACTCCTCCTCCAATTTTCAGGCATTTTCTTGCTTCGCCAAATAACATTGAATAGATTCGTAAGACAAGTCAAACCACGCTCCCCTAAAACTTTCCATACTTCTACAGGGATGTCATCCGGTCCAACACCTTTCCCAGGTCTCATAACCTTCAAAGCCTCCTCTACTTCTTTTCTTTGTATTCGTCTATAGCATGCACGATTCAAGTAACTTTCACTACTAGCTAGATCACCCAAAGTGATCTCTCTATTTCCTTCTCCAATAAAAAGTTTATGCAAGTATTGCTCCCATCTAGTCTCTACATCCTTCTGAGTAACAAGCACGTGACCTTCCTCATCCTTAATGCATCTCACTTGAGAAAGGTCTTTGGTCTTTCTTTCTCTTGCTTTGGCCAACCTGAATATATCCTTCCGGCCCACCTTAGAGTTGAGATTTTTATACAAAACCTCATAAGCTTTTGACTTAGCTTCGCTTACAGCCTTCTTTACTTCCTTCTTCGCTATTTTATAGTCTGTGACAGTTTCCTCTGTTCTATCCTTAGACATAGCTTTAAAGCAAGCTCTTTTAATTTTTAGCTTCTCTTGCACCCCTTCACTCCACCACCAAGCCTCCTTTTGACCCGGAGCTCCTCCATTTGACCCGCCTAGCATCTCTTTGGCTACCTTTCGGATACAAGATGCTACTGCCTCCCACATCTCGTTTGCACTACCGCTACAATCCCAAGATAAGTCTTCTAAAACCTTCTCCCTGAAGTTTGATTGCTTCAGCGGAAGATTCCACCACCTAGTTCTAGTGATCTTAGGAACCTTCCTTTTCTTTACCAACCCTTTTATTTGTAAATCCAAGACTAACAAGCGATGTTGTGTTGTCAAACTCTCTCCAGGGATTACTTTGCAATCTTTGCAACACAACCGATCTCTTCTCCTCAACGCAAAGTAATCGATCTGTGTTCTTGTAACGTCCCGGGCTTAGGTCCCCGGTCCGTTATCGGAGCATTACTGACCCTGACAACCTCTTGGGATCGGGCCCATACGGACCCGATTAACCACCCCCAAAATGCTTAAGCCAGGTTGTTCGGTAGTAGGCTCCTCATTATTTTATCCCACCCGGAACTTTCGTGTTCCACGGTATGGGACATTCTTTTTGGGGGGTGCTACAACCTCCCTCACTTATATTCGCAACGTCTTCGTTGCGACATGGCCCATCACTTATTCCCGGTGACAGTGGCGGCTGCACACTCCGGGTAGCCATTTCCTCCAACCTCTTTGTAGGGACGGCTCCACCTCTCGGATAGCTCTTTCCACTATCAGAGAGAATTTGGCTCTGATACCATTTGTAACGTCCCGGACTTAGGTCCCCGATCCGTTATTGAAGAAAACTGGCCCTGGCAACTTGTTGGGTACGAGCCCAAATGGACCCGTTGACAACCACCCAAAATTCTTAAGCCCAAGTTGTCAAGTAGTAATCCCCACCACTTTTATATCACACCCAACACTTTGTGAGTTTTTCATGTGGTACTATATTTGGGGTTAGGGTGTTACAACTTCCCCCACTTATATTCGCAATGTCCTCGTTGCGACATGTCACGTCACTTCTTCCCAGTGGCAGGAGATTGGACATAACCTTCTACATAAGGTAGAGTATTTGGAGGAGACTGCTAAGGCAATCAAGATAGCTCGGAAGAAATTGCTTACTGCACAGAGTAGGCAAAAGAGCTATAGCGATAGACGACGCACTGATATTAGCTTTGAAGTTGGAGATTTTGTCTTCTTGAGAGTTTCTCCCACAAAGGGAGTTCAGCGATTTGGAGTGAAGGGAAAGTTAGCACCTCGGTTTGTTGGACCGTTCGATATTCTCGACAAGATTGGTAAAGTTGCGTACAGGATTGCTCTTCCTCCTCACCTTGCTGGTGTGCATGATGTTTTTCATATCTCCAACTTGAGAAAATATGTGCATGATCCATCGCATGTGATTAGTTATGATGACCTTCATGTGGATACTGACCTGAGTTATCCGGAGGAACCAGTTCGGATCATCGATCGTTCAGTGAAGAAGTTAAGGCACAAGGAGATACCTTTGGTGAAGATCCTTTGGCAACGACACAACTCCGAGGAGGCCACCTGGGAACTTGAGGCGGATATGCGACGGGACTACCCATACCTTTTTGAAGGTAATATATAAGCTACTTTTATCCTTTTTAAGGTTGTTATCTTTTACTCGATAGGATCCAACCTTTTAAGGTTGTTATGATTATACCTTTTGCATCCTAAGTCTCGGGGACGAGATTGTTTTTAAGGTTGTTATGATGTAACACCCTGTAATTTTCGTATTTTTTCTGAAATTTTAAAACCTATTCAATATTATATTCAAAAGAAGCGTCTCGTCGCAAGCTTTCCAACGAGCCCAAAAACGCGTAATTCCGAGTTCGGATGTGGGAGATATGCCTGTTTTGGTGAAGAGGGGTCATGGTTTTTGAGGGGATTAATGGTTACGGGATTAGATAAGTTAAGTACGAATTAAGGCTATTTTAGGGTTTCTAAAACTAAGTTTTTAATCCCCAACTATATAAAGATCCACACCCTTCATCTCCCCTCATCCCTACTCCTTTCCAAACCCTAACCCATTCTTTTCCTCCTCCCCAAGACATTCTCTTATCCCTTTTTCCCTCTCCTTCTCTAGAGAACCAAAGAGAGATCGGTGCAAGCTCCGAGGCTTCGCGAAAAAAGAAAAAGGAGGAGCATCATAGCAAGGGAAAGGCATCTCTCTCATTGGATTCTTGATCGAACAATCAAGAACGCGGATTGGAGGCGTACGCTAACATAGGTAACGGATTTCGCCCTTCTCCATTTCTTTCGCACATCTGTGATTTTGGAGAACGTGGTTTTGGGGGATGATTTCTCATCTTTGATCCGACCCCCGGATCTCCTCTTGCTGTTGGTGTATCTTGAATCTTATATATTTCCGTGGATTTCTTTTCGTGAACAAAATAATTTAAAGGATTTTCCGAAGATATTGATTGTTGTATCGACGCATATGCCTCTGTTAATAAATAGAAAAATGGAGCGATCTAAGTTTTGCTAATAATATTATCTTGATATGGATAAAGACGTAGGTTTGTTTTGTATCATGAGGTTAACACCCGTGCCATGGTGGATTTGGGATAATGGGTATTAAGATGAAGGTATGATCTGATCTTTATGGCATAATGTTAAGTTGGACTCTGTATGGTCGTAATGCTAATCTTTGGGTGGTGATGTTAAGATAATGCTCTATAAGATATTAGAATGACGATGCATCATTTCTTTTGTATAATCGTGATTTATGATTCCAGTAGGCTTTTATCGACCTTGTTTTGAAGACCCATAAAAATATGTATTCAGTTGAACGTCAGTTTTTTTTAGCAAACACGTCGATCTCATTCAAAGTTTTCATAGGATTGAAATCAGCTAGGTATGTGTTACAATATAAAATTTCGTTGAACTTTTCCAATATTGCAGTATATGAGATGTAGTTTAATATGTCATACCTCGAACTTTATTACACGAACTATTATCCAACACCTTGTAATCTACGAGATGTAGTTTAATATGCCTAAGTTGTTACATGATATTCTTGTAACTTACAGAACTATTGTGGGACATATAATTAGTGATGATTCGTTGTGAACTATTTCTAGTTAGAGACTATTCCTTATTTTGAATACTTGTTGAACGACCTCTCCACCCTGTGACTATTAATTTCTAGTCATCCAATGAACATATGTCCAGGTCACAATTTCTTTTTCCGTGGATCCAAGTTAGTATAATCCTTGTCCAAAACAAGTGATATCCTCATATACTCAATATTAAACCAACCTCCTATTGGTACCATACAAGTATATGTATGATTTTCCCCGTCAGTTGTACTCTTAAAGCCTATACATTATTGCGGATATGTGCTACCCTTACAACATCCAACGTATACGGATGATGGAGTTTCCTTTCCTATTTATATATATGAAACACAGTGCAGTACTCTTAACATTTGTTTGAAACTGCATTCGTCCATTAAAGTTACTCTCTGGTTGTTAGAGAACTGAACTTTGCAGAAGTTAAGTCAAATCGTGTGAAGTCCCATTTATGATGTTGGAAATGTGTCGAATGCATGTGGTCGTACCCTATAATTAAACGTAAAGAATAAAGGTATGGATTGCAACACATGGATTATCTTTCTGAATAGATCTCGTAATCATTGTTGAATGTTTCGCTCATAAAATTTCAAGACCTTGAGTATAGTGTATCAATGCACATGGAGAAGTAGGAATAAATACTACAAGGTGGGTGCACACCCTTGTGGTCCGGCTGAGCCGACAGTGAGTCCTCCCCACTCGAGGGGCATCACAGAGTGGGGTGGTGGTAGGTACTCTGGTGGAATTGAGGTGGGTGCACGCGTGCATCGCACCGTACGGATCCGTTTTGTGGTACTTGTTTTGGAGGGAGCGAGACTCCTCCAGCAGACTCGGTTGACGGAGTTAAGACTTTTCGGGCTATATGCCCCTGTCACGGGTGTTAGAGTACTACCAACTAGACTAGCTGAAGGATCACGTTTACGCACGGGTTTTAGGTTGCACTCTGAATGGAGTGTTGCAGACTTCATTCCTAGTGTAGGCTTTCTCCTTTGACGAGCGAGCCCGGGATAAATAAATAAAAATATGGATTAAGATGTGTCAAAGAATTGGTCTTGATGGCATAGGTGTTAGAGGCCTAAAATATAAGTGATTGTATATTGCTATATGCTTTTAGAATGTTCTCTCCTAACTTATTCAGTTACTGCATTTGCATTACCTACCTATAATCCCTTGATTTATAATTTACCTTATCCTTACTGGGTCATTTGACTCACAAGTTACATTCTTCGGAAATCCAACAGGAAGCGCAGAACAGGAGACAGAGGCTCGCATTTTCGGTTGTGCATCTGTAGGACGTTGTTGAGGTTGAGGCTTAGTGTTGTAGTTGTTTTATTTTCCCTCCGTTTCATCTATTATTATATGATGTAACAAAGAGACTCTGAGGTTTTATTGTTATCCTTCTGTGGACATCTAGTTATCAAAGGAAGTTTATTTTTTTTCCTATAATTCTTTTTGTATGAATGATATATCATGCAGGTTGTCTATAACTGTTGTTGGGTAATAATGTGTATGGATGTTGAGATGCGCTCCCGTCGAGGCGGGGCGTTTCAGTTCTAGTTGAGCCACTCTTATAAGTAATTAAATGCTCCTCCCTCTTCTTGAAAAGAGTGTTTGCTATGAAAAGATCATATGCAGTTACAAAATCCAAAATGACTTTTCCCTCTCGATATTGTCTGCTCTCTTCTTACCCAAATGAAGGTCCCCAAAACCTATTAGGGAGATGCTATACTCAATGGTGTCCACCTTATCAACAGAGTACCCTCTGTCTCCCTAAATGGTTCCACACCTTTTGCCTTATTGTATCCAAATGACTCACCATTTCCTCTACCTCTGCGGATTTTTGGATGCACCGTCTTTGTTAACAATTTTCATACTACAGACAAATTATCTTCATGTGCGATTAAATGTGTTTTTTTGGGTTATTCCCAAACGAAGAAAGGGTATAGATGATATGATCCTTGTGGCAAACGCTATTATATATCAGCTGATGTCACCTTTTTCGAACAAACTCGCTTCTTCAATCAAGATGTGTCTGACATACCATTAGAACTTCCTCCTCCACCAATTGTGTATAAAAGAAAACATGTGTCCCCTCTTGTTCTTGTTCCTCTACATGTTCCTTTGTTGCAGGAAATATGCCATCTTCAAGAGCCCCCACCAACACTACCTTGGATGACCCTCATGAACTTCTCATTGCCCTACGCACAACTAAGAGGCAATGTACTATTCATCCTATGTCTAATTTCACGTCCACATATAGCCTATCATGTTCTGATAAAAGATATGCAAATGCTCTTATGACAAACTCTATTCCAAGAGACTATCACAGTGCATTGCAGGATCAAGGGTGGCGACAAACTATGAATGAAGAAATGGATGCTCTCAATTCCAAAGGAACATAAGATCTAGTTCAGTGTCCCCAAGGCGTCAGGCATGTTGCCTGCAGATGGATCTTTACTACGAAACATTCTCTAGATGGTTCTATTGACAGACTAAAAGCAAGACTTATGGCAAAGGCTTTACAAAGACATATGGAGTTGATTATTTTGAGACTTGTTCACATGTTGCCGGGATGGGATCTATTCACACTATCCTCTCTGTAGCTGTAAACAAAGGCTGGCCTATTTTTCAACTGGGTGTCAAGAATGCATTTCTATATGGTGATCTTGAGGAAGAAGTTTACATGATGCAACCCCCAGGTTATAAAGTCGAGGAGGAGTATGTCTTCCGACTTCGCAAAGCAATTATGGTCTAAAGCAAAGTTCGAGGGCATGGTTTGACAGACTTAGTTCAGAGATTAGCACTCTGGGTTTTCAGAGAACTACATCTGACCATTCTGTCTTTGTCAGAAAACGATCAACAAGTACTGTCATACTAGTTGTATATGTGGATGATATGGTTGTTACAGGTGGCGATGATAAAGGAGTACTAGAAGTGAAGACTTTTCTGCAAAAGGTTTTTGTCACCAAGGATCTGGAGCAACTTCGTTATTTTCTAGGTATAGAAGTCTTACACACCAAGAAGGGGCTTCATATGTCACAAAGAAAGTACTTCTTAGATATACTGACTGAGGCAGGACTACTTGGGTGCAAGCCCTCTAGCATACCTGCAAAACCAAATAAACATTCTACATCAGATGATCCTGCCATTGAAGATACTACACGATACAGAAGCCTGGTTGGCAAACTTCTGTACCTTACTGTTACTAGGCCAGACATATCCTATGTGTGAACAGAGCTAGTTAATACATGGAGAAACCGTGCTACAGCCACTGGCAAGATGTTCTTCAGATCCTTCGCTACCTGAAGGAATCCCCTGGACGTGGTCTATTCTATGGGGCAAATGGATACACTAAAGTTGCTGCTTATGCTGATGTTGATTATGCAAGCTCACCTGAGGATCGTCGTTCTACGACGGGCTATGCTATGATGGTTGGAGGTAACCTTGTTAGTTGGAGGAGCAAGAAACAGAAGGCGGTTCCCGATCCAGTGTAGAGGCAGAATATAGGGCAATGGCCCAAGCTACATTCGAAATTACCTGGCTACTGTCTCTTCTACAAGAACTCAATATTGCTATCACTACTCATGTTCCTCTATACTGTGATAATAAATCTGTCACTTATATTGTTACAAATCATGTGTTCCATGAGAGAACCAAACACATTGAGATTGACTGTCATTTTATTCGTGATGTTGTACAAGAATGCAAGATTTCTAGACCACATATCTCAACAGATCTTCAGCTTGCAAACATATTCACATCTTGTGTTGGATCACAAATATGCATAAATTTAGTTCAGTTGTAGTCAATTATATATATAATTAGGAAACCGTATAGAACCGCATATACCTCGTGTATGCCCCGCATACCATTTAATTGATATTCAGTGACCTGTCCGAACGCATACGCACACCGCTTTCTTGAACCTTAACTGCTACTATTTTGTCTGGATATGTTTCCCCTTTCATATGACATCTTCGCTTTGGACACCTTCCTCTGCAGAAGTTGTATCATGTTCTCCCTCAGATCTCTACTCGTACTACCTCAGAGTGTGAGGCATGTCAGCTTGGGAAGCACCATCGTTCTTCTTTTTCGAGTAGTCAGAGTCGTTGCAATAGCCAGTTGTTTGAGTTGTTTCATTTCGATATCTGGGGACCTAGTCGTGTTCTCGATCATCAAGGGCATCAATTCTATATGATTGTTATGGATGATTTCTCTAGATTATCTTGGATTTTCTTGTTAAAAAATAAATTTGAAACTGGTCATGTTATTAAATCATTTCTTATTGAGATTAAGACCATTTTTTCAGCTAACGTGAAGTTTATTCGCACTGACAATGCCTTGGAGTTTTCTACTTTACAGTTGTCTGACTTTCTCAAATCTCTTGGTATTGTTCATCAGACTTCTTGTGCTTACACTTCGCAGCAGGATGGGGTTGCCGAACGTAAACACCGTCATCTTTTGGGTGTCACGAGAACTCTTTTGATTCAGAGTCGAGCTCCCCGTTCGTTCTATGGTGATGTGGTTCTCACTGCATGTTACTTGGTGAATTGTGTACCTTCTACTATCCTTGGAGAAAATGTTTCTTTCTTGATTGTGTTTCCTGAGAATGGCATATTCTCCCTTACTCACAGGGTCTTTGGGTCTGTGACATTTGTTTGCAATTTTACCCCTGGTCGTGACAAGCTCTCTCCTAGAGCTGTCAAATGTGTGTTCGTTGGTTATTCTCGTACCCAAAAAGGGCATAGATGTTTTGATCCTGTAGAGAGAAAACATTATGTGAATGCTGATATCACATTTTTTGAGTCTATTATGTATTTTTCTCCTACATGTGACAGGTTGTCTAATCAAGGCCTTAAATATCGGTTTCGGTCACCATTTCGGTACCGACCAAAACAGAATTTCGATGGAATTTCGGTGGAATTTCGACCGAAATTTCGGTCATTTCGGTCATTTTTTGTACTAGGACCCCCATATTTCGGTCATTTTGGTCATTTCGGTGGAATTTCGATTTCGACTGGATATCGATATTCGACAGAAATTCGACCGAATTTCGCTGAAATTTGAGGCCATGTGTCTAATGCTTACTTTGGTGAGGATGTCTTTGTTCCATCACCCCCGTTATCTCCACCAACAACACCCCATGTTGAGTCTCGATCACTTCTACCTCCACCTCCACGTCTGTCTACCCTGACACAGTTCCTACCACGATTTTACATTCATAAGTCCTCTACTCGCCCCTTTGCTCATGTGTCTTTCCCGTCTTTCAGCATGCCTCGGATATATAATGAACACATTGGTTTAACTGATGACACTAGTGATATGCTTGTTATACATGATATTATACAAACATGAGAAGATCATACCAGAGAGCAGAGGCCGATGACCTCGATGTACCTATTGCTTTGAGGAAGTCATGCCGTAATTGTGCCACTTATTCTATAGTTGTGCATATTTCTTTAGACCATCTTTCAAAGGAGTACAAGATATTTGTTATGGGACTCCCAGCTGTTACTATCCTGCGAACATATCAGGAGGTCATACAGGTTAGTAGTTGACGACTTGCCATCGAGGAGGAGATGGCTGCTTTGTAGTCTTATGGCCCGTGCAGTGTTGTTTCTGCTCCTCCATGTAATTTTATTGTGGGATGCAAATGTATTTTTACGGTAAAGCAGCGGGCAGATGCCAGTGTGGATCGCTACAAGACAAGACTAGTACCACATGGGTTCACCCAAACTTATGAGGTGGACTATCAGGATATTTTCTCTCCAGTGGTTAGACATTCGACATTACGCAATTTTCTATAGGTTATTATTTCACAAGACTGACCACTTTACCAACTTAATGTGAAGAATGTGTTTCTATATGGTGATCTACACGATGAGGTATATATGCAGCAGCCACAAGGATTTGCTGCTGAGAGAGATTCTCAAAAGATGTGTAGGCTCCACAAGGCGATTTATTGTCTGAAGTAGAGTCTGAGAGCTTGGTACCATAAGCTTTCGGAGTTGATAGAGCACCAAGGATTTGTGTGGTCCACTGCGGATCACTCATTTTTTGTTCAGAGGACACAAAGAGGTATTTTTGATATTCTTGTCTATGTTGATGATATTAATGTCATGGATGATGACAACCAGGGCATTCAGGCTGCCAAGGAGTTCCTAGGTCAGCAGTATGTGACCAAGGACCATGACAATCTTCGATACTTCCTTGGATTAGAGTTCGCCAGGAACCAACGTGGTCTTGTGATGATCCAGAGGAAGTTTATGACTGATCTTCTACTAGAGACAAGTATGACGAGGTGCAAGCATGCTACTACCCCTATGGATCCGAGCATGAGATTATATGATGATGACACTAGAGATGAGCATTGGGTTGGGTCGGCCCGACCCAGCCCGAAGCCCAGCCTAAAAGGCCCGGCCCAGCCCAAGCCCAAACGAACATTGGGCTGGGCTTGGGCCTAATTTTTAGGCCTGAAATTATTTTGGGCCGGGCTTGGGTTGGCCCAGCCCGACCCGGCCCACGGGCCCGACCCGAAGAGGGCACGAACCCTTCCCATATCCTACACGTATGGAAACTCTCACCTGTCATGCACACTCTATTCTATCCTATCTTCATACAATGTTTATAAATCAAGAAAGTCAGGTGCGTGACATATGAGTTGATGATCATTGTATTTCATTTCAGAATTAATTTTTCTTACTTAGTCTATGTCTTAGATTCGGGTGGTTGTTCTTGAATTCTTTAGTGTTTATTTTTTCTATTAGAATATTTTCTATTATTTAACCTTTACCCAATACGAGCATTATGCCCATTTTGTTAACATGTAGTGCCTGGTGCACCTGTTGTTGTTAACAGTGTAAACTTGGTTCACTCTTTCAATTTCTGTAATGAGAGACGTTTATGGTATATAACATTGAGTAGGCTTGTATAAAATGAGAAATCATCTCCAGTAGAATTGAGTTTGAGTTGTTTCACAAGTATAATGGCATATGTCTTAAACAATTTTAGCTCGTCTAACTTGAATTGAGATTGACTTTAAACACAAACTCAAAGTTAATAATATATAATGGGTTAAGATGGGCCGGCCCGGCCCAAGCCCGGCCCATAGGAATTGGGCCGGGCCTAGGCTTGGGCCGAACCAAAAAAAAATTGCGGGCCGAGGCCCGGCCCAAGGCCCGAAGTTTTTAAGTGGGCTTGAGCCTGAGCCCTTCAGGGCCCGGCCCAGCCCGACCCATGCTCATCCCTAGATGACAATGAGGATGTGGACAAGAAGAGATACAAGGAGCTCGTTGGGAAGCTCCTCTGTGCTACTATCACCAGACCAGGCATATCCTTTATTGTAAGTAAGGTGAGTCGGTTTATGGAGCAGTCCAGGAAGGTTCATATAGACGTTGTTTATATGATTCTGAGATATTTGAAAACTTTGCCAAGCACTGGTCTTCTATTTAGCATAGGTACATCTCTTGAGGTGACAGCTTGTGCAGATGCAGATTATGCAGAATGCCCTGTAGATAGAAAGTCTAGTTCTGGATTTACTATTTTTGTTGGGATCTCACTCGTGTCATGAAAAAGCAAGAAGCAGACAGTGGTTGCTAAATCCAATGCAGAGTCTGAGTACATAGCTATGGCTCAGGGGAGCACAGAGATGATGTGGGATAGATCAGTACTGACCGATCTTGTTGTGGGAGTACCTCTTCCCATGCAATTTCTATGTGGCAATCAAGCAGCTCTACTTATTTCTAAAAATCATGCATTCCATGAACGGATCAAGCATATAGAGGGGTATTGCCACTATACCAGAGACATGAATCATGATCCAGAAGGATCTCATATCTACCTCTCGTGTTTCTACTGGAGATCAGACTGCTGATATGTTCATCAAAGCCCTTGCTAGAGGTCTATTTCAGACAAGTTGTTCCAAGCTGAGCATGATAGACATATATGCTCCAGTTTGAGGGGGAGTGCTGAGATATTTGTATCTCTTTATATTCATTTCTTATTTCTATTTTCTTCTTGTACCTCTTATGTAATTAACCTGAGGATTTTCTCCTATATAAGAGAGCCCTAGGGTCTCTTCATCGATATGTGATTCTTTTCTCCCAACATATACATTTCACAAGCTTCACAACCTTCAAAGTATCATCTACTTCCTTTGTATTCATCTATAACTTGCACGATTCAAGTAACTTTCATTCCTAGCTAGATCACTCAAAGTGATCTCTTTATTCATTTCCCCAATGAAAAGCTTACGGAATTATTGCTTCAATCTAGTTTCTAAATCCTATTGGGTAGCAAAAGCATGTCCTTCATCTCAAATAAGAAACTAGATATTTTATTTTATTTTGAACCGCTACCCCTTGCCCATGCACCACCTCCCCAACCAAGCTCTTGACTGGATAGCGAGATCCCTAATTTTGGAAGTAAGATTGTGTTAGCACCAACACCAAACGATAGATATCATGGAACACGGATGGTTCTTGATCAATATATCTAATTAGGGGGGGAGAGTAAGATACTAGCATTTCCATTTCAAGTCAGTTCCTTCCCATTCATTCAAATCAACTGAGTGAGAGGAAAATTAAGGAAAATATTAGTTGTTCTTTTTTGCATTTCTATCCCCACCCCACCCATTCATTTTTAGCGATTAGGACATAACTTAATAATTACATTAATGCAAACATGTAAATGCATTCTTCCCTCATTTTGAACGCGCTTGAAAACATTTTTAAGCTAAAGGATAACTATCAAGATGGATAGTCATCCAAGAATAAGATCAACTTACAAACAGAAGATTACACTTCCAACTATTTGCTTTCTCTCGTATCCAAACAACAACGACGTCTCCCCTTTCGTGTTTTCCCTCATCTCATTCGCTTCCCTTCCATAGAAACTCATTCGCTTCCCTTCCATAGAAACTCCCTCAAAAGAAACATGGGCCACATCATCTATCATTTGCAGTTATACTATCCTTGGATTTTTGTCAGAATGTTTCACAAAGTTAGCAGCTTTCACCTTGCAGAAGTATTGGCAGCGCAATCACATCTCGCTTGATTGAAAATTGAGTTGGAAGGACAAAATATTAAAATTTTGAAAGGAGCCTTTACTACGATTTACAGAGGCGGGAAAGGAAACATGGGTTCTCACAAGAATATTATAGATTGACGCAACACAAGGATGTCCAAAAGGCCTTCCAAACTTCTAACCACTTCTTCAAATTCCACTTTTTTCGTTTCTCTCTTCTTTCTATCTTTTTTTTTGCGGGAGTGAAGCTGGGAGTGAGAGGATGCAAGTATTCCCACCAATACTATCTTACTTGACAGTTCAACCTGCTCCCGTGTGGCAAAATATTCTAATAGAACCGCTTTTAATCAATATCACATGGATTCCAACTACGGTTAGATAAACCATAAGTCGAGGTCGATATTCAGTGAGAGCATGATAGATTGGCAGCCGATGCAATAGAAAGGAGTAAGATACCGAGTGCGATCGTATCGAAAGTGGGAGGAGCACGGGTGGCCGTTCTCTTGTATCGGCGGAGCAGCAGAGCCGGCGAGGCCACTCCACCTCGGAACCTCATCGCGCGACGGCGTCAAGCTCGGGGGAAGGAGAGTTAGTTTCTCCGGGGTCATTGCGTTGGGTATCGCATTGGAGGGCGTGGAGCGGTAATTGTCGTGGGAGTAGGAGGGTTGACGAGGGCGCGACGGAGGAGGGAGGCGGAGGAGAAGGCGTCAGAAGCGGCGGGGAAGGGGATGGAGAGGTTAGGGTTGGGGGTTGGAGGAGGACGGGGTGGAAAAGGAAGACCGTCGTGGAGAGCGAGCAGGGGATGGAGCCGGAGGGCTCCGACTCAAAGGTTTATGCCGGGTGTTTGTTGTGCTGGTGGCAGAGTGGGGGTCTGCTTGGAAGGAATTTTTATATCATGATCCCTAAATAGTAAATCCTTGTCCGATCACTCCACAATCCTTGCGAACTTTGTCATTACTCTACAATACTTAGAATTTTACTTCATTTGACATATCATAGAGCTATGGGCCTATGGCGTAAGAGTTGATAAAGTTATAGGGGTTTGTTGCAATTTACAGGTATCGTGGAAAATTACAAATATTATCTATATTTTTAGAGGTCATGCACTCCAAAATATTCACAAACCCACCCAAATATTAAAGGTTGTTGTGGTCGTTCTTATAAATAGGTTCGTGTTCTTTTTTATGAACACATGTAAACACATATACATATGCAAGTACATGTACATATACATTTACACATATGTGTGTGTGTTTATGTGCGTCATATTATTCAAGCTAATCAAACCTGACTCATATCTAATCATTTTCAACCAAACTATATAAAAGTCTCGTATATAATTTACTACATTCATTCTGTGGTTTAGATCTGTCTGTCTTTTTGTACTTCTAACATAAATATATTTTTGCTCCAAAATAGATAAAACATCCCATTAAAGTATGTGATATTCTCTGCATATATGGTGCTTGTATTTAACGTCCGCACATTGACTTCGCACGATATGTGTTTTCCGCTAATTAAATGCCAATTTCTATGCCTATTCAATATTTTCATTCGGTATATATCTCAAGCATCGTCGAACAATTTATTCCTCTGAACGATTCAGAATTGACTCTATGTTGGATGTGTGTCTGTATCTGCATAACTTATTTTTATTATCTTTCTATGAGAATACCGTTTATGTATGGTGAGTCTAGGATTGCTTTTTTACACTAGTAAAAGACAAAGAACATGCCACAATTGTGTACCGTGGTTTAATGTCAAATTACTGTAGCCTAATAGAATTGACCACGGTAATATTACCATGGTTTATACTACCGTGGCTTATCGTTTACCGTGGCCACTTTTTCGCCACGGTGGACTTACTGTGACTATATTGTTTTGGCCACGATAATTTTATCGATGAAAAAACTTTTGAGCCACGGTTAAATAGCATGACTAATCCATTTATGCCATGGTAACTAAAATGTAGCAAACACCACCTTGCCAAAGTGCATAGGCTTTGACCACAGTTTAATAGTTGTGGCTACGAAGATTTTGCCGTGGGAGTTGTACCGTGGAAAAAATAGTAGACTTTTAAAAAAAATCCAATGCAGGTGTCAATTAATCTTTTAACAAAATCTCATATGATATAAATATGATATTCGGTGTCCATTCCATGTATTATCACAATCACATGATGAACATGCATACACGTGATAAATCCACATTCAAGCTAACAAACAAACTTATGATAAACATAAACATACACATTGAAAAAGTACATAATCCTCATGTCAACGGAAGGTTTTTAACAAAATAAGAGGTAACTAAGGTTCATTTATCTGATAAAATATTAGAAAGTATATGAACTTTGAAATCCAATAATCTCTCCTAGCAGGACCTCTAATTTTGTGACTCGATCATGTAAGCTACGATCTGGTTGGCATCTACCTCCATAGTACTTGGATGGATTTATCCCCCTCTCCTCCCGGCCTACTCCTCTCACGCGGCGTGGATGTTCAGGTCCAGTATCTTGTAGATATGTTGCATCTAGGGAGATAGAAGGAGATCCATCATTAGGGTGTTGAAGTGCCATCATGTGCTTATGAGGCAATGAAATAAAAAGAATTTAAATTAATACATATATTAAGATGAATTTGAAATATAATTAAATTAACTTGCATGTTGCTTTTGCAATTTCTGATCATGCCACATTCTTGAGCCATCTTTTCCTTCTCTACTTTTTGAGTATATAAAAAGATTGCATCGATCAGCATCAATGCTCGTTTTGACCTGAATTTAATTCTATAAATAAATATACAAGCTAGTGCACAAAGATTACTTAAAGTAAAAAAAGTAATTGCATACCAACTTTTGCTCTAAGTGTCTGGTGTTTTTTCGACCCATGCGGGGAGGCATCTGCATTAAAACAATTCGGACATTATATCGAAAAGAGTTTGGAAAGCATGTCTCATATGTTGTAGCACCCAAAGCAATAATAATTAGACATAGAAATAATAATTGCATATATTATTACTTTTACTAGTTCAAAAATTGCTTCTTGATATGCTTCACTTTCCTCATCTGAATCATTACTATATCTTTTTCATGCATATTGTAATAGGCTCGTGGTTGTTCTAATCGGGAGGGGAGAGAGCATTTAGGTGGCAACTGGAGATGCGAGAGCAAGGCTTGGAAGGGGTTAGGATTTTTGAGTTGTTGGATATCATTAAAGAGTTATAACAGTTAGATTAACTCAAGGTAAGCCAACCTTGAGTAGTGAAAATAATGACAGGTTAAACAGAGCAAGATTGTGGTGGTCAAACTGCAAATATGAACTTTATGGGATTATCATGAAAGGAAATAATGTATAGCTCTATTGTTCAGTAAGTTTACAGGTGTATACATGTGAAAATCCCATTCTCGTTCACTAATTTATAGCTCTATTGTTCAGTAAGATTAAGTCAATCGGAAGCTACTTGTCCTTGGCCTAGAAAGACAAGTGGGATAACTCTCCCTGAAATACGGATGCATGCAAAAGCATTGATTAATTTGGTTGAAAAAAAATCTAAGGTAAATTCAAAGAATACTGATCGTGTATATAATTTAGTTTCCAAATAAAATCCACGTTTTTTAACGTAACAATAGGAGCGATAGAATTTTAACTTTGGGTTCATTGTCTTGGAGTATGTAAGTAAAGATAAAATTGTACAATCAATTCCCTATTAGTTACATTACTTTAAATTATATTTTAAAAAAATCGGAATCATATATAATCGTCATTGCATTTCTAATAATGATAGAATCGAAGTCACCATTTGGTTGAAAATATCAACTCTCTATATTTCTCGAGTATTCAGCAAATTAATTTTGGAAAAAAAATAACCATGTTTTGATTCTTAAATTTTCATTCCTCGTACATTTTATTTTTAAAAATCCCCCAAAATCTCTTATGATAGATTTATTTATTCAAAAGCAAATATTTTTAGCCTATTTTTGTGATGTGTTTTGAGCCTTTGAATTGAACTTGCAAAATCATCTCCATATCGGACTCCAAGATTCAAAGTATACATTATATCTTTTTAATTGGTTGTAAATTGGCCCACATTGTTGTCGCCCTGTGATTGCCAATGGTTTCTTAACAAGTAAAATAACAATTGCAACACAGGCTTAACTCTGTTTTGTTTTTTGAGTCACTTCTCTAAGGATCCGTTTGATTATCGAGTTATCTCACGGTAACTCGGTTTACCCTCCCGCATTATTGAGTAGGAGTTCCATCACAAATAAACATGACATCGCATTCTTTATTTCAAGGGATTTCATCACTTGTGCCCCTCTTAGATATCGCAATATCAGTTATGCCCCTATCATTTTGGTAATATCAGTTGTGCCCCTCACTTCTTGCTATTTTATCACTTGTGCCCCTCGGGTTAGTGACCGTCCATCCACAGTGCAAACGGACGTTAACTTTGAGGACATAAGCAGAATTAATTTTAAAAAAAGGTTATGTGGTCATTTTATATCCTTTTCCTCATCCTCTTCTTCTTCCTCCTCTTCCCCATCCTCTTCCTCCTCCTCCTCCCTCTCCGCCCCCGCCCCTGCCCCGCGCCGCCCAGCTCCGCCCCGAGCACCCCGCACCTCCTCCCAGCCTGCCGCTCAGCCCCGCACCTCACCTCCTCCCCCCAGCACCTCCTCCCAGTCCGCCGCCCCCTCCCCTCCCCGGCACCGCCCCCTGCTCCCCCTCCCCCTGGGTTGCACCCCTCCCAGCCCCACACCTCTTCCCTCGCGCACCTCCTCCCCTCCCTAACGCCGCCCCCCCTGCTCCCCCTCCCCTCGGGTTGCGGCCCCTCCCAGCCCCGCACCTCCTCCTCTCCCTGATGCCGCCCCCCTGCTCCCCCTCCCCCCTGGGCTGCGGCCCCTCCCAGCCCCGCACCTCCTCCCCTCCCCGGCGCCACCCCCCTGCTCCCCCCCCGGGCTGCGGACCCTCCCAGCCCCGCACCTCCTCCCCTCCCCGGCGCCGCCCCCCTGCTCCCCCCCCCCCCCAGGGCTGCAGGCCCTCCCAGCCCCGCACCCCCTTCCCCCCGCACCTCCTCCCCTCCCCGTGCCTCCTCCTCCCCCACGCCCAGGTCGCCCCTCTCTCCTGCACCTCCCCCGCGCCCAAGTTGCCCTCCGCGCTCCCCCGCGCCTCCCTTGCCCCCCGCCGTCTCCCCGCGCCCAGGTTGCCTCCCGCGCTCCCCCGTGTCTCCCCAGCCCCCGTTGCTTCCCCATCGCCCCCTGCCGCATCCTCCACACCCGTCAATGCGCAGCCCTGATCGATCTCGTAGAGTAAGCTACTGATCGATCTTGCCTTCACCATCCCGATATTCTTCTTCCGTGATTTCAACCCGGTGAATTCGTCCTCATCCTAAACATCATCATTGTAATTACCATCACCACCACAATGTCCTCGTCGTCAGTCTGCGTCTGCTGCAACGTCAACGATGCACCGCATTTCCTGCGATTGGCGTCGTTGCACCGCACGCTGCTCATGATGTGCATGCGCCCCTTACCGAGATGGTGCTCGCACAGGGAGTAGCCGACGAGCGTCTGCTGGCAGCTCCTCCACCCCCTACGGTCAGGGGCGGGGGGAGGAGCAGCAGAAGGGGGCGCGGGGGTGGCGGGGGCAGGCGCGGGGGTGGCGGGGGCAGGCGCGGGGCAAGGCACAGTGGAAGGTGGGGTGGCCCCGCGTTCAGGTTGATTTTATTCTGATCTGACCATAATACCCATGTTAACCACGTCATGGTTTGAGTAAACTATGGCTATTTCAATTTTTTGACGGTCAATCTGGCGGAAGGGCATAACTGATGACGGAGAAAGAAGTGAGGGGCACAACTGATATTATCAAAAAGATGGGGGCATAACTGATATTACGATATCTAAGAGGGGCACAAGTGATAAAATCCCTTATTTCAATCCTCTTCAACCATCATAATCAGACAAACAACTACAATCTACATGACGTTACACAACCCACCACATCTCACTAACCAAACAAACCCTACAAGATGTCGCAAATTGACATACAATTAACCTCGGTAGATTCCGTCAAATCAACCATACTACGTAAAAGTTCAGCTTATGTTAAGGGATACACTTATGGGGTGTTTACCAGGGGGCATTTGATAGAAATGGAGACGACGTGAAAATATTTCTTAGAATAGGGATATATTGGCAAATTGTTTGCCCCGCCATATGGACGTACGGGAGGGGTCGGGAATTCAGATTTTCATCGCGGATGCAGGTGTTGGTCGTCCATGTTTGGCACACTCAGCGGCAAACGATTTGCCGATATATGCCTAGTCTGTAAAATATTTACAAAACGTACCCATTATAGGTAATATTTTACGAGAGCTATACCTCATTGGAAAATAACTCTGCACTTATAAGGACAAGCACACACAGTCTTATCCATATTCTATCTCTACAATAAAAAAAGACAATTTAGTGATTTTAGCATATATGCTTGTATTTAAAATTGATTATCTTGCATATCTATTTGCATCTAAAAAGTTGTTGAATTGAGACGGATTGTGTAACTATTCTGAATTGGATTTGCCATCAAAAAATGATTGGCGGCGCAGCTTTTTGTTCATCTCCAAACAATTTTTTGTGTAATATATATTGATATTTTAATGTCATGCTCATTTGTTTATTTTTTGGGTTTTTTTGGCCTGATGCAATATGATTTAGTTATCAATTTGAATACACATTGCATTGTTGATTGATTTTTGTGCATACCTATTATCCTAGAACGCCCTTATTCTTTTAATTTTAATGGCTATTTTATCTTATATATTGGATTTTTTGACTGAGTACATCATCTTCGTATCAATCATACGAAGGATTATCCCCCACTCAACAAAACATAGTTAGACTAGTTTACTTTGTATATAAAAAATCGCGGGCTTGTTATTGGTTTAGCATATGTTTATGTATTTGTAAAATTAATAAGTCTAATTCTATGGATGTGATATTACATGCATTTTCCATCGTGATAAAATTTCATTACGATTATTTGGCAAATTTATTCAAGAAGAATAAGGTAAGGCAGATAGAGAGACATTAAGGGCATACATTAGATCTCCATTCAATGTTTGAGAAATTTACTTTGCATTGCTTCCTTTATTATTAATTTCTTGATGGATAAATGCAATCATAAAACATATATCTAGGGTTGCATCTTACGTGGTAAAACCAGACTACATATGATATATTATCGTTAGCCTTAAATATCATGTTATGTGTACCATTGTGACACACCACTTTTATTCAAGTAAGAAACCATTAAAAATTTTGAATAAATTATGTGTCCAAGTCAGGTTTTGAGCATCCACAAAAAGTTTTGAATAAATTATGCGTCCATTAGAAATGGACTAAGAATTTTATAAGAAGTCCTGATATTACATAAAAAGAAAATGGCATAATTGATTCCACAGAAGTTAAGAAGGCAAAAGTGATAAAAAAATCCTGTTAATATACTTCAACAAAGGGGTGTCAATGTAATTAATGAAACTAATTACGCACGAGAGAATAATGAAAAATAACGAAGGCAAGAAAAAAGTTACAAAGAGGCACGTGATGCCTGAGAAGATGATGTATAGCGTGAAACGTTTGATGTAGAGGACATTTGTTGTCCGTCGGATGGGAAATGGACGCCTCTGATATGGGGCCCGCTATCCCCAGCCTCCTATGAGGAGGCATCCATTTTCCTTCCGATGATCCCCTGCACTACAGAGAGCATGAATCCTCTACAGTATTGCAGAGGCATGCTGCAAAGAGGGACGTGTCGTGAGCCGCTCGATCAAGATCGAACGGTTCACATGATAAGAGCTAAGAAAACTGCAGATGTCATGTGAATCGCTCGATCTTGATCGAGCGACTCACAACACGTCTCTCTTTGCAGCATACCTCTGCAGTACTGCAGGGTGCAGAGGATCCATGCTTGCGCTACAGCGATCCGCCACGCCACCGGTGATGTAAGCTGGACCTGCACTGTTCGGGATTAGAATATTCGCAGACGGTATATAATGCAATTAAACCAATGTTCACGTGAGAAGCACGTGAGGCTCAGATGAAACGGTGGAGCTTGATCGAACGACGTGGCTATGTACAGTGTGTCTGCTGTAGGATGTTGGATGAGATGCGACCAAATGGCTGCGATTTAGCTCGATCGGACGGATCCTTTTAAACTTCCCTCAGAGATCCAACGATAGTTGTTATCCCAGTTGTTCTCTTTGTTCTTCGATCAGGTCCAGGCGCTGTGGTTGATCTCGGATCTACGACGGTAGATCTCAGTAGTGTACCGCTGGTGAAGACGATTCGTCCTTCGTGCCCGGTGTCGATCGGAAGATGGAGGCTCTCGATCGGATATCTTCCAGTTGCTGATCAGTTGCACGCCTACAGATGCTTTCGCCTGTGAGTGACTTGCCGTGGTATGCTCAGATCTCCAAGCGAAGAATCGCTTCCCGGTGCTGGTCAGATTTCCCAGTCTCGTGTGATGCTCGGATGTGGTTCTCTGTGGACCCAGGACCTGCAAATGTAGCTTCCTTCTCGATTCTAAGAGAATCGGAATCCAGACATCAATTCCAGCAAGTTGATCATATTGGTAACAAAACCATGGCATATACTATCTCAATGAATCACGACAGAGAAGGACAGTAATGAGACGATAATACCACCGATTTCTGCGCATCTATTCTAAACACAAACTATAGCTTTTCTTCAGTTCAATCACATGCAGATCAGAAAGTTCAATTAGTAAAATGTGTGATGGGATGCGTAAGGTGGGTTCCGTAGGTAGGGGTGAAGATGAGATAGCTGCAAAAATCTGTGGTGCTTTGTGTGGTCGGATTGAAGACGGTGCTCGAGCTCCGATCACCAAGCGGGTGGACCTGGGATA
Source organism: Ottelia alismoides (assembly GCA_037367405.1). NCBI lineage: Eukaryota > Viridiplantae > Streptophyta > Magnoliopsida > Alismatales > Hydrocharitaceae > Ottelia > Ottelia alismoides. Next base: position 1,331,371 of record JAZKJV010000322.1, read on the forward strand.
CATGCAGCGGATGAGAAGAGGGGTACGAGACGTTGACTCGAAGTCACCTGTCAATCAAAACCAATAGGAAACCACCACGTGGCGATCAAGGGTGAGGCTCCAAAGATAAAAATAGGAACAGGACAATACAAGGAATATAAATTCCTTTTAAATTCTTTTATAAATAATAAATTGAGTAATATCTATATATAAATAAAAAGTATAAATAATTTAATAAATCAAGATACTTAAATTATTTAAGTAATATACTTTATAGTTATTATATATCTATATAAATAGAATATTTGTTCTTAATTTATTGCTTTACATTTATTGATTTAATATATTAATTAAAGATTATATATACATTTTATATGATTTTTTAATGTTTTTATTCAATTAGATAAATAAATAGTAATATATAATGGGGCTGGGGAAGCTACACCTGGGGTGTAGTCAACTAGTTGCACTCGATCATATTTTCCATTTGTTTTTTTTGTTTTTGAAATGAAATCTAGAGGGATTTAAATCACCATATATTACCATGATCTCATGTCAAATTCAACTAAATTCGACACTTTTATATCTCCATCAAGACTATCACATTTTAAAGGTCTCATAATTGTTGAAATTGTCCCTATCTAGATGGGCGTGTTAGGAATGTTTTGCATGAAATTTGAAACACATATTCTGCTTAATAAACTAATTAAATCTCCAAAGGTTTCCTTAAAAAACATTGAGAAAAATGGTCGGATGTAGTCAGTTGGTTGCACCACCATGTGTAGTTTCCCTTTTCCCATATATAATATATATGCATTATACATATATTATTATACATGTATAATGAGTACATATTTTTATTCCTTAATTTTAAATATATTTTACCCCTTTTATATATTTATATATAACACACTAAAATGATATGTGATCATTTTTTTATTTTTAAAAATATATTTACACAGGTATATAAATACATGTATTTACAACATATATATACCTTATGTAATTAAAAAATTATATTTATTTTTGTGTTCTTTTGACTTTTATAATTTTTGAATCATATATGGTTTTTATAAGGGTGGTGAAAATATAGAAAATACGAATATTTACAAAACACAAAGAATAAAATGCATACAACCAACATACAAGTGTATAGATAACTAAGTATTCTCAAGAGCCAACTTTCGCATCTTATAATCGATTTTAATGAATTTGCTTTCATTTTAAAGATAATTTTATGTTGAATGCAATAAAAGTAATTTTTGATGAAATTTAAGTTCATATGAAGTACATATGTTGTTCAAATATTGTTTTACAGCTTTTCTGACTTTACAAGATTTACTTTTGGGATTTTGTTATATGTAGTGTACATGTTTATATCTAATTTTCAATAAGAAAATAATTTAGTTTAAGGTGATCCTAATGATAAATAAAATAGTAGAAGATATTGTAAAGCCATGAACTTGGCATATCTCGGATCCTATATAATAAGATCCGGCTCGTCAAGAGAAAACCAACGAAATTTGTTCCGTGTGAATCGGACTTCGTTTCGAATTGTTATGATTTTCCGAAGGAAGAGAGGTCATTAATCCATAATGACTGTCATTAAGACTAATTAAACATGATTAAAGAAATTAATGACGATTGAAAAGCCGTTAATGATAATTAGTAAACACTAATCAATAGTTAACAAAAGATAAGCGTAAGCCGCGAAAGTTAAATCGCGATTAGTGAAAGTTAATCACGATTAGTGTTAATTAAGTGTCATTAGCGAATCTAGAATCCTCTAGAATGTTCTAACTTAGGCTCCAAGTTTGGGATAAGTTTTGGCTAAAACCATGGGCCAAAACCATGGGCCGCTAAAACCATGGTTAAGGTCTAAACCATGGTTTTCTAACCATGGTTAGTGGTTTTCTGGGGCCTGTAAATAGACCCCCCTACCCCATTCATTCTCTACAACTTCCACTACCACCACCACCCCAAGGGCTAGGGTCGAGAGGTTGGGAGGAGGAGTGGGAGGCGAGGGAGGAGCGCTAGCGAAGCGTTGCCGGGAAAACGAGGAGGAGAAAGGTATGATCCTCTCTTAGTTGCTTCGTAAGCTAGGCTTTCAATTCATACTCTTATTCTTCGAATATTCTTCGAAGTTTTGTTTTTGATTCATATTTCTTTCCGATTCGTTTTCCTGTTGTGGTTCGAGGAGAAATCTGTGTAACACCCTATTTAGGTGCGGGCGGCTATGCACGTCAGTAACCCTGTGATTCGTCACACGTTCACTCATCTAAGACGCGTGGTGTCTACCGATTCTCCATCGTTTATGTTTATATTATTCGTATTATGCTTTTATAGTTATTTTGATGGAGGAATCTGTGTAATACCCTACTTAGGTGCGGGCGGCTATTCACGTCGGTGACCCTGTGATTCGTCACACGTTCACTCACCTAAGATGTGTGGTGTCTACCGGTTCTTCATCTCTTGTTGTTAAGTATATTCTTTCAGTTTCGTTGTTATTTTTCTCTCGATTGATTTTATAGAGGAAACTCTTTTCGTTTTTATTTTTGAAATATTTCCTGATATAAGGGGAAACTCTGCTGAAATTTTCTGAGAAATATGTCCCGATATAAGGGGAAACTCTGCCGAAATTTTCCGAGAAATATGTCCCGATATAAGGGGAAACTCTGCCGAAATTTTTCGAGAAATATGTCTCGATATAAGGGGAAACTCTGCTGACATTTTAAGAGAAAATATGTTCTTGACGTTCTTCGTGTTCTTCGCGTTCCTCGCGTTCTTCGTTCGTTCTTCGCGTTCTTAACATGTTCTTAGCATTTTGATACGAAAAATGAAATTCGATCTTTTCAGGAGCTTTAAAATAGCCTTTCTAAAAACGAAACTCGATAAAGCCTTGCATACACGAGAGAGAGCTCGATTAGGTAACGAAATCCTTCCTTTTACTGTTGGGTTTTCATACGAAATTATTGAAATTCTTGATATTGTGTTCTTTTCTACGAAGAACCCTAATTTTGGTTATTTTTGAAAAAGTCTGAAGAATTGCTTTGTGATTCCCACTAAAATAAGATTTACGCATCAAATTGATGCGTTGGCTCTGAAAGTTAGGGTTTGGGAGTTAAAATAGGCATAAATAGGAGTATACATATGGTTATGAATAATATATATGTGACTCGATACTAAATATTGCGGTTTATGCAAATCAAAGACTTAACGAAAGAATTACATCATGTGAATTGGTGTGATTTGAGATGGATCCTGAAAAGGATCATGTGTCACGTTAAGGATGACTGGGAGTAGAACTATAGGTCGGGCATGCAACCTGTAGGTTTGTCGGAAGGAACCCGTATTGGTGTTTCCCTACATAGGTGGTACACGGTTGCCCTGTTATGATAAGTGCGCACGAAATGAATATTTTGCAACGCGTGGTACCGGGAGCCAATATATTCGGGTTGGAACGACGGAAGATGTGGTCGTGACATTTGGAGGCACGGGTAGTTCAATAGCGGCTGGGTCACGATAACATGTATTTAAAGCCGCTAGGTTATATGATTAAATGTTAACCTGAGGTTTTAAGCAACCGAGTCCTCGATGACGGTGTGCTCTTTTGTTTTTCCAGGCTAAGGGTTGAGACCCTGTTTAATAAATGAAAAGGAAATTGTTAGGGTAGTATTGGAGGATTGATTGAGGCGACGTGCGGCAGCATAAGCTTACCAAGATAAACACAATCTCCAATCATGAAGCATCCACAGCTTCGGAGTCCAAGAATGGTGATATTCCCCTGGACTAATCCATGATGTGGAATAGAAAGGAATAGGACTTAAATTAATGAAAAGGAATGAAATTTTTGTGATATATCGAGTTTTGAAAAATTACACAATTTGTTTGCTTTTCTCTTCTTCGTTACTTAGCATTCGCTAATTTTATCCTATGATTTATGGAAAACCCAACAGGTATCGGTGAGCCATCGCAAAGACTCTAAAAAAAATCATCCAGCTTACATACTAGACATCCAGCTAGTCACAATATCTTTACTTTCTTTAAGGTAGTTAGTAATCTTTTGTATACTTCCCTTTCAAGCTGATATACATGTAAATGGTTATAATGGAACAATATATCATCTGAACTTTATTTTGTGAATGGAAAAGTGTTGAAATACTTTCTTCTGAGTATTTTTATTTGCAGTCTATTTCTGAATGTTAGTTGTGATTGTTGAATAAATTATTGCTGAGTAACCAGATCCGGATATAGGAGGATCCGACGGCCCGGGAAACGGGTTCGTTACAGATTGGTATCAGAGCAGGTTACTCCATTAATTTATTTAGTAATTAATAACTATAAGCGGTATTCAGAAACTAAGGTTGTATTAAGATCCTTTGATGTTAATAAATGATTGCAGTAACATTAACAAGTCATTGTCCCTTATGTACATCATGCTAAGACATATAGGATCTGACCTTTGACCTTGACTCATCCCAGGATCATGGTAGATCAAGATGTGTCTAGTCAATTAGCGGCTATGATAGTGATGACCCATGAGATGGATCAAAGGTAATAGGCATTAAAGCGAAGACTCTGCCACTATGAGAGATCAAAGTCCTCCATACCCGCAGATAATAGAGTTGAGGGTTCTATTCATCCTCGTAAGAAAGAGTCTAGATACCATCGGTCCATAGAATTTGGTTGCTCCTACTCCAGTTAGAGGAACGGTGGAGGAGGCACTTCGTAGAAACACCAAACAAAGTAGAATATTTGATTCCTATTGTAAGGATAAGATTTCGATATAAGAACAAAACCATTATCTCAGTTGGAACCAGGAGGTCAATTATAATTCAAGAAGATCTTAGAAAAAGGTGTGGGACATATTGCAGGACATCACTCACCTGCTTATCTGTTATTTATCGAAATGAATTACTTTGATCTGATAGTAGGAATGGATTGGTTAGAAAGGCATCATGCATGTATGGACTGTTTCCAGAAGACAGTAACGTTTCACCTTCCTAACTCGATAGAGTTCCAATTCATTGGAAAGACATCTAATGATAATATCAAATATATCTCTACATTGAAGGCACAACAGTTATTAGAGCAAGGGTGCCAAGGTTATTTAGCTTATGTATCCACTACATCAGGGTCAGAAAGAATGATAGAAGATGTGCCTATAGTGTGCGAGTTTCCTGATGTATTTCCAGAGGAACTACCTGGATTACCACCTGAGCGAGAGATTGAATTTGAAATCTCTCTTTTGCTTGATACTCAACCTATCTCTATCCCTCCGTATAGGATGACACCAGCTGAGTTACGATAGTTAAAGGTACAATTGTAAGAATTGTTAGATAAAGGATTCATTCGTCCTATTACTTCACCATGAGGTGCACCTGTCTTATTTGTTAGGAAAAAGGATGGGTCGATGCGGTTGTGCATTGACTATAGACAACTAAACAAGAGGACAATAAAGAACAAGTATCCTCTGCCTAGAATAGATGATCTCTTTGATCAGTTACAAGGTTCAACTGTGTATTCCAAGATTGATTTAAGATCTGGATACCATAAGTTGAAAACTAAAGATATAGATATTCCCAAGACAGCTTTTCGAACTAGATATGGACATTATGAATTATTAGTTATGCCTTTTGGACTAACAAATGCCCCAGCAGCCTTCATGAATCTCATGAATAGAGTATTAAAGGAGTTCTTAGATCACTTTGTAGTAGTCTTTATTGATGATGTGCTTATTTACTCCAAGGATAAGTATCTGCATGAACACCATCTCAGGCAGGCACTTGAAACTCTAAGGAAGAACAAACTGTATGCTAAATATAGCAAATGCGACTTCTGGCTACCTGAAGTATCTTTCTTAGGCCATGTTATTTCTGGGGAAGGTATATCAGTTGATCCTACAAAGGTTAGCGCAGTGATGAGTTGGGAACGCCCGAAGACTGTTACAGAAATACGATCTTTTCTGGGTTTAGCTGGATATTATAGAAGATTCGTGAAAAACTTTTCACGAATAACATTGCCAATGACTAGACTAACTCAAAAGGAGGTTCCATTCTTATGGTCTGATACATGTGAAGCTAGTTTTCAGACACTGAAAGAATGCCTAACATCTGCACCCATCCTTACTCTACCCTCTGGGAGTGAAGGGTTTACAGTGTACACTAACGCATCTAAAGAAGGACTTGGGGCGGTTCTTATGCAACATGGTAAGGTAGTTGCGTATGCATCACGACAGCTCAGGACACATGAGAAGAACTACCCAACACATGACCTTGAATTAGCTGCCGTAATTTTCGCTTTAAATATATTGAGACACTGCCTGTATGGCATTACTTTTGAAATCTTCACCGATCATAAAAGCTTGAAATATCTGTTTGATCAAAAGGAGCTCAATATGAGACAGAGACGGTGGCTAGAGTTGTTGAAAGATTATGATTGCACTATCTCCTACCACCCTGGTAAGGGGAACGTCGTAGCAGATGCACTTAGCAGAAGAACTTATTCACCCGGGTTAGTGAGTGCTATCCACTTCTGAGGTTTATTATCAACGTTAAGTGAATGGAAACCATTTGATAGTAGTGCTGATACTATAACTATTCCTCATCGATACAAACCAGAAATATGGGATAAAATAAAGAAGGGACAGGAGGATGATCCGGTCCTTAAAGACTTGAAACAACAACTTGAGAAGAATGAGATAGAGGGATTCCAGATACACGATAGTTTATTGTATAATCATCACAGAGTTTGTGTACCAAACAAACCTGAACTAAGGAAAGACATCTTACGAAAAGCTCATTGTTCTAGATTATCTATTCATCCAGCAATTACGAAGATGTATAAGGATCTTCATTCATATTTTGGTGGCCGGGAATGAAGAAAGATGTTGCTGAGTTTGTGAATTCATGTTTCACTTGCCAGCAGGTAAAGGCTTCACACCAAAAGCCATCGGGATTATTGCAACCCCTCCTTATACCTGAATGGAAATGGGAAAGCATTTCCATGGATTTCGTTACTGGCTTACCTCAGACGACTGGTAGTAAAGATAGTATCTGGGTTATAATAGATCATCTGACAAAGGTAGCACACTTCATTCCGATAAGCTTATCTTTCACTCCAGACCAGCTCGCTGAGTTATATATTACACATGTGATTCGCCTCCATGATATACCGAAGGAAGTAGTTTCTGATCGAGATTCACGATTCACCTCACACTATTGGGAGAACTTCATGAAAGCCCTAAGTACACAACTATGCTTGAGTAAAACATATCATCCACAAACAGATGGTCAGTCAGAACGTACGATTCAAACACTAGAGGATATGCTACGAGCATGTGCCTTAGAATGGAAGGGATCGTGGATTAAATATTTGTCTCTTGTGGAATTCACCTACAATAATAGTTACCATATAAGTATTGGCATGGCACCATTTGAAGCACTATATGGACGAAGGTGTACAACTCCTTTGTGTTGGCAAGAGGTCGGAATAAAGAACCTTTATGATTCAGATAGACTTCAAGAGACATGGGAAGCTGTAGAACTTGCTAGAAAAAAACTATTAACTACCCATAGTCACCAGAAAAGTTATAGTGATACCAGGCGAAAAGACCTTGAATTTGAGATAGGTGACTTTGTATTTTCAAAGTATCACCTATGAAGGGTGTTCAGAGGTTTGGCTTGCGTGGGAAGTTAGCACCCAAGTTCGTGGGTCCCTTTGAAATTATTCAACGGATTGGAAAAGTTGTCTATAGACTTGCACTTCCTCCACATCTTTCAGCACTATATGATGTATTTCATGTATCAAATCTGAGAAAGTACATTAGGGATCCAGAGCATAAGATAAGTTATGATGATTTACATGTTGAGCCAGACTTGACATAGCAAGAGATACCTGTGCAAATACTTGAAAGGGATATCAAGAAGTTGAGAAATAAAGAGGTGCCTTTAGTTAAAGTATTATGGCGAAACCAAGAGTTTGAAGAAGCCACATGGGAACCTGAGGCAGAAATGAGAGAGAAATACCTGTACTTGTTTGAATGATAACATTATCTATTTTGTATATGTTCATTTTAAATGACATGACGTTCATTCTCTTTAAGGTTGTTATGGTTTCAATCCTCTTTAAGGATGTTATGCCTGCATTTTTAGTCTCGAGGATGAGACTTCCTTTAAGGTTGTTATAATTGTAAAGCCTTGAACTTGGCATATCTCAGATCCTATATAATAAGATCCGGCTCGTCAAGAGAAAACCAACGAAATTTGTTTCGTGTGAATCGGACTTCGTTTAGAATTGTTATGATTTTCCGAAGGAAGAGAGGTCATTAATCCATAATGACTGTCATTAAGACTAATTAAACCTGATTAAAGAAATTAATGACGATTGAAAGCCGCTAATGATCATTAGTAAACACTAATCAATAGTTAACAAAAGATAAGTGTAAGCTGCGAAAGTTAAATCGCGATTAGTGAAAGTTAATCACGATTAGTGTTAATTAAGCGTCATTAGCGAATCTAGAATTCTCTAGAATGTTCTAACTTAGGCTCCAAGTTTGGGATAAGTTTTGGCTAAAACCATGGGCCAAAACCATGGGCCGCTAAAACCATGGTTAAGGTCTAAACCAAGGTTTTCTAACCATGGTTAGTGGTTTCTGGGGCATATAAATAGACCCCCCTACCCATTCATTCTCTACAACTTCCACTACCACCACCACCCCAAGGGCTAGGGTCGAGAGATTGGGAGGAGTGGGAGGCGAGGCAGGAGCGCTAGCGAAGCGTTGCCGGGAAAACGAGGAGGAGAAAGGTATGATCCTCTCTTAGTTGCTTCGTAAGCTAGGCTTTCAATTCATACTCTTATTCTTCGATTATTCTTCGAAGTTTTGTTTTTGATTCATATTTCTTTCCGATTCGTTTTCCTGTTGTGGTTCGAGGAGAAATCTGTGTAACACCCTACTTAGGTGCGGGCGGCTATACACGTCAGTGACCCTGTGATTCGTCACACGTTCACTCATCTAAGACGCGTGGTGTCTACCGATTCTCCATCGTTTATGTTTATATTATTCGTATTATGCTTTTATAGTTATTTTGATGGAGGAATTTGTGTAATACCCTACTTAGGTGCGGGCGGCTATTCACGTCAGTGACCCTGTGATTCGTCACACGTTCACTCACCTAAGATGTGTGGTGTCTACCGGTTCTTCATCTCTTGTTGTTGAGTATATTCTTTCAGTTTCGTTGTTATTTTTCTCTCGATTGATTTTATAGAGGAAACTCTTTTCGTTTTTATTTTTGAAATATTTCCCGATATAAGGGGAAACTCTGCTGAAATTTTCTGAGAAATATGTCCCGATATAAGGGGAAACTCTGCCGAAATTTTCCGAGAAATATGTCCCGATATAAGGGGAAACTCTGCCGAAATTTTCCGAGAAATATGTCCCGATATAAGGGGAAACTCTGCCGAAATTTTAAGAGAAAATATGTTCTTGACGTTCTTCGTGTTCCTCGCGTTCCTCGCGTTCTTCGTTCGTTCTTTGCGTTCTTAACATGTTCTTAGCATTTTGATATGAAAAATGAAATTCGATCTTTTCAGAAGCCTTAAAATAGCCTTTCTAAAAACGAAACTCGATAAAGTCTTGCATACACGAGAGAGAGCTGATTAGGTAACGAAATCCTTCCTTTTGCTGTTGGGTTTTCATACGAAATTATTGAAATTGTTGATATTGTGTTCTTTGCTATGAAGAACCCTAATTTTGGTTATTTTTGAAAAAGTCTGAAGAATTGCTTTGTGATTCCCACTAAAATAAGATTTACGCATCAAATTGATACGTTGGATCTGAAAGTTAGGGTTTGGGAGTTAAAATAGGCATAAATAGGAGTATACATATGGTTATGAATAATATATATGTGAGACGATACTAAGTATTGCGGTTTATGCAAATCGAAGACTTAACGAAAGAATTACATCATGTGAATTGGTGTAATTTGAGATGGATCCTGAAAAGGATCATGTGTCACGCTAAGGATGACTGGGAGTAGAACTATAGGTCGGACATGCAACCTGTAGGTTTGTCGGAAGGAACCCGTATTGGCGTTTCCCTACGCAGGTGGTACACGGTTGCTCTGTTATGATAAGTGCGCACGAAATGAATATTTTACAACGCGTGGTACCGGGAGCCAATATATTCGGGTTGGAACGACGGAAGATGTGGTCGTGCCATGTGGAGGCACGGGTGGTTCAATAGCGGCTGGGTCACGATAACATGTATTTAAAGCCGCTAGGTTATATGATTAAATGTTAACCTGAGGTTTTAAGCAACCGAGTCCTCGAGGACGGTGTGTTTTTTTGTTTTTCCAGGCTAAGGGTTGAGACCCTGTGTAACAAATGAAAAGGAAATTGTCAGGGTAGTATTGGAGGATTGGTTGATGCAACGTGCGGCAGCATAAGCTTACCAAGATCAACACAATCTCCAATCCTGAAGCATCCACAGCTTCGGAGTCCAAGAATGGTGGGGTTCCCCTGTACCAATCCCTGATGTGGAATAGAAAGGAATAGAACTTAAATTAATGAAAAGGAATGAAATTTTTGTGATATATCGAGTTTTGAAAAATTACACAATTTGTTTGCTTTTCTCTTCTTCGTTACTTAGCATTCGCTAATTTTATCCTATGATTTATGAAAAACCCAACAGGTATCGGTGAGCCATCGCAAAGACTCCAAAAAAAATCATCCAGCTTACATACTAGACATCCAGCCAGCCACAGTATCTTTACTTTCTTTAAGGTAGTTAGTAATCTTTTGTATACTTCCCTTTCAAGCTGATGTACATGTAAATGGTTATAGTGGAACAGTGTATCATCTGAACTTTATTTTGTGAATGGAAAAGTGTTGAAATACTTTCTTCTGAGTATTTTTGTTTGCAGTCTATTTCTGAATGTTAGTTGTGATTGCTGAATAAATTATTGCTGAGTAACCAGATCCGGATATGGGAGGATCCGACGGCCCGGGAAACGGGTTGCGACAGATATTCACAAAGTGAAAATATGCATATGCACAATAAATAATATTTTTTCTATAAATTATTGATCCTATCTTCATCTAATCTAATTTTGCAACACCCATACCCCCAAATATAGTTCCACATATATAACTCACAAAACGCGAAAGTAGATTATAAGTGATGAGGCTTACTACTTGACAACTTGGGTGTAAGCATTTTGGGTGGTTTGTCAACAGGTCTGATTGGACTCGAGCCCAACAAGTTATCCGTGCCAGTTTTTCTCATTAACGAACACGGTACCTAAACCCGAGACTTTACAAATGGTATTAAAGCCAAATTTTCTCTGATACTGGGAAGGGCTACCGAGAAATGGAGCCGTCCGTATAAAGAGACATGAAGAAATGGTTACCAAAGCGTGCAGTTGCCACTATCATTGGGAATAAGTGATGGGCCATGGCGCAACGATGACGTTGCGAATATAAGTGGGGGAGTGATGAAGCCACATTTCATCATCTTTATTCTATCATTTTGGCATCAAAACCCTAGTAAATGCTTGTAAATACCCTTAATTTCCATATCTTAGCATTCATGCATGTGCATCTAATTAGTGTATAAAATACTGTAATTAAAGCCAAAATTATAGAATAAATAAAAGAAAAGAAAAAGAATAAAATATTGTAAATATTTTATGACCCAAAACCCCGAGACCTAGGCATCCTGATGAATAGGTCGACGAGGAATAAAGTAGGGGGAGATAAGGATCAAAATACCTATTCTTTTTATTTTGGGACCTATTTTTGGTTCTACTTTTTATACCTCAAATAATAAACTCTGTACATGAAAGTTGTGGATATTGTAGTAAAGAAAAATACAAAATTGATTTCATTCAAAAATAATACACAGATAAAAAGTTACAGTTTGAACAATATTCCAGAACTCTAACTTCCCAGACCTGTATCTTGCAAATAAAAACTCGAAATAAACCAAACTCACCTTTAATTGTATATAGCATAAAATAATCTATTTAATGGAGGTGTTTCGTATTTTTTTGGAGTTACGGTTTGAAAGTTGAGTTTTGGACCCTTGTAGTATATTTGTACAGATTAAAATATTCAATTTATTATTTATTCATTGTTTTTGTAAATATATATTTTTTATAATTTTGTAAATATTATGTATAGTAGATATGTATAAATCATAAGAAAAACCCAAAAGAAATACAAAATAAAATATATGTATATAGAATATATAGGTATCATACCTACAAACATACCTATACAAGACATACTTTTATTAAATATACAAAAGAATTCAGAAAAATAAAATAAAAATATAACTAGATGTACAAAAGTATTTTATAATTTTATAAAATAATAAACCAAAAATAACAAAATTAAAATACACAAAATAAAAATAAAAGAATAAAATATATAAGTACTATACCTATAAAGGGTATAAAAGTAAACTTGTATAAATATATTCCATAAAATAATTAAAAATCAGAATAAAATACTACATAAAATAATAAATATTTTTTATTTAATGACCTAAATTTAATAATGTCATTTACTATTTTATTTTGAATTTTTAAATAATTTCTGCCTGGATTTCTCTGGTTGGTCCACGTGGACCAACCAGGCGCGGTCTAGAGTTGACCCCGATCAACTCCCTGACCGAGACCTGGCACCTTCTGACGCCCACGATTTCGCCCCACTTTCAAGAAATTTTGGCACCCAAATAATCCATCTTCTGGCCTCGGCTCCTTCTTGGGAATTCATCTCTGATCATCATGCTCCCACGCTGTGCCTTCAGATCACGCATAATCTCCATAATGCGCGCATGGACCTCGCTTGAAGGAGACGTCACCAGCTTCTATTTAATGGACCCGCCACCTTCAAGCCCAATTTTGAACCCTTCTTGGCCATTGATCCTCCTCCCTGTTGCGCTCTTCGTGTTGCGGGAGGTGACGGCTCCGCATCCATACCTTTAGGCGAGTCGAGGAGGCTTCGTAGCGGCTCCACCACCTCCGCCGACCTCCGGCGTCGAGGCTCCACCACCTCAGGTTCTCCACCTTCGAGGTTTGCTCCATTTCCTTCCCTTTTCGCTTCATTTGTTTCCCTTAGCTTCAAGATCGAAAATTCCTAAAAATATCCGAGCATCGACCATCGATTCACCTCCCGTAGCTCATCGCCGGAGCGCACCTCCGGCTGAAACCCCTTCGCCTTCCACCGACCATCGCCGACCTTCCATTACACCTCCGCGGGGTCCAGGCAGTTTGCCCTGGACCCTCTCACCCCTTTTTGTAGGTCAACGAGCAGTCAACGTCTCTGGGGGCCATTTTGTGAGGTTCGCCGGAGTTACTTGGAGCCACGAGCTCCGCCGCCTCCGCGACAGCGCCTCGACGCTCCTCCGACGCACCTGAGCACCCCAGCATCTTCTTCGACCTCCCAGGAGCCTTCTAACCGATTTTGAGCCCATGTCATCGCCGGAGACCCGAGATCAAGGTCGGGGAAGTTCGCCTCGCCGGCGTTCTTCCTCGTTCTTCCTCGCTGCCTCTCCACCGTCCGATCAGAGGCCCTCTCCAGATTGATCAGCCACCATCCGATCGAGGCACGTGACGACCGTTGATTCCCTCGCCAGATCAGATCTCCGCCGATCATCGTTGAACCGTCATCGCGCGTTGTGCGCGCGCCACGTGGATTAGTGAACGGATCTCCACCATTCGATCGCACACGAGGAATATAGGCGTGGGTATTTTGCACTTTCACCCTCGCCAAATTTTGTATTTCATTTCAGTCCATAAATTTTAAGTCGTAGTTTAAATATTTCTGTAATATTTGCATCCAGACCCCCGTAGTTTTCATATTTGCACTTAGGTCCTATCTACGTCACCTCACGTGCCCATGCGCATGAGGGGGCTGGGTATTTTGCAAGGACCCCCCTAGGGTTTGTTTATTTCATCCTAATCTATGAACTTTTTAATTTAGTTGTAAATTTCTGGAAAAATTGCATCTGAGCCTCTGGAATTTTGTGATATTGCAAAAATACCCCTGCCAGGTCACGTGCCCTGTGCGCGTGAGTTGGACATTTTGCAACGAACCCCCTCCGGGTTTGGGTATTTATTTTTATTCCAGAAACTTGTATTTAACGTTATATATTTTTAGTAAAATTGCAAGTAGGCCCTTGAATATCTTGTAATTACATTTATGCCCTTGCCAGTATTGTATTTTTGCTTGGATGTGGGCATTTATTTCATGCATCACTTTAACTCTAAAAATTATAAAAAAATATCATAGGATCCTATTGCATTGTAGTTTAACGCCATATTTTTGCATTGCATTTTTCTTACATTTTCATATTTATTAAAAATCAAAAACATGCATTTTTCATACTATTTGCATTAGAAAATCCATAAAAATTATAAAAACATTTTGAAAAATTCCAAAAAAATTATATCTTGCGTGTTTTGTCATCTTCGTGCCAGTACAAAAACCACTAAAAATTGCAAAAGAAATCTACAAAATTCTAGAAAAATCCAAAAATAGAAACTCAATTGATGTGTCTTCCCTATTTTATGCTATTTATTTTAAAATTAATTTGGAAAAATTTTGACACTGTTTGATATTTTTCCTTCCCATTTTAATTTCGGCCAGCAAGTTTGTTCAATGTTTTCCTTATTTTGACTTTTAAAAATACCAAGAAGATTTTGAAAAACCCCCCAAATTCACAAAAATAGTGAAAAAGCATAAAAATATCAAAAAGATTTTATTTTTGAAATTTTGACTATTTTTACATATTTTTCTAAATATTCTATCCCCTCTTTTATTACATAGCTTATAAATTCCAATATTGAAAAAGGAAAAAATATAAATTATAAAAATATAAAAATCAGAAAATTAAAAATCGAAATACAAAAAAAATTAAAAAACCCACAAACATATTTGCATTGCATAGTGTAAACAACATTTCACATTCACACACACACACACACACACACTTGTTTGATCTATCCTGCTTGCTCCCTGTGTTCGAACTCTCTGCATACTTGCTTCTATACACCATTTATGTAGAGTTAAAAATAAATTTTAACTTCACATTTATTTCTTATTGCTTGATCTATAGTGTGGGTTAATTGTTGACCAATTAGGGATTTTTAGCGGTCACCGCAGCGACCCTTGTGTTCCCGCTTTGTGTGGAATACTAGACCGTTGGAAATCCCTAGTTATCAGGGAGGTTGTAACACCCATACCCCCAAATATAGTCCCAAATCTAAAACTCACAAAACATGAGAGTAGTTTATAAGTGGTGGGGCTTACTACTTGACATCTTGGGCTTTAAGCATTTTGGGTGGTTGTCAACGAGTCTTATTGAACTCGAGCCCAACAAGTTGTCCATGCCAGTTTTCCTCGTTAGAGGACCGGGGACCTAAGCCCGGGACATTACAAATTTCTCACCGACGAGTCAATGCTTGACCTCATCTTGGGTTACGGTTAGTCTGTATATATGATACATATATTCAACATTCTTCTTTTTTTTTCTTTTTATTCACTATTCTTTTGGTTTGGTGTAAATAAGAGATATATATATTAACCATCGATGTTAGTGTGTTAAGTATGATAATTATTATTTATTTACATGTGTTCTACCAAGGACTTTAATCAAAATGCAAGAATAAAGATGAGGAATCATAGATTCATCTACCGCTGTCCACACATCATGCGTTATTAAATTACTTTCAAGTAGTTTTATCGATTGCAAGAGGGATCCCATAAAGCGGGGATCCATGAAGGAACAACAACCACCAAACAAAGTCTATATCCTAAAGTTTTCTCTTGAAATCTTACTTCAACCATGGAGTAAGACTATACACTAATCAACAAAAATACAAGAGGAGGACCCCGCAACTAAGTTGGTAAAACGAACTTAATAATCACTAACTTAGATTCGTGGTTGTTGCTATGGTTGTGATGACCTCAAACTCCTCTTCACATGTGTCATCCTAGTTCATTGTTCGGTAACCACTCGAATAGTAATCCACAGAGCTATCACGAACCAAGGGGGCAAATGAAGGAGAAAGAGGAAGGAGTCTTTGTTTCTATCCTCTAATCCCAACCAACATGTCCTTGTAATTGTGTAAAAGTAGATGTCACGTGGATCAACGTATGCATATTGTTGTTCAAACCTAGTTGGCTAGATTTTATGAATCGTGTGCACTAAAATGATCATAACTTGTTCAATTTTCTTTTGCACAAACTGATGAGATACTTTGAACAAGTTTTTATTTAAGAGTTTTGATCACAAGATGCAAAATCCGGAAGTATTTATAAGCTACCTTATGCACCACATATCTGGTAAATAATCGGATCGTTATAGTTATCATTCAAGTAGGAGTTAGGGGAGTTTTTCGCTAACAAATCCTTGAATTCAGATTTGGACTATATATATTAGTAGTGCATTTGAATTAGTCAATAAACTATAACTCTACATTTTATTCTCTATATGTCCTCATTTCCTTTGACACTCCTCTACTACAAATTAATGAACAATGAGTAAAATCATACTTCATTAGTGACGGGAAAAGAAAATGAGCATCAACATGGTTGATGCCACGGAGTGTAACATGTCATAAAATTATCAACTTTAATAGCTAAACAACGTCAACCCTAAAAATAATGCAGTTGCTTCGTGTTCTTTATTTAGTTGAATAACAACTCTTAATTCAGTTCTTATCACTTATCAATCACTCCATCTATATTAAGTGTTGGATTTATAAAATCCATATAAAAAAGCTTGATCTCCTTCTATTCAAGACATATCATTTGACAACCCATCATTGGTCTTTCAATTTTTTTTCTCAAGTAATAAGATCTTAAGATAATATTCCTATAATTTATCATGCAATTCCAATTTCAATTATAAAACAATGGATCATGTCTTTTGGTAAAGTTTGAACCATATAAAAACTTATTTTTCAAAAAACTATATAAAAACTTACGGTTAGAATCGGTTGACCGTTATCCCCACCACCAGCTCACGTTAGCACGAACCTATCTGGACTGCCCGCACCGCAACCCATCCCACCGCGTCCAACCCGCAACCCGCAACCTCCCAAGTCCCCTGCGCACGTTATCACGAACCCCTTATGCCCACCAGATCTCTCCCCTCTTCTCCCCCCCCCCCCCCCCGCAAAAGCCCTACACAAAGTCCCCCAGAGGGCAAATCCATCGCAACTCGATCCTCGATCTCGATCGCCATTGTGGTCGATGGATCTGTGGCAAAGGGCCAAGGGGTTCGCGGAGGAGGCGGCAAAGCGCTCGCAGGAGATCTCCAAGGAGGCGGCGAGGAGGTCGCAGGAGCTGACGAAGGGCGCCGCGAGATTCTCGCAGGAGTTCGTGACGGAGACGGCGAAGAAGTCGAAGGAGATCGCGGCGGAGGCGTCGAAGAAGGCGGAGCTGATCAAGGTCGAGGCGCTGAAGAGGGCAGACCAGATCAAGACGCTCGCGGGGGAGATCGAGATCCCCATCCCCATTGCGCAGATCGGGGGGCATGGGGCGGTGCTGCTGGGAGGGGAGGCGCCGGGGAGGGAGGAAGAGGGGGTGGGGGATGGGGATTTGGAGAGGTTTGGTATCACGGAGGAGCTGAGGGAGTTTGTGAAGGGAATCACGATTAGCACATTCAAGGACTTTCCGATGGAAGGTGATCGATTTCTTCATCTAAGTTTTTGTTTTTTTTTCTCCCTAAATTTTTGATCGATATATGGGAGGGAATATTTATTTGTGGGTAAAATTGGCAAGAGAGTTTGATATTTGTTGAATAGTTGGAAACATTTCAAATGGCTTAAACGCGTCGAAAGTCTGTTCTGAATCGAGATGCATTTCGTGTTTTTCCTATGCGGGCTCACTGAATGTCCTTTTTTTCATGATAATTGTGGATTCATTTTGAGCTGAAAGATGCTTGCTTGTGTATTTTGTTAGACGAGCCAGAGATTTCCGATGTTCCGCTGGTATCAAATGTCCGCCAGGATCTCAATGACTGGCAAGCCAGACATGCTACTCTTATTCTTTCGTCAGTCAAGGTTCGATGCATATAATCTATTTTGCTTACGTTTGGCATATTTCTTCAAAATTTTAGTTTTTTTTTCTGAAATATGGAAATATGCCATTTGGATAGTGAAGTGAATTAAAATGATGGAAATATTGACACTATATACATCAGATGTTAATGCACATGTTAGTCTAATTAGTGCTAACTTAGCCGGATTCATGTATAGTATGATATGCAATTTTTGGTTGAGCTTATGTCATGATTACGGGAAACTACTCTTGAAGTGAACTCTTTCAAATTCAGGCCTGTTTCATTTTTTAAATACATGTTTTTTGGAGAAGCATCTTAATATCCAAGCACTAATAAGACGGAACACCATCGTTCTGCCAATGTGGCCAATTGAGCCTAGAAAAATGGAACTTGCTAGCATTATAGCTCGGTGCTGAACAGATCAAACGTAAGGACACATTGTCTGAAACAATTTCACTCGAGTTTATTTTTCCCCATATTCATATCTTCTCCCAAACTTATCGGAAAAATAAGTGATATTCATTGAGTTGATATTGTCTGTAGTGCCTTGTACTGTGAGTTTGAGATTTCTTTCTATGTGTCCAAGTTGAGCATTGCATGCTCTAGCTTAAGGGGGAGTGTTGGAGTATGCATCCATTGTGTAGGTGGGTAATTGGATCCCTCCATGGTCCAATTACCATACCCTCTTATGTTTAGTCCCACATCGGGTTATTGGTGGGACTTGAGAAGTAAGTGGGGGCTATATAAGAAGCCCCATACCCATTGTATCGATTGAGAAACATAATTGAATATCAACCCTTTGAGGTGGTTCTCCTGTGGTTTCATCCCGCTCCTTATGGAGTAGGGTTCCACATAAAATCCAATGTTCTTCATGTTTATTCTTTATCTATGACATTACACTTCCACATTTTAGTTTTCTAACGGATACACTCTTTCCCATTCCATGCGTCACTAGTTACTAACACATGCGAGGAATTTAACAGCTAAAGGCAATGTGACAAGGTTTTGCCGTTTTGGATTCCCATTATTTTAACAAGCTATGAACCATGCAAGCCAACTTACCATTACTGCATTTGCCGTGCTCTTACTCTCTCACAAGCTAATCTTTGAACTTTTGGAACCGTCGAAGGACTTCATAATTTGCTTCAACGTAGAAAACTAGTTTAAACTACACCCATTGTTATATCACGACTACAATGAAAACCGTGCTTTTGCTTAATATCTAGTTTGAAAACTCAAAAAACATTCTTCACTTTTTAATTGATATCAATGTTAGCCTTTTTCTATTGTTTCATATATCATTTTTTAGGTCATTAGCCAGTCACGGGAGCTCCTTATACACAGGTTTTGGGGAGGGGATGGACCACTTCTGGGTCAAATCCCGCTCCTTATGGAGTAGGGTTCCACATAAAATCCAATGTTCTTCATGTTTATTCTTTATCTATGACATTACACTTCCACATTAGTTTTCTAACAGATACACTCTTTCCCAGTCCATGCGCCACTAGTTACTAACACATGCGAGGAATTTAACAGCTAAAGGCAATGTGACAAGGTTTTGCCGTTTTGGATTCCCCTTATTTTAACAAGCTATGAACCATGCAAGACAACTTACCATTACTGCATTTGCCGTGCTTTTACTCTCTCACAAGCTAATCTTTGCACTTTTGGAACCGTCGAAGGACTTCATAATTTGCTTCAATGTAGAAAACTAGTCTAAACTACACCCATTGTTATATCACGACTACAATGAAAACCATGCTTTTGCTTAATATCTAGTTTGAAAACTCAAAAAACATTCTTCACTTTTTAATTGATATCAATGTTAGCCTCTTTCTATTGTTTCATATATCATTTTTTAGGTCATTAGCCAGTCACGGGAGCTCCTTATACACAGGTTTTGGGGAGGGGATGGACCACTTCTGGGTCAAATTACCATAATGTACTACTTTATCTAATATTGTGTTTATACTTGTATGTCTTACTATTCTTTTAATATTATCTTTTTCTTTTTCAAAAATTATAAGGGTCTCATTGATCTTTTCCTTCTACCCCCGGTCAACTTATCTATGTTGACATCATTAAAATAGACTAATTTCCAATAAGAAATGGTGAAAAATATGTTTTCTCTCCAAGCTTCATTATCATCTTCATTTTCTTCGTTCCTCGGCTATCCCTTTCCTCCATCCCCTTCCTCTCCTAGACACCGACACCTTTTCTAGTTAGTCCTCTCCGAACAGTCGCAGTTGCTATTGCACTTACTATACAAGTGGTGACACTGGAAGGAGAATATGTTCGAGGGTTGCACCGATATAAGGATAGGTTGGAGCTGTATGGAACACTACAAAGTGTGGTGAGGTGGGGAGTTCTCTAGGTGTGGAGATGTAAGAAATCTAGGGAGGTTGATAAAGATGGAAAAAAACTAGGGATGTCGATGTGCATGGTGTTAGGGGGAGCTTGTTAGGACGAGGGCCATGAGAAGCTAGTTAGGCGGTTGAACACTCAACACGACATCATAGGATAACTTAATAGGGATGGGGTAAGTTGGGGAAACAGTCGTCGTGCATGGCATAGGGAGGTCAAAGGACTCGATCAAGCTAAGGTAACCTTAGGTCATGCCTTCTTCAGGGATGTCATCTTCGTTAGGGGAATCTTCTTTGTCTTGTGTATTTATCATGCGAGGTGCCACTGCTTCTCTCAAACTTCGGCATGAATCCACAATCCGACCCTTTGCATTGGAGGCAACATTTATTGCAAAATGTTTGTTTTCCTAGAGAGTGTGGCTTTTTGGTTGAGCTTGTGGGGATGTTGATAAACTGCGTTGATTTCATTTTGATCATAGATTCTATTTCGTTGGTTGGAATGGTTACTCGAGTTCTATGTGATAGCCTAGCTCAGAGCAACTTCGATGCTCTTGGTGGAGCTCATCGAGTTTCCGGGTTTGATCCTTCCCATGAAGGTGGCATAGTGTGTGGGCATGCCCTCTATTCTAGTTGTGGTGACAACACTGGTGGATGATGTGGAGGTTTTTGATTTGCAACAATGCAGGTTGATTATGCTGCTAGTTTGGTTGTTGATGCTAGATCCACTTTCGATGCTTGTTGTTGTTGGTGATGTTGATACAATGGGATCATTAACCATGGTGGGTTTGGGGAGGGTGAATATCGATGCTTTGTCGATAGTTAGTACCCCATGGGTCGGGGTATGTATTATGTTCTCAGGGTCTGTAATTCCCAATGGCAATGTTGCAAAAATCAAAGGGGTCGCTGAATAAAGAATATTCGGTATTCGAGAGAATATTCAGAATTATTCAGTTATGTATGTGTTGAGAAGAGGAATGAATGAGATTTTTATTCCATAGATCTAGGATCTCTTATATAGAGAGAAAACCCTAGAGAGTACAAGGGTTACGGAACCCGAAGGGTCACCAGGGGTTATAGAACTTGAAGGATCACAAAGGGTTATGAAACCCGAAGGGTCACGTGGGTTTACAGAATCGAGTATCACAAACATAAATGTAAATATAATAACTCCAACACTTCCCCTCAAGCTGGAGCTGAGAAAGCTGCAAATTGTAACAAAAAGAAAAGGATACACCACATCTTCATACGATTCATCATAAGAACATATGTCTGTTGTTGGCAGAAGACCTCGCTCGAGGATGGGCTTGCGACTTTCAGGTCACCGGAACGCGTCGCTGCCATGCTTGTAGAGTCGCTGCGATATCAGGTCACCGAAACATATCTCTATCGTGCTTGGAGAAGAATCGTTGTAGGAGAAGTCCAACACGGAGTATTAGTCGGGTCGTAAAAAAAGAAGTATACGCCCTGATGAAGAAGTCGATACTCGGTAAAGACAGATGATCCGAGTAGTAGTCTGGAGTGTCGGTTTGTCAGTCGTGGTAGGGCAGCAGACGTCCTGAAGAATCATCTCCGACTCCCCCTTTCTTCCATACTTGATAGAATAAAGAGTATGGATCATCAAGTTGGGAGAAACAAGTCGTGGTAAAGCAAGGGATGTTGGAGGGGAGGGCTCCAAGCAGTGCCGACGACGCAGAAGGTGCGACTAGAGCTGTTGGATCCTCGGGCGACGCTTTAGATGCCGCTGGAGGTAGCAACTGGTGTTGTTGGGGACTCGGACTGCCTTGCGCGAGACCATCGAATCCACGAGCGACATAAGAGGTCCATCCCTCTCTCCTTGGTAATGGAGAGGGCTGGCGGTGGTGGCGGATTTAGAGTATTAGGAACATATGGTCTAGGAACATCGCTACAATACCATGTTCAGAAGAGGAACGAATGAGATATTTATTGCATAGAGCTAGGGTCTCTTATATAGAGAGAAAACCCTAGAGAGTACAAGGGTTACAGAATTCGAAGGGTCACTAGGGGTTGTGAAACTCGAAGGGTCACAAAGGATTACAGAACCCGAAGGGTCACTAGTATAAATGTAAATATAATAACTCTAACAGTTTGTTTCAATTATTTTAAATATAAAAATTATGTCAAATGTATATTTATATATTTAAAACATATAGTCATCAATCA
This sequence comes from Ottelia alismoides, assembly GCA_037367405.1. Lineage (NCBI taxonomy): Eukaryota > Viridiplantae > Streptophyta > Magnoliopsida > Alismatales > Hydrocharitaceae > Ottelia > Ottelia alismoides. The sequence continues at coordinate 1,353,967 of JAZKJV010000322.1, forward strand.
ATAAGAATCCAAGAGAAATGCAATGATTAACAAGTTATATATATGGAGCTTTAACATATGTGGCGATACCAGGTTAAATGGGAACATTTAAAAAAAATCAACACTCTATTCCAATAGTTGATTGGATATTTTGTTGAATACTCGAATATTCAATCTAAATATTTAGGAATATTCAGGTTGGACTGAAAATTAATCGAATATCAATATTCTATTTGGTCACCCGTGCATAGAATGTCCAGTCTGCATATGTGGTATGTCGAGTTGAGTATTGCAACAGTGCCCAATGTTGTCACATAGAGGTATCGATTGGAACTATGATATCGAGGGGCCATGTCCCTTCATGTTATTTAGCTGGGTATTGCAGTGGTGATTGCTGCCCCATGCTGTATGATTAATGATGATTTAAGGGGATGATGCATTGGCGCCTCCATATGGTGGTCCGAAGAGGAGATGCGTAGCTGGGGAGTTCGTTAAGGATGGTTCTTAGAGACATGCCTAATTGGGAGTGGTTTGGTCCCACCTACAAGGTGGATTTTTGATGAAAGTTAGGATAATGTTAACACAAAAGGGTTGCTCCCTATGAATGGTCCAGTGGAGATTTTTAGTGAATGTTAGGATAATCTTGGAGGAGGTCGTGGGAACTGTTGGGCATACTTGGTTATGCGTGTTGGCTCGATTGTTTAAATTGGCTCAATTGTTTCATGAAATCTTAACTTTGGATGCAACTTGTCTTTGCATCCGGAAAAAGAGCGTTATCGTGGTTGATTAACTTTATAGGAAATCAAGTTGGAATTTGTATTCATTCATGGAAGGTCTAACCTTGCACATCATTGAAACACAAAATGAATTAAATTTAAATTTAAGGTCCATCACATGAGCGACATAGCAATCACAAGAAATTTTTTTGATTGCAACACAACCACATGGATACGGAAATGATTTCCACACTGTTTCACGAACCACATGAGAAAGGAAATGTCACCTTTGATATATATATATATATATATATATAGTCTTTAACAACACAAAGTCCAATGTGGAGATTGCTGCATTCACCGATGATGAATCCTGAGGTCTCCCGTGAACTTGGGAGATGATTCTTTCCTCCTTCATCCATGCCAGAAATGATTTTTACGATTACCTCAATCTCGGATTTTGGTTGACGAAATCCCCTTAACAAAGCACACAAAGGAAAACACGTGTCGCTATCAATTGGGCACACCAATACAATGAGGGAGATAAATGGGTAGACTACTATGTGGGAGAGGCTAAGGGAGATGGGGGAAGACCAAGGAAAAGTAGAGGAGTAGGAATCCTCCTTTATCCTCTTGAAATAATGACTTGTTGGACCTTAATTGGATGGACTGAATGGAAGACTACAACTCCTTTTATAGCTTGCAAAGTGCACATCCACTTTGAATTTGATAGGGATTTAATTCATAATTAAAGTCCTTGGACTTGGTATTTGACAATCAAGTGAAATTATCTCTGGATACTCATCACCGATTATTTTGAGACAATTAGCAAATATTCCACCAAATAATGAATTCAATTCATTAGTCTAAAGTTTAAATATAAATCAAATGTATTGATGAAGGAAGTGAATCCAATTCACACCAACATTATTTTAATATGTTGCAATACGTAAGCTGTAAGTGAAGATAAGACAAAAGCTTATAAAGTTTTGTACACAAAGCTTGACTCTAAGGAGGGCCAGGGGGATATGTTCAGATTGGCTAAAGCAAGAGAAAGAAAGACCAAAGATTTTTATAAGTGAGATATATTAAGGACGATGAAGGACATGTGCTTATTATTCTGAAGGATATAGAAACTAGATGGAAGTAGTATTTCCATAAGCTTTTCATCGAGAAAGGGAATAAAGAGATTATTTAGGAGATCTAGCTAGCAGAAGTTACCTGAATCGTGCGAGTTATAGAGGAGTAAAAAGGAAAGAAGTAGAGGAGACTTTGAAGGTTATGAAATCTCAGAAAGGTGTAGGACCCAATGACATTCCTATAGAAGTATGGAGAGTTCTAGGTGAATGTGGCTTGACTTGGCTCACAAATTTATTGAATGTTATTGGGAAAAGTAAGAAAATACCTGATTGGAGGAAAAACATCATGGTGCCTCTTTGCAAGAATAAAGGAGACATCCATAATTATTCGAATGATAGATGTATCAAATTGACGAGTCATGGTATACAAATTAAGGAGCGCGTGATTGAAAGAAGACTGATGCAAGCTTCAAAAGTAACAAAAAAACTAATCTATATTCATGTCAGACCGCTAAACTATTGAAGCTATCCACCTATTGAGGATAATAATGGAGATTTATAGAATTAATGGGATTATCTTTATAATATTTTTATTGATTTGGAGAAGGTTTATGATTCAGTTCCACAAGAGATCTTGTGGGAGTTTTGGAGAAGAGACAAGTACCTGTCCTGTACAAGGATATATATGATGTGGCTTCATCTTGTGTAAGGATATAGCATGGTGAGATCGACTATTTTGACATCACTGTCAGTCTACATCAAGGTTCAACTTTGCGTTTACTCTTTTTTACTTTGATTATGGACGAGTTGACTAATCACATTTAGGATGAGGTAATTTGGTGTATGTTGTTTGTTGATGATATTGTGTTCATTAATGAGACCAGAGATGAAGTAAATGTGAAGCTTGAGGTTTGGAGAGCCATGGCTTAGAGCCTAAAGGATTTCATATAAGTAGGGCGAAGACTAAATATATGGAGTGCACATTTGATTGAAGCAGTCATGAAGGAAATGAGGTGATGATATTCTTTTAGATACTTGGGATCTATTTGGAGTGCACATTTGATTGAAGTAGTCATGAAGGAAATGAGGTGATGATATTCTTTTAGATACTTGGGATCTATTTGCAACATGATGGGAAAATCGATAGAAAATCGATAGATTAAATACATGTTAGTTAAAGTGGAGAGGAGCCTTTACTCATGTGATAAGAAAATTCCCTTGAAAATTGAAAGAAAGTATTATCAAGTAACCGTGAGACCTGTTATGCTCTATGCATCTGAATGTTGGCCCATGAACCATAAACCTTTGCCGAGAATGACAGTAACATAAATGAAAATGCTATAGTAGCTTTGTGCTCATACACGAAGAGACTGGCTTCATAACAATGTGATCATAAGGAAAGTTGGTGTACCTCTATTAGAGGATAAGATGAGAGAGAATTGCTTAAGGTGGTTTGCCCATTTCTAAAGGAGGTCGACTGATGCACACCAGTTAGAAGATGCGAGATTTGAGATATTGAGCATGTTAAGAGAAGGTGAGGAAGGCCCATGAAGTGTTGGAAAGAGAGTATCCTGAGGGATCTTAGTTATTTGGATCTGAGTTCGAGAATGACTCAAAAGAGATCTTGATGGAGCATAGAATACATGTAGCTGACTCTACTTAATGCGGGAGAAGGCTTTGTTGTTGTTGGCATTGTTGCTTCACATGCAATACGTAATCAAGAATTATATCACCAGACTCCGATTCCCAAGGTTGTTTCTTATATAATCAAATTGTATGTTTGTATTAGAATTCAGTCTTTTAGTTTTCCTCAAAAAAGAATTCGTTCTTTTAATTATTATTTTTCATTCACATATTTTTGCCACAAAAGCATATCCACTTTGAAGGAGCATCTCCTCCTAGTCATTCAATTTATTCTTTCATTAATATCAGACGGGATAGACTTTACATTTTAATATGTTATCATTCATTTTTTTCTGCCTACTCACTCAATTTAGTCTTCCATTAATGTTGGATGGCAGCAATTGTTTTATGTTTATGATATTTTTCTGTTGGCAAACTTTTACTATTTTGTTCCTGATTCCTTCCAGGAAATTTCCAAGTTCAGATATGAGTTATGTCCTCGACATATGAAGGAAAGGAAATTTTGGCGGATATATTTCATTCTTGTCAATAATTATGTGGAAAGGTGAGTCCATACATCTTTGACTCAAAAAGACATATCTCTGATATTGCTTGATATATTTCATGGGCCTACTTGGAATGGAATTAGTATATGGGATTATCCCCGAAGGATAGGTCGTACAAGTTCTTCTTCTTATTCTTTTACTCTAATGCCCAACACGCCTTAAAGATCGTAGGTTGATGGGCAATCTGTATGTCTAAAGTGTCGATGAATATTTTCCCTCATTATTACTCTCATATCTTTGGTGCAAAAACTATTCCTGTCTATAATTTGAAGAAATGATTTGTAGAATAGTGACTCCAAAGTCCAAAGGCCTGTTCCGTCACTTTTTCATTTTAGCACATCATCTACCAACACGGGACCGTCATTTCATTTAGCACACATTTCTTTGCGAATTTTAAAAATGGATTTTACTAAGGATTTAACTTGTGGATCGTTATCTTGAAATCAACTCAGACAAGTCAATATAACTAGTCAAATAATTGAACTGCTCTACTTGATTTATTTGAAAGAACTTGATTTTAAAATGATACTTCGCAAGAAATTTTCATTCACTTCAATTAGGAAGCACACATGAAGGAATTATCTAGTACCTATGTGAGTAGGAAGGCATATTTAGAAAGAACATCCATGACTGATTCAACCTCGGTCATTTGCTTTCTTTTTCAAGAAAAAAGCGCAAAAGTTGTCCTTTTTATATCCATTAGGACAATAAGGAAGGGGCAGTTGCATTATGATGTTACCCCAACCATATATAAGTATTCTGAGAGGTTTATGAATAACTTCATCTTTGCAGTTCTAGACGCTGTGTTTCTTTCAACTATTTCAAGTATCTCAGTTATCAGTATCAGAAAAATGGTCATAATAGCATGTGTGAGGTTGTTGATGCCTTGATGGTTTAAATGAACAGGCACGAGAGATATGGAATAGACACCATTTAAGATCGTCCATAAAATAAAGTTTCCTTTCTGGGACCAGTAAATTTTAACATGTTTCTGAGAGAGATATTGCGTACTGACTACAGTTGAAATGACGAAAAAACACAAACTGCAAAATGAGAATATTTACTTTATTTCGCCAATAGGATAAGATAGATAATAAGTTGGGGGTACCTGCACTGAATATGGAATTTCGAAAAGATTTTTGTCCATATGTAAGTGTACAAAATAAGGTAAGCTTCAGACCTTGAAACTGAAGGGAGAAATAGAGAAGCAAGTTGAATTGGGCTTCGAGGTCATATCTGGAGGTAGGATGATGGAGGCTAAAAGGGTTAGGCTGTGTTGCACGGTTGTCAAGTTCAGGTTAGGGTTGTGTGCGAGCATGAAAGGAGGATAAAGAGAAGTAATGCCACACCACGGTTGAAGGTTTGTGGCCACTCTATCATGGTTGAGTGTTTGTGGGTACCATCTGAAGGGAGAGACAATAAGAACCAATTTTAGTCCCTCATCCCTGTGCGTCTGCCCTAACTACTAATTGCTATCTTCTTTTCATACGAAGTGTGTGATTCACCTTTCTGTTCTGACAGATCTAGGCATTATTATGTGTGACATGCTAAGTTAACACTTATTATCCTTGTCATTTCCCCTGATAAATGCACATAAAATAAGATTTGGGCATCACCACAATTGTAGTATCAAATCTAAATCTCTATTCTCAATTCCTTATCATTTCAAAAGAGCATGTTGTACTTGGAGCTTGATTTCTGCATGTACTTGACATTAGATTTGAGAAGAAGTACATGGAGGAGAAGGTCAAATTAGAGCAAGAAAAACAGAACGAAAAAGCGAGGGAAAATGATGCAGATTCTGCAACGTCCTCGGCAGAGGTAAAAGAAACAAAGTTACAAAGCAAAACTTCGGCCTCTTCAACAGCAGAACATGATCTGGATGTTTTTCTTCTGGGAGATTTGGGAAGTAGTGATGAAGGCCCAGGTATATAAAGCTCCTTCTTTTTGCAATTATGCATGTTTCTGAAATTTCACAATCTGCGATGGATTTTTTTTAAATAAATACACGTTGGAATTTAGTACTAGTTAGTGTGATATTATTATAACAATTGACTGCTAATACTGTCTTAACATGTGACTGGTGAAGGCCATAAATACCTATGGGGGAATGGATATTGTTTACCTGAAATTCTTGTTCTATGCTGCTCTATCTAGTTTTGTTGTGCTTTTGTCAGATATCGGGGATGATGATTTTGATGACTTTGACAAGATTGACGACAACTCGGTTAGTGAATCCCTTGATCTATTTGATGCTAATTCTGTTCCTTTGATAATTTGCACCATTTGATATGGCATGTGCTACATATGAAAATAGGTGGATTGGATTTTCTGTTGTCCATACATCTACCAAATTAGAATATCATTTTTGGAAGTTGATAAACATGTTTTTTCAGTGTTCTTGATCATTAGTTATGCCTCCTGTAACTGCAGGTACTAGTCAGCGACGATGAAGACAAGGCGAAGGGGGTGGAGAAGTAGCATGATGATCGAATCAAAATTAAGCTAAACCTATTCCCAGTTATTACATGGAGGGGGGGTGCTGCTTCTGCACATGGTTTGGAAGGGAGCGGGGTTTTCCGGTTCGATGATCATAATGTACCCATCATCCCCAGATGATATGCATTCGTCACATGTAAATGTTATAGGCAATCATAATTCTGCTGATTTTATTAATATCTTTGTATAAGGATTCTACTTTATGTTCATTTAGTTCCGTTCAGGACTTTCTAGTGCACATGGGCAGAACAAGAGTAATATCAATCTGTTATGAAAACTGGTTGAAATTTGTCTGATGGTGAGACTCCAGTTTTTTAGGCGGAGCATAATAAGATTTAAAAGGAAATATTATTCTTGTATTGCGCACAGTCGGTCCATCGGATGTTTAAGACAGCTTCGATCTTAGTAAACATTTCGTGATAATGCCGGTACTTCTTGAGGTACCTGCAGTAAGCAGATGTTCCAATAGATTCTGTGATAATACAGCCATGATGTAAACTACGGGAACCTATGCCTCTTTAATCAAATTAACACGCAGTCTTTTAAAAGCTTTTATCAAGAATACAGTGTCGTTAATCGTATAACGAAAGGAATCAGCATTCGTTTATCGTATTCAGGAAAATGCCTCCAGATTTGGTTCAGAAAAGTTTATAAAGTGTTATTAAATTCGGTCGGGATTGATTGTCTGCAAGGTTTCCTCACTGGTTCGGTTTAATCCAGTCTTTTAAATTGATGATGTCATCATCCTGTCGAACCAGTTTGATTCCATGGTTCAACATGATATGACCTCTTCAATAAGATTTGCGGTTCGGTTTCTAGTTCACTGTCATGCCTAAGTTTTATAAGTTAACAATGTCGTATTAGACCTTTAAGATATGTTTCAACGTGGTCTAGAACTAAAGGTATTAAGTTGATCATGTTAACTTTCTAATCTTAAATGACATTAGATTGAAACTGCACCAAATCAAAATTTAGATATCAATTGCCACATGGTTACATTGAAGATTCAGATATGTTATTAAAATTGGCTGTTTGTAATGTACTCTAAAACTTATATTAGAGTAAAAATCATAATCATAACCCGGTTACATTATTTGATGGGGAAACTCTTGGCTTTTATTCCGAGTAATCACCATACATGTTGATTTCTTAACATTAATTATCAACCTTGAAGCATCCTCAAAAACACAAATCGAAGTCCTCTCTTAGTGTGCCTATTAGCATGGAAGGAAATATCGACGATATCTCGCTGATATATTGATATCGACATGGGATTGATATGGGTACCGATATGGCGATATATCCTGATTTCCAGGCATTTTCTTCGCAAAGGCTCATCAATATGGACTATATTTCGACGATATATCGTCGAAATATCATATCGATACGATATCGATATCGATACGGCCGTCCATGCCTATTAGATGGTGCATATATGATAATGATGGTCCCATTCACTTACTATAAAATTGATATCGGTTCATGCTCTAACTTCCTTACCATGAACTTATATATTAGACCTCCCTCGTAAGCTCAAAACATACCGAGTCAAAATGTTCGCCTCAAGAATGAATAACATTGATGTCAACCGACAATCTTGTCTCTACATTGCGGATTTTCGAACATGAACAACAAGAAGGACATTGTCGTGATACACCTCTTTATTTAATCCAACCGAACGACTCTGAATGAAGAGGTGTATCATGACAATTGCTAGAAAAAAAGGATTACAATGAGAAAACCAAACCCTCAGAGTCTGAGCATATAGAAAGCATTCAAACAATCGACCTATTTGGTACTAAAGATCAACGATTACTTCGCTAGTTGGTCCTCTAAGATGGTTGTTGATATGGAGTCCAAGGTGATTTTCGTAATCCTCGATCAACGTGAAAATAATGCTATTTTTAAAATACTTTTGTCAAGTTAAAAAGACCATCAGCGGAATGATGCGAGGCATGAATCACATTTTTTGAAACTTAAATTTAATTCTTGTTCATCCTTTTTTATTCATGACCAAGGTCATGTCTTTAAACATGTGGTGGCTTGCATGGCTTTTAGGGGTTAGAACATGTAATATGTTTTCTCAAGCATCTAGCTAAATTGAGAAAAACACTTATGCATCTAAATCCATAGTTACATTACTAGCATTTGGGTTCATCTACAAGTAGAATGATAGTAGCTTAGGTTTTTTTTGTGTCCATGTTTCAACCGACTCTCTGCTTACTATAGCCAATGGTTATGAGAAAACAACCAACTAGATTACGGGGTCAATTAACTATTTAAATCCATTATACAACTAGTTTGTTTTACTGATTGGTTGATTAGTTGATAATGAACTTCTGAAAGTTCGTTTACGCTTGTTTATATGAACGAGAGTTAATGCGATATATGCTTAATACCAACTACCTATTTTAGCCCAATCTTGTCAATTATAGTGTCCTTGACACTACAGTTCAATAATTATTATAATCAGTATTTCCATTGTCCTTGTCTGAATACCCATATTCGTGGAGATCTCTATCTCCTAAGGTATCCATAATTAAGACCATTTAGATCAATATCTATAAAGTCTTAAGTTCTTCATGATTCACTTTCTCTATACATTACATACAGTTCCCTATCGATGATCAACAAGTACAAGAAACCATGACCATACAAGCTCGATGAGCTGCCTTTTTTATGGTTTGTAGTTGAATTGTTAGGCTTACTCAAAGAGAAAAGAAAAGAAAAAGCACCAATCAATCGCCCCACCGGTTTTCTGTCTAGTACGTTCAGGCATCGGCTGACCCTTTCGACCCATCCAAATAAGTTTATCTGCTATATTATAGCAAATTAGCAGGGTTAGACATGGTTGTCCCTTATCACCTCTGCTATTAATAAGCTCAATAAAAGTCCTTGATGGAATGTTAAATAAATTATCAAGTGAAGGGAAGATTAGGGGTTTTGCTATGCTTAGTATATACCTTGCAATCACAAATATACAATTCGCGGATGATCTTCTCATCTTCATCATGTGTGATGCCAAGGAGATAAAAAATCTAGCTACTACAATAAATATCTTTTCCACCATGTCTGGACAGGTCCTCAATTTGCCACCATGTCTTGGTTCAATGTGTTGGTTCATTTGGAAAAAAAGATGTAAGCGTGACCACCACGGTTCTGAATCACATATTGAGCATTTGATACTTGATATAAACAAATTTCTTTGAAATAATGCCTAATTTTCTTAGATTTCTTAACCTATTTCTTACCACTACAATCGACTTGCTTTTTTTCGTGAACTCAGGTCCGGTCCACTAAACATCAGTCAGAGTATGAGAATCCGCCCAACGATCCACATAAGCATTGTGCAGAGTCTAATCGTCGCTTTTAGTGCGTGCAGAGAGACGACGGTGTTTCGAACGTCGCCCATGCCCTCACTGCCAATTAGCGAAACACGATACTCCCTACCCTGTTTTGAGACTGTGGATGCCCCTTTTGTGAAATAAGGACTTTTGGTTGGGTATGGGGTCATTTTTATGTGGTTGCTAATTTTGTCCATATTGTGTCTTGCAAGATCTCAACAAATAAAGATTTTTGGAGTTTTCCTGGAATTATCTCATCAAATAAAGATCTTTTCAGTGAAGTGCTTTTAATTTTTGAGACATTGAACTTTTTTTAACTTTTTTTAATAGTAGGCTCGGTAATTTCGGGGGTTCGGAACGTCTCCACTTGGATTCGAATTCGAGTCCTTTAAAGTGGAGTCACACTGCTCTACCACCAGACCACTCCTTGGGTTCAAACCTTGAACTTAGTTGAGGTTTCTTCCGTGGTCTATACTTTTTGAGACTTTTTTTATTGTATTGAATAAATGCAAGGTGGTCTTTTTTCTCGAAAAAAATCGCCCCATTAATCCCTCCCCACCCTTCCCGATCCGACCCGACCCGTTACGCCGTCAGATTGCCACCTGGCCTGGACCCGCAAAGACCCTCATCTCGGGTCCCAAAGAAACGATTCAGATCCGACCGTCGTGCGTCTTCACTCTGGCCGCCCCAGCCATCGTAGTAGCAGCCCACCATCGCCACCACCATCGACCATCCCACCGACAACACCATACCATCCACCACCCTCTACCCATCCCGCAATTAGGGTTGCGTCAGAGGAGGAAAGGGGAGACCTTTGGTCGCCGATGGCGATGGTTTGGATGGGAAGGTCGCTCCTGAGGAGGGGGACTACCTGCAGCAACAACATTATCAGCAAGATGCCCATTACCTCCACCATTCACATCCAGGATCGCCACAGCAACTCGTCTCCTGCATTCCAAGATCACTTGTTTAACAAGGTAAAACAAATCGGCATCAGCTTATGGAATCTCATCATGCTTCTAGGGTTTTGAGCTTCGGTGTCCACATGATGGCCATGAAGACTATTTCGAGCCACGAATTCCCTCCTTAGGTGCAAGTGTCAATACCCACATTTTGTTGGTCCTTGCGCAATCTTTATGTGTGCATTAGTCCACCAATGACCTCACCACAATGTGCTTGAACTTGAAGAACACATTGAATCACTTTTCAGTGTATAGTTTATCACAATTTTTAAATTCTTTTTTATTGGCTTCACTCACACGAGGCTTACCATATTTTGTTTTGCATCTGTTCTTTGCTGCAGGTTACCTTTTTACAGAATGTGGCACGGTTTGCCACTAGTATGCAGGGGCAAGAAATACCACAGGAGCTGTTAACAAAGAGCAGTGTGTCAACTCCTGATCGTCCTTTAGGTAAGTAGATTTCTGCTTCGCCTTTTTAATATGCACCTGATTAAAAAGATGGATAGCGTAGTAAGTAAATCCGTATGCGTCTTTCTAAGAGTTGCACACGGGCTTCCCGGGTTCAACCCCCTCCATTTTTGACGGTACGAGATGTTTAGCTTCATGGAAGCAATATTTATTATAAGTTTGAACCATATTAAGGGACATTTATCTTAAAATCGTAAAAAATGTGTCATGCTTTTGTACTACAACAAAGATATGTATAGCTGAGTTGTTTTCAGTTTCACACCCTCAAATTCTGTGACTGGAAATGTGCATGAATGTTTGATTGTGGGTGCATGCTTATGAGCACCTTGGAGCATCAGATCAAAGCTGAAAGGGGGGGGGGGGGGGGGTAAATTGGATGCTAGTCTTGAAGTCTTCAAGGACACATGATGGAGGAAGTATGTGATACCCATAGGTCTTGATGCCATAATTTGAGTGTTCGCGCTAGATTTCATAGACATTCTTGTCATACAGTGGCCACAGTAATAATCCTTGGTGGATATTGTGTGATATGTGTACCACTGTTCCGAAAAGGCGACAATTCATTTTTTAGGGCAGTCAGTTTTGATTTATCTTTGGGTTTGTCCATAATGATGTATCAATGACGAGGGCAAAGGTGATCGTGGAGGTAAGGAGAAAGATTCAAGAGGAGGTTGAGGCATGAAATAGGTGGATGGCTTTTCTAGTGACCATTAATATGGTGTTGATGGGGTGCAACTTGTTAGTGGTTGTAGTGGACTAGCATATTGGGATTGTGGGTGGAAATGGTACGTTGGGGGAGGGAGATTTGGCATGGGTGGAGTTGTTGCTATGTCAGCAAGGCACGTGCTCGATAGTCGATAACAATGCCACATATTTTGGTGATGACAACTTGTGTATGTAGCTTGTAGTTGGGACATTGCTTAAGACATATTAAGTCAAGCCTAATCGAAGAGGTTCATCATAAGAACCAATCTTAAGAAATCAAAATTAAGAAACATATGGAGGAAGAGTGCTAAACTCATGGATATAGCTCATGAAAGTTCATGCTATTCGAAGAATATCAAGTCTAGGTGGTCTAAATCTGTAATTTGTATTTTTATTTTAGAAATTTATAAAAATATGAAGATAACTTGCATCTACACTATTATTTTTCTAACATGCATCATGCATCTACCTCTTATATTATGTTTCAATCTTGAATTGATCCTCTAATTTTGGTTTTGATTGATTAATGAATAACTTGAAACTGCACATCTTTTTTGTTTGATTGGTTTCCACCATCCTCTGACCTTGTTACGCCCCCAATCCACCTCCATTCGGCTTCCCTTCGCCTTCTCCGCAAAAGCCCTTTATTTTCCACATGATTCCTACACAGAATCATATCGCCGCACTCCACTTCCGCCGCCTTCGTTGGAGACCTACCATCCCTTTGACCCCCTGCTTATTCAACTTCAAAGGAGGGTCGAGGAGATATCCCTCGACCTCCGTATCATTTTGACGCAGGTTTGTGATCACATTGACCTCTTGGAGACCCAATCATTAGTCCAATTGACTAAACTCAATTTCAATCGACTAATTGGCATTTCAATCAATTAAACTTTGTTCTTGTTGTCTATTTGTGTTTCAGTTGTCAAATTGAGATTCCATTGCTGAAAAATATTTTTAGTTGATGGGTTTATTTTTCATATGACTATTTTGTCAGCCTACTAATTTATTTAACCTATTATTTTATTTTCAGTTAATTTATTTTTCAGCTGACTACTTACTGCTATGTAAATTCATTGTGAGTAGCATTGTGTACTTTGATTAACCATCGTATTCCTTCATCATTTAAATTTACTAACTCCCTAAAATGTTACTCTAGCGGCTTATAGAAAGAAAGCCATTCACTTTCATTTCCATTACTTTAGACTCATTTCATTCGACAGTAATTCTTTTTCCTGATTGAAAAAAGTATATTTTTAAGTATAAAATTTACTTCTACTCGGTAAGACTTAAGTCCATCCCATTCACTAAGAGTGAGTTCTCGAGCATTATTCAACCACATACTTCATTCACAAGCTCGTGAAGTACCGAGTATCATCTTTCGAATGTGCTTCTTGCTTTATAAGATCATTATTCGTTTACCTCACATTATATTGTATATAAATTTATATCGAGGTATATATAAGTATTGTACTTTTGTACTTGTAGTTAGATTTTCCTCGTAGCTAATTGTTAAACGATCTGACTTGTCCGCATGTGAATTACTTGTTGTAGCGGTAAGAGCTACTTGCTTGTAACCAACTTGTTGTAATACGACCGGATTACCCGTGTAAGCAATCTGTTCAATGGAAAAGATTGAGTGATTCAGTCAGGGTGAAAGCTTTAGTTGGGAGACTCAAGTCGTGGTTTTTATCTGAGAGAGTTTTCATGTTGAATCCTTGTGTTCTTGTGGTTTCATTATTATTTTTAATTTTTTTGTTGAGTAGTGCTGCATGGCACTCTTATTTGTTTGAGATATTGTGATTGCAATGATCATTAGCATTTTGATCCTACCTTATAGACGTTGATTGTTATTAAAGCCTGATTGGTGTAGATGACGTAATAATCTGATGCACATGGCTAGCATTAGAAAATAGCCCTAAAGACTCGCTCACTCGTCTCCCGTACTTCAACGGGATGAACTAAGCAAGCCGGAATATATGATGGCTATTGTCTTCCAGTCATCGACTTTGCAGTATAGAGTATGGTCCCCAATGAATTCTCGTATATAGAAGAGAAGATTGTAAGCGAGGGCCACTTCACCAAGAAGGGTTTTGGTCATGGTGTTTGCTTTAGTTGCAATGATGTTGGATACTGCAAGGTTGATTGCATGGTGAGGGGGTTGCGGAAGCATCGTAAATGCATGGAGAACGGGGTGCATAGATGAGCTTGGCCATGCCATTGGGCTTTGTGGAGCAGGTTTTGAATGAGGTAGGATCAGAAAGGTTAGTGGATGTGATCTTGTCAAGTCTTCAAGAGTAGGTTGCTGGTGGTTTTAGTGGTGACTTGCATCAGTTTGATTAGCCCAATCAATACTTAGGCCTATCGGTAACAGAAAGGGTGGGGTTGGTGATGGGCTCTCTCGAGGGATGACCGTTGGTGTTCAAGTGGTAGCATCTGCTTTTGAGGGAAGATACTAGTTTGTAGGATGAGTGTTGCAACGTTAGGGTATTGGGCCTTCCGCTCAGGTGTCGGAGCCTCTTGACAGTGTTGAAGGTTTTTGTGATTGTTGTGATGTTGTGGCAATGATGCAAGATAAGCGGTGTCTGGGGCAACCTTTGGACCTTGTGATTGAGTTTGTGACTCCACCTCAAGTGGTTCCTCCGACGCTGACATTTAGGGCTGGCCATGCTGCTTTCCCATTGTGACTGTCCATCTTGCTAGCCGTCAGGGCGGATGCTAGGTTGGATTGGGTACATGACTCGCTAGTTGTCGCAGTTCTCGAGTTTTAGCCTTTTGTGAACACAAGGGCTGAACGGGATCTTAGATTGTTTGGTATCCCTTTTTTGGGGGTATGTGTGTGCTGATGACGTCCCCATGGCTAACATGTTTGTGGGTAGTTTGATTATCAGATTCGACATAGGTTGGAATAATCAACCCACTGGTGTCATTGGGTCGTGGGGTACAATGTAGCTAAGTGAATTTGGGGACTATACTGATACTGTTGCAATATTCGCCGAATGTACCGAATATTTGGATAGACTATTCTATTCAAGGAGTCCTGAGTAGGATAATTTTATTTCCACTATTTTAAAAGTTGGTCGACTAGTCGAGTCGAGGGGGTTGGGGTGGGGGTGGAGGTGACTTGACTAGGCCTCCAATCGACTAATAGTCAGACAACTCAACTAATTGGTTGCTCGACTATCTGGCCGGTTTTTACATGAGGATTTTTTTATGTCATTTAAAGCAAACTTATTCTAATATGCTTAATGTTTTATTTAAACTCAATTACTTCTTTTATTTCATTTATGATAATATACAAAATGTACTAATCCATGCAACTATATTATAATATACGTATAAAAATGATTTATGTATTTAGAATAATTAAAAAATATCAAAATTGACTAAAGGGCGACTAAATCTGATTAGTCATCCTACTGCCGATTAATTTTTTTTGAGAATGGATTGGATGGACCTCCAGAAGAGGCCCATCCAAAGAATATATTTATAAAAGATAAAGAGGTTTTTACAAACTCCAAGTTTCAAAAAAGGCATTGATATGCCAAGTTACATTTTCGAAATAAAATTCCTCACCCTCAAAGATAACCACATTTCTAGCTAGCGAAAATGCCCAGATCACCGCACATGTCTTTGTCCGGCCATGCTCAGATCCTGTCCAGTGCTCGCTGATTGAATCCCAAAAAGAATGCTTATCGCTCCACATAATTCCCATTTTTGCAACTTTGTATTATTACCGATTAATCATTAATCTGCGACCTCGTCGATTGAGTACTGACTACCGATTTATGCAACCTTGGTTATTTCGTTCAATATTTGGTCCAACCCAAATATTTGGCATGAATATTCAGGCGTTCAACCTAATATTCGGTCGACTATAGCAACAAACTGTTGTTTTTATTATTCTTTTATTTTTAAAGGTTCCCATTTATCTTTGTATCCACAAATGTTAAAGCTCCATATATGTAACTTGTTTATTGATACTTTTATCTTGGATTATTGTTGATTAATGATCATATATGTTTTTATATATACTAAACATATTTTTTTGAATAACATATTAAACATATTTTTTATATTTAAAATAATTAAAAAATACACAATCAAATTATTCTGAATACTCTCCCGAATATCAAATATTCTTTATTCATTGATCCTTCCGACGAAATTCCGAATACCGATTTCTGCAATGCTATATGCCGAGTGTGGAGATTGATCCGAGGGTTGACAATCGAGGGTCCTCCAACACAAGAGACATCGTGTGAGGGAGGCATCTTGGGGGGTACGAGACCTTAACGTAGGGCTCATGGGTCTTCTCGAAGTTTGGAGGTGGGTTTCACCGCAGATGATCATAGGATTGGAGTCTTTCAGGAGCTAGTGGTTCATTGTGTGGAGGCTGAGTTGGTGAGGAAAGGAATGCCCCTTCCGGTGCCCCATGAAGTTTGCCTCTTGAAATGTTCGAGGGTAGGGACAACATGAAAATTGCCGAGCAGTGGGTTCACTTCTAGATGCTTGACTTGCATATGTGATTTGTTTGCACGAGACTAAGCTTGAAGTTTGGGACCCTTTTTCTTGGAGGTTGTTCTCATGGGTAAGACTCCGTGAGTTCAGGACAATTCCATCCGTATGGAATTCTTTTAGTATTGAGGTTGGGTGGAGTGGTGATATTCTGGAGTTTTTGGATGCTTTTGAGGCTTAGCACTTGACGTATGTTTTGTTGTTTCAAGGAGGATGACATTCAAACTTTTTCTCCTTGGTATATGACCCTACTTGTGCTTTTGCATGCTCGACCTTATGGGATGAGTGGCAGTTGCGCACTTTCGGTTCTCGGCCATTCCTTGGCTCGTGGGTTGTGTCTTCAATGTCACCTTGTTGGCTCCAGATGGGACTCAAGATTGGGATGACCAGTTACTCGATCGAGGTTTTGGACGCAACAAGCTCTTGTTACACTTGGTGTAATTCTTCATCGCCTTCGTTTATCGATAAGTTCCTTGGTTTTATTGATTATCTAGAGCCTTTTCATTTGGATGCAATGCTATCATTACCATGGTCTCACTCCGATCATACTGCTATATGTTGGAATTCTAGGGAGACTTGCCATATGGGTAGTCACTTACGATTCAAGTGCTCTTAGTTGATGGAGGGTTTTCGATACCATGTCGCTATCTGTTGGTGGTGTAGTTGGTCCTATGGATCTGCACCTCATGGTAAGGATGTGTACCTTGAGTCTCTATTTTAGATGCTAATGGTTTCAGGTTGGAAATCCGAGTTCATAGGGATGAGCAAAGGGTGTTGGCCTATGCATAAGTGGTTAGATCGGACTTGCTTGAGGACTTTAGAGAGCTGGTGGAGCAAGAAAGAGTCACAAGGTCAGAGCATCACAAGTTACTCTTGGAGGAGGATAAGAAGCATGAGATTGAGTAGAGGCAGCATTCTCTACGAACATAATTAATTGAGGGGGATGTGAACACCCGCATCTTCCATGTGATGGCTAGCAGTTGGAGGTAGCACAGCTTCATATGTTTTGTTGAGGCAAGGGGTGTGCATGTGGACGATGACGTGGCCATCGAGGTTGCCATTGTTGTAATATTCAACTGAATGGACTGAAAATTCGACATGATATTCTTGTTATGGGGGTGATCGAATAACATAAAATGCCATATTGATGCCGATATTGTATCAGTTCGCCCAAAAAAGGATTTATCAGGATATATCGTCGATATATCGTTGGAAATGTCGGAAGTGGCTAAAAATGACATTTTTTTGCCTTTTTTTTCCAGAAATTAAGATCATCCAAGATATTAAAACAAAAAATAACCTACAAATACACACTTATATCACACATATCGGTCATTTATACCCCATATATCACATATACCAGCCATTTTGAACATATCGGTGTTAATGTTGATTCCTGACTTATAGATATTGGAAATGGATTTCATTCACGTTTTTATAATATGAAATAACTTACAAATATATACTTAAATAACACATATAGTTCATCTACGATCCTTATATCATACGTATCGGTCATATCAAACATATCGCTGGTATTGTTAATTGTTAACCTATAGATATTAGAAATGAAGTTCGTCCAAGTTCTTAGAACACTAAATAACTTATAAATATACTTTTAGATCACACATATCGATTATCTATGACCCTTATATCGCATATATCGATCATATCGTTGTTACTGGTGATTGCTAACTTATGGATATCGGAAATGTAGTTCATCCAAGTTCTTATAACACTAAATAACTTACAAATATATACTTATATCACACATATCGATCATCTATGACCCTTATATGCGTTTTTTTACTAATTTTCCATCCAATCAGAGTATGAATATGTTTATATTTCCCTGAATTCTAACCATCTAATCCAAGTTGAAGAACCGTTGTATATAGCCCCTCCTGCCATACCATACCTCAACAAGACGAGGATCTCGCTGCCCGGTCAGCGAGCCTGGTGGGTGATGAACCTCTAATTTGCCTCAATTATAATGTCGTATTATTGCAATACATGAGGTAAATATGGATCTATCAAAAACCACACTTTCGAATATGTGGAAGTTATTTTTACTCGGTAAGTGTACCAAGGTCGAACACAAGGACACACCTCTTCGTTTATTTATCGAAAAATATTGCTTATGCAATGAAATGAGTATTAATTATATGCAAACAGAGAAATGATATACAAATATGTCGCGAATTAGTCAAATTATTGAGCAAGAAATATAGATCGATTTCAAATTCGAATTGAGCATTAACGATGATGAATGACATTTAAATCAAAGATCAGGGGACACTATAGATCCTAAAAAATTAGCTCCATTAATTAAGTGTCAATTCAAGGATTAAACTATGCCATTAAATAGAGAATAAAATAAGCTTCAAAATGAAATTGAAATCATTCAATTTGGACTTAAAATGCTCAAGATATGAAGAAAACAATGCTAGGGGCATAATTGTAATAAAAATGCATTAAAAATAAAGATAAATAATCACAAAAATGCCCTTGAAGGGTATTTTTTTCCATAAATGAAGCCAGAGGGGCCCTTCTGCAAAAATTCCTGAAGTGCGGGGGTATCCTTGTAATTTGTAAAAACTGATAGGGGTCTCTATGTAATTTACCCCATGCGCGCACGTGAGGCATGCGCCTCAGGACCTCATTGCAATTCCGAAGAAGGCCGATGGTTCATCTGTAAATGTCGCAGCTCCTCACGTGCATGGCACGCGAGGGACCAGGTTCGGAAGGCGGCGAGGCTTGGTTGATGATGTGGCAGTGTCTGGTGCTTCAAGGGGGGCTTGGTCGTCCGATCTTGCAAGTCCGGAATGGGCGACGTGGCTCCATCATGGTCATTGTATGCCCGCCGAGAGGCGCCATTCAACAACGCCTGTACTTCTTCCCCGCCGGAGGAGCGACAACGTAAATGGAGCTCCGACGAGGTCGCTAGTGTTCCTCCGAGCTCCCCCGAGGTAGTAAAAGGTCCGTGGTCCTCTGGCAAGGATGCCTATCTGTCGAAGATGCTCCCAGGTTATCTGATGACAACAGTCGACATCGCATCGTCGGAGATGCTGCTCGAGATTGGAGATGGTTAGTTGCATAATCGAAGCGTGTAGGTGCGAAGTGGGGTGGAATGAGGTCTTGTGCGAGTGAAGGAGTGGGAGACCTGGTCTCCGTCTCCCATTTTGCCATCCATCCATCCCCTACTTTCTGATATTTCTTCTACTTAAGAAGAAGGTGACACATTGAGTAGAGGGCTTTCGCCCTTTTACCCTCTCGGATGCTTTTTATCTCATTGTGATGGATGTCCTCGTTAATTGACTCCGAAGGGTTTTGGACTATATCTGACATTTCTCAGATGACGTTTATTCCGAGCAGACTCACGATGAAATTGGTGGTGATTGCTTCCAAGGTCATTGTGGACTAGAGGCGGATGGAGACCAAGGGTTTGCTTTAGGAAGTTGACTTTTCTAGAGTTTATGATTATGTGAGCCAAAAATTCTATTTTAGCATCACTTTCTCAATGTGGTTTTTTGGATGAATGGTTTTCATGGATGAAAAGTTATATGACGACGAGCTCTTATTGGTTTTGGTGCATGGGCAGTTAGAGCGGGCGCTTCTTTTAGCCTCACAGGGGATCAAGCGAGGATGTTCACTAGATCCATTGCTTTTCGTCTTAGCGGTAGACGTGCTCTCGCAAATGGCCTCTCGAGCAGTTGATAGGGAATTCTGCGATTGTTATCGGCCAGGTCATTTGTTGATTCCTACCTCTCACTATGTGGATGTCACTATTTTCTTTGTGAGGAGGGGTGCTATCTTAACAAAGGAGATCACTTCAACGTTGGAACTCTTTGATGTTGTCTTGAGCCTCAGGCTTAATGGAGATCAATGCATGTAGAGCCTCTTTGCCTTACCAGCATTGCACACTCCCGATCAACTATCTGGATTTGTCTTTGGTCAGTCGTCCACAGTGACAGTCCGATTGGTTTCCGTGGTGAAGAGGTTTGAGCGCAATTTGCGGGTGATGATGAGTGCCAATAGGACTAGGTTGTTTCATGGGTCTGACAATTCTTGCCAATAGTATGCCGCAGGGGCAGAGGAAGTTGACCACCTTTTCTTTTCCTGTCCTTGTTTGAGTGAAATCTGGGCAGAAGTTGGTCTTGATGGGTTCACTTTTTGAAGTACTTTCGCCTTCTGGGATTCTATCAACCATTTTGTGCAATTCTAATTCCTGTGGAGATCCATCGGTGACCTATTTTTGACGACCTAGCTGGCGATAAACGAGGTGATTTTCCCTAGTGAGAGTTTTAATGTAGAGAATGTACTCGAACATGTCACGATCCTAGGAGATTCTTGATCTTTATAATTCCGATATCTAAACATGTGGAAATACAATTTTTGGGTGCTCGTCTTTATTGCGTTACACCTTTTTTTTCTTTAAAAAAACTATGAAACTTGGAAGGGTTTTTTAACGGGAGAACTCACGAGTAAATTAGTTGTCTCATTCTAGTTGGGGTGGGAACATAAGGTGATTGCTATAGAGGAGTCAACAAACTTTAGCACACCGTCACTAGAAGACCTTGTATGCAATCTTCTATCCTATGAAACTAAGCTGGAGAATATGAAGAATGAAGGGGTAGAATTGAGAAGACACACTTATCTTTCATGCCTAGCCAAAGTGTAAAGGAAGATTTTATCGAGATAACACTGTAAACACATAATATTCAAGACTTTCCTCAAGAGGCAGAATAAGGAAAATGTTTCCAGTGGCATGTGAAAAATGATTGCCATAATTGAAGAACCACTTCAAATACGAGAAAAGTCCCAAGAAGAAAATGATGCAATCGACTTCGGACGACTCAAGTAGTAGTGAAAAAGAATAAGAATAAGAACGATGAGGAGGAGGGTGGGGTGGTGGAGCCCTTGGCTAGGCATCACGGCGAGATACTGATTGTTGGAAGAGATCCTGAAGTTGGGGGACATGAGAGGGGGGGGGGATTTGACAAAGATGGGGATGGAGATGACATCGACCGAGTACTGGGGGTGGGGGGCAGGAGAAGAGCATCTCTCGAAGAGAGGGAGCGAGGTTAGGGAGTACCATCAACTGGCGTGTCGGGGATGTTGATTGGCATGCAGTCCCTCATTGGAAGAAGTTGTGTGTGGGCCCATCGTGTTTTCTATGCGGGGTGCATGGCCATCGAGCGGTATCTTGCTCTTCGAAGGTTAGGTGTTTCTCCTGTGGGGACAGGGGTCATTGTCATGACACGTGCTCTTTGGCTCTTCACGATTTTCCAACTTTGAGGAGGCTTTCTTATTCATTCGACGTGACATCTTTGGGACTTGTTGCAAAAAAAAGCATCGATCATGTGCGGTCTTTCGTTTAGTGAAGTTGTTGGGTGGGTGTCCAGGTCAAGGGAGAGGCTATGAAAAGGGTTCCTCATAGGTCGATTGAGGATCTCATTTGTTGAGGTGAGGTGGAGACCATGACTCTTTTGGGAACATCCTTTATGGGTGACGTCAAGGTTGCAAAAGTCGGTAGTCGGTACTCGGTCGGTTGGTCACTGACTAAGGATTAATCGTCAGTCGGGCGACTAATCGGATTTAGTCGGACTTTAATCGACTTTGAATTTTATAATTATTTTAAATATATAACTCATTTTTATACATATATTTACATAGATTTTGTACATTTATATACTACCATAATAAAATAAAAGAAAATGTTGAATTTAAATAAAACATTAGGCATATTATACTAAGTTTGCTTATAAAAAAAGTAAAACATTAAAAAAATACGGTATCTCCGAGCGAAAATTGGTCGATTAGTGTACCTAGTCGGAATTAGTCGGTACTCGGTCGGCCACCCCACTGACTAGACTAGTCGGACCTACTAATCGGGCCAGTCGGGCGACTTTTACAACACTGGGTGACGTTGCTAGCTTAGAGGGGGAAGGGCTGGTGTTAGAGGTCTTTTGAGGGGTGAGATGAAGACATTGCTGGCGTGTGATTGGATGTCAAGGAAAGTGGAGCTGAGAGTTCCTCGTATGGTTAATGGTGAAATGGAGATGAAGAAGAAGGTGATGCACTTGAAAGCAATTCCTTTCCTCTCCCGCAATATTTGGTCATTGAAAGAAGCTTTTTGAGAGGTGAAAGAAGTGGTAGAAGTCAACACCGATGGAATGTTGTCCTATTCAGATTGCCGGAAGGGAGGGGAAGATGGCCTTCAAGCTTGTCGTGGAGGAGTGATGTTCTTCTCCACCACCAATGCTTGATTGCTGGACTTATGAGCTTGGACCGGTAGTGGGTGGAGGCGACATTGATTTGCCGGAGGTTTCGGTTGCAAGCTGGTAATGATAGGACAAAATTGCGACGGGATTAGGCTTAGATGTTGCGATTGGCAAGGAGTTCGTGCTTGTTTTAGGCAAAGTTAACATTGATTGCTAGAGTTCACGAGATGTGCTGGAGGCACTGTTGTAAAAGTCGGCTGACTAGTCGAATATGTAAGGTAACCGTTTGACTTTTGACCAATCAGACAATAATCGATCAATCGACTACTCGATCCGACTAGTCTACTGACTGGACCGACTAGTCGGTTGACTTTTTACAAAGAGATTCTATATTTTTTATTGGGTTTTTATCAGTTGTACCCCTCTGAGATATTGCTATATCAGTTATGGCCTTCCCTTTTTTGGAATATCAGCTGTGCCCCGTACTTCTTGTTGTTATACCACTTGTGCCCTTCGAGTTAGTTGTCGTCCATCCCAAATACAAACTGACGTTAACTTTGAGGACACAAGAGGAATTAAATTAAAAAAGAAGGGATTTTGGAGTTGAGAGAGAGATAGTTGAGAGAGAGAGAGAGACCTCCTCGCCCCGACCCATTCTCCAGGCAGAGCTCCAACTCCTCCTCGCGCCTCGGCAACGGCCTCCCCTCCCCATTCTCTCGGGGTCCTCCTCCGGCCTTCTCGAGGAGCAACAATATTGTCACCAACGAGGACGACGTTGGGAGGACCTCATTAGTCACTACAACTCCTATGGAGGTGACCTCATGGACGAGTTCCAGCTGCAGGAGCAGCTCTCCTTCCTCAACGACAACATCCCTGTCGGACCCAAGAATGAGCTCTTCTACCCGGACTTGGCGTCCGCGTGAAGGAGCCCCGGAGCGATCAGGGTGTTGTTCCCGTACAACATGGTGAATTGGGGCCATCACAGGAGGAGCTGGTTGCTTGCCGACCTATACTTGGTTTGGATGCTGTCGATGGGTTCGGATGAAAGCCATGTTTGTATTACGCCAGAGATTTCTACAAGAATGGGAGTAGCTGCAAGTTCTAACATGGGTTACCAGACGACGCCGCGACCTTTGGGGCAATGGCAGGGGACAAGAAGGACGATATGGTGGAGCAACAGTGTCACGAGCTTCTGCTAAGGTCTAAGAGCTAGAGGCTCGTTGGAGCTTCCAAGTTGATGGCTTCCTCTGTGACTTTCCCCTGCACAAACTCCGCCCTATCGCCAACGGGAGAGAAATGTAATTAGATGCAACATAGTCGAAAGAGAGATTCTAACATATTATCTTAACACACTTCCGTGATTGTTTTGGACGTCTATTCAATTGAATCGAATGAGGTTTCATTTTCTACGGGTAGTATCTTGATGGGGTAATTAGCCGAGGAACAACAACCTCTGCCTCGATTCATCCTTCACACCGGAGCATCTATAGATCTGCACCAACTTCGATATCCTATGATCGCCGTCTTTAGCCATCAACATCCTACATCAACCATCCATATGTGTGAGTGGTAGAAAGTATTGATTTGGGTGTTCCTTGTTTTGAAGTCCAGGTCCGGAGTTGACTTCTATTGATGATGTGTATTACCCTTCGTGGTATTCTTTCTTTCTCTCCAGGCGTTTCTTGAGATGGGAATGATACTGCTGCAGATGGTTGATGGTGATACTCTAGGATTTTGATAGGCACCAATGTAGTTTCTTTGCTCGTTGTGCTCCTGTTTGTGAGGTAGGGCGGCAAAGATATTGCTGTCATTTTGCATGTTTCTAAGACCTGCTGCGTTCCTACTCTGGGCGGGAGGAGGAGGAGGTCAGGGCAGAGGGGTTGAGGGAAAAGGAGGTCAAGGAAGTCATGATGGAGGGGTTGAGGGAGAAGGATGTCGAGGAACTCCAACCTGCTGGAGGAGAAGGTCTGGGTGGAAGGGTTGGGGATGGAGGTGATTGGACAATAATGCCCCTCTCAACCGCACCATGGTTTGAAAAAAACATGGTTAAGTTCAACTCTTTAACAGTTAAAGTAACGGAAGGGTACAAGTGATAGACCGACCAGAAGTCAGGGGTACAACGGATATTCCCCAAAATGGAGGGGCATAACTGATATTGCAATATCTCAGAGGGACACAATTAAAACGCCTTTTTTATTTTTATTCCTTTTTTAAAGCATACTCACTTTAAAGTCAAGTCGTTCAACTATTGAAGCCATCCACTTGCTGCGAAGAACAATGGAGATTTACATAGCTAAAGGGAAGATCCTCCGTATGATTTTTATTGATTTGGAGAAGGCTTATGATTCTGTCCCACATGAGATATTGTGGAGAGTTTTGGAGAAGAAACAAGACTTGTCCTATACATTAACCTCATTAATGATATGTATGATAGGGCTTCATCATGTAAGGATCTAGTCTGGGAAGACTGACTATTTTGACATCAACATTGGTTTGCATCAAGGTTCAGCTTTGAGTGCATTCCTTTTTACTTTGATTATGGATGAGTTGACTAGTCACATTCATGATGAGATACCTTGTTGTATGTTATTCGCTGATGATATTGTGTTGATTGATGAGACTAGAGATTGAGTAAATGAGAAGATTGATGTTAGGAGAAATACATTAGAGGTTGAATGATTTCGTATAAGTAGGGATAAAATTGAATATATGGAGTCCATTTTGATGGAAGCAATGGTGAATGAATCGAGGTGAAGATTGGTAACGATAACATTCAGAAGAAAGATTCTTTTAGATACTTGTGATCTATTTTGCAACGTGATGGGGAAATTGATGGATATGTTACTTATAGAATAAATGTAGGTTGGCTAAAGTGGAGAGGAACCTCTACTATTCTATGTGATAAGAAAATCTCTATGAATATCAAAGGAAAGTTTTACAAAGCAGCCGTAAGACCTGCTATGCTCTATGGATCTGAATGTTGGCTGTAAACCATTACCAGAAATTCAATTTGTAATCGCAGCATTCAATGTATATTTCTGAATAATCTAATTTTTTAATTATTCAACCATTTCATTTTATCAAGTTCAGCATTATCCAGATTAGTAAACATTTATATGTTTCGGTGCAACAACAAGATATGCAAAGAATGTCAGTTGTAGGAATGAAAATGCAAAAGGTGGATGTGTGGACATACATGTACATATCAGATTTAGAATGATGCAATCCGAAGGAAAGTGGGTTTATCTCTAATCGAAGATAAGATGCACGGAAATCGCTTAAGGTGATTTGGCCATTTGCTAAAGAAGTCGGATGATACACCCGTTAGGAGATATGGGTGTTGGGATGTTGAGCCAGCTAAGAGAGGGCAAGGAAGGCCCAAGAAGTGTTGGAATGAGACTATCCGAAGGGATATTAGTTTTTTAGATCTAAGTTCGAGAATGACCCAAGAGGGATATGAATGGAGGCAAAGAATCAATGTAGCCAACCACACTTAATGTAGGAAAAGGCTTTGTTGTTTTTGTTGTTAAAGCATACCTACTCTAATATATTTAATGTCTTATTTAAATTCAAATAAATTTTTATTTCATTATAATAGTATAGAAAATCCATGTTGAAAAGATTATGGGACAACTTCCTAAATAGTATTTTTTTAAAAAATACTATTTAGGAAATTGTCTCCAACAGTTTTACGCTGGCTGTCGACTACCTAACGCAACCCTCCTCATTTATGCCACTTATTGGAGACTAAATGTTTTCATATAAGTAGGGCTAAGACGGAATATGTGAAGTGCTCCTTTGATGGAAGCAATGGTGAAGGAATCGAGGTGAGGATTGATGACAATAACATTCAGAAGAGATTCTTTAGTTATAATGGGGAAATTGATGGAGACGTTACTAATAGAATAAATGCAGGTCGGCTAAAGTGGAGAGTAGCCTCAGCTGTCCTCTGTGATAAGAAAATTCTTCTCCAAGAGGTCTGGTGCTCCTTATATAGCCTCTCTACAACCTCCAAGTCCCACCACTGGACAATGTGGGACTAAACACTGGATGGGGTAAATGGATCTTCTCCAGGATCCATTTACCTTACTACAACTCAATAGGTGCACATAACAAATACTCCAACCGTTATAATAGAATAGAAAATGTAAAGATCACTGTAAATACCTAAGAATATACTACAACGTTGTATCGTCTTGATGTTGTGGCAGTCATTGAATGCATAAGAATATACAACCCAATACGTGCTTCATCGTGTGCTAGATGGTACACGGCTTACTTGACATTGTGGGAGTCCTTTTATGTGTGTTTGGGGTGGTTTCAACCATCGTCGTGAGTGTTGTGCGACTTGGTTCGTTGCAGGGGCTTTGTAGAAAGTGTCTTCTAATGTGCCGATACTTCCCTTGGGTATTGGGTTCGGTAGTGTTTTTCCATTTCTCCTATTTTTTATAAAAAAATTGAGGTGGACACCTGTGCATGTTTCCCCATCCATTCGAAGCCTTGCTCAAAAAATAAAATAAAATAAATAAGAACAAGCATGCGTGGGAACTTTTCCCACATGTCCACTAAGATCTCCATTTAAACAAACCATCTTATCTTTGTAGGATTCCTGCAAAGCCTTGTCTACCTCCTCTGAAAACTGCCTCTTCATTCTTTTTCAAGGCCAATTTGGAGTGCATATGCGCACATGGCAGTTCGGGTGTCTACTCCCGAAATCACTTTAAGCATCATACATACTCCGATCCCCAATTGACTTAGAGTGCGTTTGGTTGGTGGGTTTTCTGGGGGTTATCTGGGGGTGGATAACCCGTTTTTGTTTTAGTGTGTTTGGTTGGTGGGTTAAGGGTTGGGAGGGTTTGTGTGATGTGATTGTATTGGAATTTGAAAAAGTTGATAATTATTATGATATGATTGTATTGAAATTTGAAAAGGTGGGTAGTTGTTGTGATGTGATTGTATTGAAGTTTGGAATATTGAGTAGAAGTTGAGTATTTTATGAATTTTACATGATATGATGGTATAATATATAATTTTTTTGATGGGAAGGAGGTGGGTCCCACTAGTGGGTTAAAAAGGGGGGTTTTGGGGGGTTACCCACCCAAAGTGGGGGGTAACCCCCAATCCGAACGGGGTCTTAGGGATTAATTGTAGATTTGTTCAAAATCAGCATCTACTCATTTTTGTGTCTGTTTCACCTAAATGAATATGAAGTCGGATATAAAAAAAAATGAGTGGATAACATAGTTGTTATTTAGGAGATCTGAGCCCAAGAATGACCCAAAATAGATCTGAATAGAGGTAAAGAATCTAAGTAGTCAATCTGACTTAATGTGGGAAAAAGCTTTGTTGTTGTAGTTGTTATTTATGAGTTAATTAGGATTTTGCTGTATTTTTTATATTTCATTTTGTAGTCCAAACCCCTTTCTACTTCAACGTGTTAAAGGGGTCTTGAAAATTCAGATTTGAGTAACATCAATGTGGGATTTTCTCCGTCTTCTCTTTTCTTTCTTCCTCTTCCCTTGCTCATCTTCGTGCTTTCCTACCAAAAATTCTGCGCTACCTGCGTATCATCATTCCTTTATTTTCCAACCCTTTATATATTTCTTTCATCTTCAACTTTATTCTGCATCACTAAATCTCTTTACTTCTGTAGTGCTCTCTTTGAAGTCTGCATGTACAATGCCAACCTGTTGCGAGCTCTCCTTTCCTAAAAATCAGAATTTAAACCTGTTTTTTTCGATCTCTTTAGCATTTCTTTCTAGCATCTGCTAAAAATGGATGAGAAAAATGGGCATCAATGATTCCCAAGTGAGAGAATTGTGCAGTGGCAGACCCAAGATTTTAGGTTAGACGGGGCACCATGATATACAACACACAGGCTTTTTGTAAACTTTGGATACAATAAACAATATTATTTATTGTGGATTGAAAAAACAGTAATAATACAAATATATGATCTGAAGCTTATACAATCATGGATAACAAAAACATCAAGCACAAGCGAACATTGAAGAGCCACAATGGGGCCATTGATGGGTTGCAGAGTATATTACAACAGATGGGTTGGACGTCAGAAGTCTGTAATGAGGGCTGCAAGTTGCATATCATCCTGCGATACGAGAGCATGTGGTTTTTATCAGAGTGCAAGTGTTGAGGAATTACAGATGAGATGTGGGGTTGGCTCAGGAGGGCACATATCATAGAGGATTGTGGAGGCTTGAGCATTGGCACATTTCGTAGAAGATAGAGAATCGGTAGACAGAAAGCTGCAGGGGTGCTGTGGGGTTCAAGGTCCATGTAACATAGAGACTCAGATATCAAAATGATTTGTGGTGAGGGTGACGTTTGCCTCATGATGATCCATAAATCACGGAGGATTCCAATGTCCGTGTGTCACATTTGGATGCATGGTGCCGTAAAGCTTGGAGGGATGATAGAGGTCAAATGCTCGATCATTGTAGAGGGTAACAGAACATGGACTTAAAGGTATAAAATGTACTAAGCCTTCTCCCACTATAAGTAGGGTCGGCTACATGGATTCTTGCTCAAATCCATGTTGAAAGATTCGACTATTTTTTACGCTGGCCGTCGACTACCTAACACAATCCCTGCAAGAGTGGGATTTGAACCCTGGTCTTTTGTGTGGTAGACAGACTGTACTACCACTAGACCATTAAGTGGGTACATGGACTTAAAGGTATATGTCAGAAAATCTTAATGGCATTGGGTAAAGATGGAGCTTTCTGAGCTACATTACTGTTATGGGGAGGGCAGTCGGGGCTTAAGGTGATCTGCACAGTTGTGGAGAAGAATGGAGTGCTAGAGAGGGGAGGCATTGTAGGGCCATAAATTAAAGGATGAGGATTATGGGACGTATTGGGTTGGGAGGTTCAGAAGTTGTGGCGAGGCACATGCCCTCCTTTAAGGGAAACGTGTGTGTAAATGCTCACTATGCAGGTATGCAGACATTTTATTTTTTATGAATCTTACTTATGGAATATGTAATTGGTTTTGAAGGTTGTATAAGAGTTAACTTATTTTCTCTTTATTTTCTTTTGTTAGTTTATTGATTGTATTTGGTGAAGTTTGCCGCTATAATTTCTAGCATGAGATCCAAGCTTGAGTTGTTTTATCTGGATGTGCTTCTGAATATGATTAACAATGGCTGCCGTTCCTGCTGTAGGCCTATATGCTGATTTAGTTACAAGAGTAACAAATTTTCAAAATATGGACAAAGGACTCATGGTTTTAGCTGGTGATGTATTTGATGTACCCATTAGAAAGGATATAGTTCAGAGAGTTGTTCGATGGCAGCTAGCAAAGAGGCAACAGGTATTGATAACAATTGTCATTTCTCTTTTCAAAATTGAAGAGGCTGAGTCATTTAAGTGTTTACATTATAGCAATCTTCCGGCTACCAATCAAAGTGTAGCAAACATTTTCTCCTATTTAATTTAATTAGTCAACAAAATGCGCACACACAAAATACTGCCTAGGAATGAAAATAATGGGCTATAGTTTGATTTATCTGTATTTTTATAATCCTTATTTGCTTAATCAATTTTAGATATGTTAGAAATACACATATATAGGGTTAAATGGGGTTGCCCCCTACGGGGAGCTAACTTGGCTCCCCCGGCCCCATTTTTCCCATTTTTTTTATTTTTTGAAAATTTCTTCCGCGGATTTTCATCACTATATCTCTATATTATGTCATTCAAATTTCGTGCGAAACTCCTACACCCTCCATCCAGACGGGGTCGTTTTTAGCAATTCTGTTACCGTGAAAAAATGACTGATTGTATGGAGGCCGTAGGAGCCTCTGTTTCACACGAAATTTGAATCACATAATATAGGGATATAGTGATGAAATTTCACGGAAGAAATTTTCAAAAAAAATAAAAAAATGGGGGTAGGGGGAGCTAAGTTAGCCCCCCCCCCAATGGGCAGCCCCATTTAACTCATATATAATATTTAAGTATAACTCATAGAAGAGGATCGGCTATTTGAGTATACCTCTGATATTGATACTGTCATGGGAACTGGGGTGTGGTTGGTCCTCCTCCTGGTTTTTGTTTGCAGTCATTCTGGTATACGAGCCAACAGATGCTTCGGTTTGTGAAGAGATTTGTATGGAGCTGTGTGATGCTTGATAGTGGTTCCCCCACATTCCCTGAGTGGTGGGGGTGCCTCTAATATCACCCTTTTGGTCGAAGATTGCCCGGAGAATGGGGGGAGCAAGACCATATGCCGGTTGATTTTGGGACCTTGATTGGTGAACTTTAGATGGAGGTAACAGAAACTCTAAATTGCATATATATACTGAGAGAGGAACTCATCATCTAGAATCTAGATTGCACCTTGATCATTCTTTGGTCACTTCTGAGATGTTACAACACTTCATTTGGCCTTTGTATGAGCCTTGTCCATGTTCGGACTGCACACCACCAATATATGAATCCAACGAAGACTTGAATCCATCCATGTAGATCAAGTTTAACAGATCACGGTTGAAGGAGAAGACGGTTTTAGGATCCAGTGAGTGAATTTCGGTTCAGTCAGTTTGAGGGCTTTTGCCACCTTTTAAGTTGTTTCCAAGCTAGTTGTATTGGAAGGTGAAATGCTAGATTATAGAAAGTTTGTCGAGTTGCGGATGGTACATTGGAAAAAGGCGACACAAGTTGTATTCGATCATCTGGATTGAATGGACTCCAGTTCACTCAAGGGAGTTGAACTGAAGGAGTAAAAAGTCCAACATAAGGTTGCGTTGAAGGAAGACAAAAAGAAGTGGAATGGATATAGCACTCCAGGAAGATTCAGATAAAGGAGGAGGATTTCTTCTATGTTATGGCGAACGTAGTCAATAGATGGACCATATCCATTCCATTATTATGGATGATGTGACTACCTTGGATGCCGGAAAAGTGAGGAGAGTGGCGATCGAGCTCTTCATACGTTTCAGGAGGAGATGAAATATTATGTGTAGGCTATAGTCCGATATTGTGGTAGGAAATCTGAACAATGAAATGCAAGAGGACTTTTACTAGTTTTGAGGACTAGGAAGTAATGTATTTTATTGGTTATCCAGAACCTGGTTTAATCTAGATGTTATGGAGATAACTGAGGAATTCGAGTTGGGAACATGAGTTTTGATATACATAACATGGTCCTGAGTTTTATTCTATCGAAGGAGGTTGCACATAGAATGAAAGATTTTTAGATCAATTTTGTTGACAAATGCAATTTTGCTGATAGCAGTGAAGCTCATGGAGAATGGACTCCAAGAAGTCCTAGGGGACCTCATCAGCTTCGTATAGTCTGGTTTTATTCTTGATAGGCTCATTATGGATAGCTTGGTTATGACCTCTGATATGGTGGCAGATTGGTAAAGAAGACTGCCAAGCTTGTTATAGAAGGTTGGTTTCTCCAAGGCTTATGATTGTGCTGATTAGAGGTTCTTGTGGTACTCGCTTCACAAATCATGGTTGAGGACATGCACGATCCATGCTGAATTGTTGATTAATGGTCACCCAAAGGATGGTTTTTTCAAGCTGTAAGGGGGGGGGGTCAAACAAGGGTATCCTTTGGCTTCCTTACTTATTGTGATTGCAACTAACTTGTTTCCCATGATTATAGGTTGTGTAGTTTCCCTTTGTCCACTTGGCCGTCCTTAAAAGAATTGCCCCCCCCCCCCATCACGAGCAGTAGTAATAGCATCTCCTTCAATATCCAAAAGATAGACGATGACGTGATTAGAGCTAGTGAACTAGAGAGACAAGACATAACACCGTAGATCTTCTGCACCAACAGGTAAGGAAATCATCACCCTCACCCCAAATCTTTAGAATCCACCTCGTAAAAAAGACCATGTTCATCTCCTTAAGCCTCTGCACCCCCATACCTCAATAATAGATAATACGCTTGTTAAGTAACTAAATCCCAATCTACAAAGGGATAGGTTGACCCTCTCTCTCATGATTGAACCTAGAAAACATTGTACTGTAAACTCCAGTCGAATTCACATCCAACATGAAGTAGGTGAATACAAACAACAACAAAGCCTTCTCCCACAATTAAGTAGGGTCGGCTACATGGATTCTTCGCCTCCATTCAGATCAATCTTGGGTCAATCTCAGGCTTATATCCAAAAAACTAAGATTCCTTCGTATAGTCCCTTTCCAACGCTTCTTGGGCCGTCCTCGCTCTCTCTTAGCCGGCTCAACATCCCAACATTCACATCTCCTAACTGGTGCATCAACTGACATTTTTTGCAAATGACCAAACCATCTTAAGCGGTTTTCTTGCATCTTATCCTCGATCGGAGCTACACCAACTTTCTTTCTGATTGCATCATTCTGAATCCGATCTTTACGTGTGTGTCCACACATCTACCTTAGCATTTTCATTTCTGCTACAATCATTCTCTGCACACGTTTATGATCCACATGAAGTAGGTGAATGATGAGAAAAAAACATGGATAATAGTACCTTAAGAGGCACTAGTCCGCCCCCTTCGATATACAAGTAACCTTCTAACTAGCCAACTGCTCAAGGTTCTTCACCAACTACATCTAGGTAGCCTGCTTAATCCATGAGAGGGATACCATGACCCTCTCCCTCTCTCATAGATGGGATATACTTATCATCATGGTTCGTTGAGGTGGTGTCTTTAGATGAAAATGATCTTGTATGGACCTTTTGATCCATCGTGGAGATTTTTTCAATCACTTCTTTTTCTCAACTGAGTTTTAATTGGCTTCAGTGAAATCTCTGCCTTAGACAAGGTCTAATTATATTTCTATGCAGGGATGTAAAAAACTGCCTAAACGGTCGTTTAAACGACTGTTTACGCGTATGCGGACTTGGACCACACCGACTATGCCAGTCTGGCACATATGTGGTCAGTCCACTTCATCAGTGTCAAATGACTTTTTAAACGCCTTTTAAACCTTGTTTTTTACAGCAACCCTTCAATCGTTCCTTTTGTTGTTTATCTTCATAAATCGAAATCGAGATTCCAAACCTTATAGATTCTACTTGTTTATGCTATCTATTTTAACAATTGATAGAAAAAAATCATTGAATATGACAATATTTGATACGAATTGTGAATATGTGATTATATTTGGGATTTTTACACCCATAACCCTGATTAGTTTCGTAATTACAATCATAACCCCACATAATTGTGAATTACACCCAAGACCCTGAATAATCCTTAACTCTTACATCCATAATCCTGTGTTAATTTTCATCCAATTTCCGTTAAAGATGACAATAATCGTCAAATATTTTATATTTTATACCCTTTAATTTCTCAATATTTACAAATGAGATCACCTTTTCCTCCTCCAGCATCCATCTTCTTCAACATCATCTTCCAGCACCAACCTCTTCCTCCCCTCCCTCCCTCCACCGATACCCGCGTCGAAGCCCCCACATGGAAGCAACCGCGTTGAAGCTCCCTCCCCCCAAGCCGCGTTCCCTTCGCCGTCGGATCCTGCTTTCGAAGCCCCCCCTGACCTGCACTCGTATCGAAGCCCCATCACCCCAGGCTGTGCCCCCTCCGCCGCCGCTCGCATCAAAGCCCCCTGCCCCAAATCGCGTCTCCTCCGCCACCCGCGTCGAAGCCCCCTCCCCCAGGTTGTGTCCCGTTCGCCACCCGCGTCGACCCCCCACCCCCCGCTTGGAAGCACATGTGTCGAAGCCCCCTCCCTCTAGGCCGCTGCCGTCACCTGCTTTCGAAGCAACTCGCATCGAAGCCACCTCTCCCATGCCGCATCCCCTCAGCTGCCGTCGCTCGCTTTCGAAGCCTCCCTGCACCTGTGTCGTAGCCCCCTCCCCCAGGCTGCATCCCCTCCGTCGCCATACCTGCCCGTAAAAGCCCCCTGCTCCTACGTCGTAGCCCCCTCCCCCAGGCTGCATCCCCTCCGTCGCCATACCTGCCCGTTCGTTCCTCTGCTCCTGCCTCCGATGCTCTGTTGATGCCCCACCCCACCCTTTGTCAAGCACCCATCAAAGGCCCCCTGCCAACCACCACCAACAAGATTACCCCCCCTCCCCCCAAATCGACCTGCAACGAAGGTCCCTCCCGGCCAGCCTGCTTCAATTTTTTCCCTTTTCTTTTTTTGGGTAGTCCTAGTCGTTAGACGTAGATTGGTTATATTAACTCACTCATATGGTTGAGTTAACGTAATAAACTAACGGATGGCTATGGGCGTGAGACGGAGTGAGTATCCAGGGTTTCTCGTGTATTTCACGATTACGTAGGGTTATGATTGTAATTACAAAATTATTCAGGGTTATGGGTGTAAAATACCATTATATTTTATTTATTTATATTTACTATTAATTATATTTATGTAAATATTTTTTATTATTTAAAATACAAAACCGCATAACACGTTTAAACTCCCGCATACATTTTAAACGGTAATCAGTGACCCTACCGACTTAATGCCACATACCACTTTTTGCAACCTTGCTTCTATGGTTTAGAATTATGCGGCGGATTTATAACCATCTTATACTTCAAGTTTGAGCGTTCATAATTGTTGGAAGTTGGAAGATGGGTTGTGGCTAAGACTTGGTCTACACGATATTTTAAGGGATTAATTGAAATTTGGGCCATTGGAAGGGTGAGAGTATTATGTCAGGAACAAGAGGGCTATCTAAAGTATATGTGGTTGCAAAGAATGCAACAAAGTACTTCGTCGAGCACTCCATGGCTTGAGATAATGATAAGCCAGAAGAGATACTGCCTTACCATGCTATAGTGGAGACGATGATTTAGATAATCTTGGTTAAATTACGGGATGTGAGTACGGGTTTTTTTCCACACCACGGTGAGTTGAAGGAGGGAATTCATTCATTCCATTAAGGTAGGTGACATCTTTGGTTGGGTGATTGTGAGGTGCAGAGGGCTGTTGCTCATCGTTTTTGGTTGTCTGATTGGAGAGATGGATACTGGTTGGTGTTGGTCGCAATATGGTGCAATTAGATTGCGGGATGTTATAAGAACACCCCACTTGGGGCTATCTCTATATACGAGTAAACTTAGTCAAGATGATTAACTACCTTTATTAGCTAAGAGAAAGAGGAAATTGGATAGGTTGAAGGCTACATGCTTGTGGGGAGGGGTGGTGGGGGAAGTCCGTGCCTTCAATGATTCATGTGTTTTCTTGTCTGTGCATAAGCTAAATGTGGGGTCTGACTCGCCTTGAGTCCGTGATGAGATGTTTCCTTTGGTCTAGTTTTGGTCAAAGTTCCCACGACAGTTCTCTCGTATATTGTGAGCAATTTTAGGTATTGAAACTAAATGAGATGCGTTAGAGTATGCATTTATATGTGTAGTTTGGTTTCGTTTTTTTTTGACGCTCAAAAAAGGGGGAAGCACTCAGTGGTGTTCGCCCCAATTTATTAAAAGTAAAGAAGGGAGTACTTACAGGATGTAAGAAGAAAAAAGAAGACGAGTGGCAATAGGTATCCAAAAAAGAGATACCCCCCAAACACCCGATACAACGCTACCCGGAAGACCAATCTTGACAAAATCGATACGCCGAGATACAAATGTTTTCCTTGTAGAACCGCTGCCGAGCAAAAAGAGCCGCGTTTCTTCCCAACCAAATGCTCCAAAGACGCGCAATCAGGATCATCAGGTCCGCCCTTGAACGATTCCTGGCGTTAATCAAACTGTCGCATAAAGCACCAAAACTGGAGATATTCAGCCACCCCAAGTCGTCCCAGATGGCACGAACATGGTCACAATGGAAGAAGAGGTGCCCGCTGGATTCCACCTCCGAGCCGCAAAGCCCGCACAATTGCGAGACATTATGAAACATCATAGCACAACGATCGCGAGTAAGCAGCCGACCACGCCCAAGAAGCCACAGAAAAATGCCAACCCGTTCCGGCAATTTGAGACTCCAAATGAACTTGCAATGATTCAGCAGGGTCGCATCGACCCCCACGGTGCTGGGAAGAAGAGCAAAGTATGCCTTCCGCAACGAGAAAGAATCCTCCTTCCAGGCGAAGTGATCCCGCCCCCAGTGGGCATGGGAGCATCAGAAAGGAGAGTCATCAAGGACGTGAAGTCGAGCAGACGCTGATCCGATAAATTAGCAATGAAAAGAGGGCACCAGCAACCATCGGCCCAGCAAGAGGCCACGGTGGCGAATTTGTCGGCCACCAGCGCAAAGAGGCGAGGAAACAAAGATTGCAAAGCTCCTCTCCCGGACCAATCATCGGACCAAAAGCGGAAAGAACTCCCATCACCCAGAATAGGTTTGAATAAAGATCTGTTGTGAACAAAAGCGGACAAAACACCGCGCCAAAAAGGGGAAAAGTGTCCCTCGGGACGCCCCCGTGAGGCGGAAATTAAATCAATCCCCGCCGCCTCCCGAAGGCACCTCAGCATGAAATTATCATCCCTGCCCACACCTTCGCCGCCCACTTGAGAAGCATAGCCTCGTGCACCACCTCCAGCCGCCTGACTCCCAAGCCTCCATCGCGCTTCGGCCGCGATACAACCTCCCAGCCGACCAAATGGACCCCCCTTCTCCCATCGCCCTTCTTACCCCAAAGAAAACCCCACATACACTTTTCCAAGCGCTCACGAACCCCCTTCGGCATGCCACGCACGGACAGGAAATAAATAGGAATAGAGGAGAGCACGGATTTAAGAAGAACTAACCGACCCCCCCTGGAGAGAAGCGCCGCGCGCCAACCAGCCAGACGGGCCTCCATCTTCTCCACCACCTTCCGGCAATCACGAAGCCGAGCACGGCCAACCGAGAGAGGCAAACCAAGGTACTCCAGGGGGAGGCCGCACGGGGAAGAGCCCAAAGCACGAGCACAATCCACAGCCTCCACCTGCGGCATAGCAAACGGAACGACTTTTGATTTGTTCCCATTGATGCAGAGCCCCGACATCTCACAGAATAGTTGGAGCGTAGTGGCCATCCCCAAGGCATTAGCCCGGCCGCCCTCGATAAAGCATAAGGTGTCGTCAGCGAACTGTATAATAGGAACATGATACGCACCCAAAGAACATCCGCGGGTAAGACCGGCCTCAGCAACCCCATCAATCATCCGCGGTAAGACATCCACTGCCAAAACAAAGAGAAGGGGAGCAAGGGGGCACCCTTGGCGAACCCCCCTGCGAGGCTGGAACATCCCTCCAGCCGGCCGCCCACTTAAAGAAACGAAGAAAGAGACGGTGGATACACACCGCCGAACCCAAGAGATCCAAATCGGGGGGAAGCCCCGCCGCTTTATTACCGACCATAAGAAGCGCCAATTCAGAGAATCATATGCCTTTGCAAAGTCAATTTTCCACAGCAGTCCCTTCGTCGCATTACGGTGCCGAACATCGACGATCTCAGAGGCGACCGCATAGCATTCAGAGATTTGCCTCCCTTAAACGAAGGCAGCTTGAGAAGGCGAGATGAGCGAGTCGAGGAGTGGCGCAAGCCTTCGAGCGAGAGCCTTAGCAATGATTAAGTAGATGCCATTAGAAATAGAAATTGGCTGGAAATCCTCAATACGGTTGGCCGTAGGGGACTTGGGGATAAGAACAATATTAGCCCTGTTGATTTTGTTGAAGCCCCTGTTCCCCTCACAAAATTCGAGGGCAACATCCAAGACGTCATTTGCAAGCATGTCCCAAAAATCCCGATAGAAAGATATAGGGAAGCCATCGGGCCCAGGGGCAGCATCGACGTTGAGGTCCCAGGCCGCCCCTTTGAGCTCCTCCAGCGATAAAGGTCGAGAAATCGACGCCGCATCCAAAGGCGCAAGAACGGAGGCCCCACGGCCCGTCCACCGCCACGACCGAGAAGGCTGACGGTCAAAGAAATTCTTGAAGTAAGTTCCCAAGGCCACGCCTAACTCCTTCTCCCCCTGAACAAGAGAACCATCGACCAAAAGGGAAGAGACGGTATTTGCACGTTTTCGAGCACTGGCGACCCGATGGAAGAAGGCGGTGTTCGCATCCCCATGTTTGATCCATCGCAAGCGCGATCGCTGACGCCACTCAATAGACCTCTTCCTGTCCTCCATCGAGACCACCTGCAACGCCGAAGCACGAATGGCCAATTCCGCGGGCGATAACTCCCGCTCGTTCTCTGAACGATCCAGGCGAAGAATGATGTCATCAGCCTCGTTACGGGCTATTAAGCGAGCCTGCCGAGTATTAATTTTAAAAGACGCCAGAAGTCGGCGAATGGATGAAAGTTTTTGATCGAACCGATGAGCAGCACTGCCGGCATATATAGATTGAGACCAATGATTTCGCACAATGTCCTTGAAGTTTGGTTCCAGCAACCAACTCCGTTCATAGCGGAAGTGGCCACGAGGGCGAAAGGATTCACCAGAATCCCAGAGAATGGGGCTATGATCAGAGAAAGAACGCGGCCGAGAGCAAACCGAGCACAGAGGGAAGAGCTCCATCATCCGACCATTCGCCATTGGATATTGTAATTCTAACATTGGATTCTGGTCATTCTGTCATCTCTCATCGTAACCCTAATCCTAGTTTCCCACCTATAGAAGGAGCCCTAGTGTTTTCTCATTGTGAATCAAATCATTCTATTCAACTTAGTATCCAACATCACCCCAAGCACGACTCGTTCACGCCTCCCAAAGTTATTACAACGTCTTCCCTTATGGAGAATCCCTACCCCACCATTGTTCTCCAACCTCCCCCCCCCCCCAAAAAAAACTAGTGGGTCCAACCACCCATCATTGCCCGTCAAACAATCCTTTTTTTTCCGCAAGCCATCCTTTGCGTCCCTCCAGATAACCCACTGCCCTAAACCATCTCCAAGCAAATTCTATATAACTAGACATAATTACACCACTATTTCTTTAATCCTACATAGCTTATTGTGGGACTTTGGTGGGTTAGCGAGGCTATATAAAGAGCTCCACACCCTAAACCATCTCCAAGCAAATTCTATATAACTAGACATAATTACACCACTATTTCTTTAATCCTACATAGCTTATTGTGGGACTTTGGTGTGTTAGCGAGGCTATATAAAGAGCTCCACACCCCTTGTAATCTCTGAGAAACATAATGCAACAACTAGTCTTTTTGAGGTTTTTTCCTGTGGTTTCTTCCCAATACTTAAGGATTAGGGTTCCACGTAAAACTATGTTTGTTCAAGTTACATGGATGGTAGTTACACAGATGCCTAGCTTGTCGCATCTTAAGAAAGCGACTGAACAACACCATCAACATATCCTCAATCATTGTTGACGCATAACTTTTTTTGTAGAGAGCTGATCTGGGGCGATGGTAGCCACAAGGCAATGCAAGTAACTTTATGATGTAAGAAGCAATGCTGAGGATGAACATGAGAAGAAGGGGTTGCGAAGCAAGCTCATGCATCGATGGCATCTTGGCAAGTTGGGGTGGCGATGGGTTCTTCCAAACCCTAGCATGTCATGAGGAAGAAGCATATGAAGAGGACGATGCATCTTCAAGACCAGAGCCCATAGTGGGCTTTGGTTCTCATTTAAATTATCCCAACAAGAGGTTGTTACAATTCTTAAAATTTTTTACTCTATTAAGGCCTGGTACCACTTCAATGGTTTGGTGGTATTGCGGTGTGCCTACCACCCAAATGACCTGGGATCCAAATCCCTCCTTTTGGGAATTGTGTTAGGTAATCTACATCCAACGTAAAAACTAGCCTTTCAATATGGATTTGAGCAAGAATTCATGTAATGTAACTGACCCTGCCTAAAGTGGGAGAAGGTTGTCATTTTTAAGGCTGGGAACTGATCTTGCTCCATTTTGGCTAACTGGGCCACAATTGCTATAATTATTTTTGGCAAAAGAAGAGGAGAGTAAACGAAATAAAATTGAATGAAACAAATAAAACTGTAAATAACAAAATTTGCAGAGATCCAATAAGAGAGAGGGGAGGTTTGTTTTAAGAAAGCATAAGCCTTAAGTGGCCTTCATTTTTTATATGTTTGGGCCTGTAGGGTCTGTTGGATTAAAAAATGAAGGTTGTTTGAAAAAAGAGATCTCCTCGAAAATATTGTAAAAAATGGCAAAGCCTTTTCCGACTTTAAGTAGGGTCAGCTACATGGATTCTTGCTCAAATTCATGTTGAAAGATCCAACCATTTTTTCCGCTAGTTGTCGGCTATCTAAAGCAACCACTACAAGGAGTGATTTGAACCTTGGTCTTTTGGGTGGTAGGTACACTGCGCTACCACTAGACTATTGAAGTGGGTACGGAAAATCTGTGATAGTTAAAAAAAGGACTCCATTAAAAAAAGGACGATGGTACCAAAAAAAGAAGGGTATGATTTGAAAAACCGAGGAGAAGAAGAAAGAAAAAGAAGAAAATGAGAAATTTTCTGCCCATTTGTTCTCCCAACTTGATCATTTATCCTTATGTTTCTGACAAGTATGGGAGAAAGAGGGAGTTAGCATATGATTACCTAACAAATGCTCGTTTGCCATCATCTTCTATTTGTCTCCCCCATAACTAGATCTCATCTTCGAGGTTTCTATGTGAGAATCCTCTTCTCGATGTCCCTATATGAGAGAAACTCACTCTTTGAGGTCCTCACATGTATGTTCTCCCCTTCTCAACATTTCCATATAGGAGGGGCCTACTCTCAAAATTTTTGTATGGGAGAGGATCACTCCACTTTTGATGCTCGATATCAACTACATCGGATAGATTTCTACTACATCATCTTATGCTGCCCTTTAATTGGTTACATGAAGAGTGACATTCCAACTCATTTATTGCCTAACAAACGTCTTCATCGATCATCCTTTCTTGGCACGAATCTCCACCCAATGGTAGCTCCTTCGCTCTGGTGTCCTCTAAATTCCTTAGAAGATACATCGTATGAAGATATGTTGAATATTTATTTTGTAACAAGTTGTAACATTCTAAGCTCCAGCTTGAGGGGGAGTGTTAGAGTATGTGTTTAGATGGATACTTGGATTTTACTTAGATTAAGTTACACAATTCTTTCTTTAGTCCCACATTGCTTATGGTGAGACTTGTTGTGCTGGTAGGGCTATGTAAAGAGCCACA
The DNA here is from genome assembly GCA_037367405.1 of Ottelia alismoides. NCBI lineage: Eukaryota > Viridiplantae > Streptophyta > Magnoliopsida > Alismatales > Hydrocharitaceae > Ottelia > Ottelia alismoides. Next base: position 1,395,719 of record JAZKJV010000322.1, read on the forward strand.
CCCTCCTCGTAATCTATTGAGAGATATCAAGCAATAGCTATCCTTTGAGGCTTTCTCTTGTGGTTTCAACCTGCTCTTGGGGAGTGGAATTCCTTGTAAAATTATGTCTTTTTACGTTCTTGATGTTGTTCTTTATTTTATATAATTTCACATTAGGGAGTAGGGCCAGACTCACCTTGAGTCCATAATCAGACGTTTCTTTTGATCCGGTTTTGGTTAAAGTTCCCTCGATCATACTTCTCTCATATATTTGGGGCAGTTTTGGGTTGAAACTCAATGAGAAGAATAAGTTGCAGCCTGTGAAATGTGAGGTGAGAATTTGGAAAGAGAGCGACAATGTGTTATGCCTTCTACACTTTTGTAATAGTCGGTCCGACTATGGGCGGACTATTCGATCCGACTATTTTGTAACTATTGGTTAATTGCTGAATATATATTGTTTTAGTTTGTTATCCTCAATGGTTCTTCTCATAAAGGATATGTATGATATGGCCTTATATTGTGTAAGGATCCAATCTGTGAAGGCCGACTATTTTGACATCAACATTGGTTTACATGAAGGTTCAACTCTGAGTCCATTTCTTTTTACTTTGACTATGGACGAGTTGACAAGTCACATTCATGATGAGATACCTTGGTGTATGTTATTTGCTGATGATATTGTGTTAATTGATGAGACTAGAGATGAAGTAAATGAGAAGCTTGAGGTATGGAGCAAGATACCGGATTTCATGAAATTTTGCCGAAATTTCGGTTTCGACAAGGAACTGAAATTTCGAGCGAAATGGCGATATGAGGACAGTTTTCGGTCATTTCTCCACAAATGATGATCGATATGGGCGAAATGTCATCGAAATGTTGTATCGACGTGGTATCGATACGATATCCGAAACTGATATTTAAACCCTTGATCCAGCGACATGCATTGGAGACTAAAGGATTTCGTATAAGTAGGGTTAATACTGAATATATCGAGTGCACCTTTGACGGAAGCAATGGTGAAGGAATTGAGGTGAAGATTGGTGACGATAACATTCGGAATAGAGATTCTTTTAGATACCTAGGATCAAGGCCTTAAATTTTGGTTTCGGTCACCATTTCGGTGATTGACCGAAACGGAAATTCGATAGAATTTCGGTCGAAATTCAACAGAAATTTCGGCAATTTCGGTCATTTTTTTGTACTAGGGCCCCTATATTTCGGTCATTTCGGCCATTTCGGTCGAATTCTGATTTCGACTGGATATTGATATTCGACAGAAATTCAACTGAATTTCGCTGAAATTTGAGGCTATGCCTAGGATCTATTTTGCAACATGATGGGAAAATTGACGGAGACTAATAGAATAATGCAGGCTGGCTAAAGTGGAGAGGAGCATCTGGTGTTCTCCGTGATAAGAAAATTCCTTTAAAAATCAAAGGAAAGTTTTACAAAGCAACCGTGAGACCTGCTATGATCTATGGATATGAATGTTGGCCTGTGAACCATAGACATGTGCAGAGAATGACTGTAGCAGAAATGAAAATGTTAAGGTGGATGTGTGGACACATACTTAAAGATAGGATTCAGAATGATGCAATACGAAAGAAAGCTGGTGTAGCCAGTGTTGCAGAAGACGGTATTCGGTATTCAGTCGGAGGGGTCACTGAATAGAGAATAATCGGTATTCGGGTGACTATTCGGAATTATTCGGTTTTGTATTTTTTTAATTATTTTAATATATATAATATTCAAGGAAATAGTCTTCTATAATTACATTAATATATATTCATTCCATCCATGATTATACTTAAGTTTTTATTAAAAGAGATGTTTTAATTTCAATTTTATGAGATAAGAGTTAAATGAACTATGTAATCTAAATAAATTGTGACAACAAAGAAATTTAAGAACCAAATGTTAGCAACATCATACATGCTAGAATGTTCAAAAGCACAAAAGCACAAACATAGTATGTTTAACATAATACATCAAACATCACAAAATAACATAACATGCTAAATGTAAAAACAAGTGCTACTAATCATCATCATCATCCAAAGGAACATCATCATCTTCTTCTTCATCATCTTCATCGTCTATCTCTTCTTCAAAAATGAATTCTTCATCTTCCTCAGGTATCGGCATTGCACTTGAGCTTGAACTAGAAGCTCCACCTCTATTGCTTCTTCGTGGTTGTAAGATATCTTCAGCACCAGATGCATGTGCAACTGCACCCCATGTTAAACCTGAACCAGGATAAACCTCATCATCTTCAGCTTGCTCCCCACCAATCCATTCATTCATGTGAGTGCGATCTTTTGAAGAAATTGGGTCCCGTGATTGGTCTTGTCGACGTTCCTTAAGATTAGCATTAAATCGCACATAAACAAGATCATTTAGCCTCTTAGCGTCCAGCCTGTTCCTTTTCTTTGTATGAATCTGAAAAATAAAGTTGCATACCAATTGAATGTATATATATAATCCTACACTTCAAATAAATAGGTCGATAGATATATTACCGACTCAAATGTACTCCAATTTCGCTCTCATCCAGAGGATCAGGAAGTCAAACTCAGAATCTTGACAGCCATAGCTTGCAAATGGGGTGTTTCAGTCCCATGAATAGACCACCAGGAAGCTGTTCAAGCATGTTACGTTTAAAAACCCAATATATGACTGATTCTATTCAAGTAGTACATTATGCTAACAAATATAATACCTGGGTCAGAATGTCCATCATTTACCATCCTTTGTCTCACTGCCAATGGCTTACCAAACAATCCTTGAGCTAGTTTATATGCAGTTAACTCCTTTCTCGTGATGATGTCTTGAACATCCAAATCTGGATAAAACTTTTCCATGCAATTCATAAATCCATTCTTCACAACAACATTTGTATTGAACATGCTACAATCATTGTAGAAGAAGTACGGGTTCAAGAAATATGCAGTGAGGTGCAATGGGGTATCAAGCCTTCCTTTTGTTTTAGAGACAATTGCATCAACAAATGGTTTATAAGATGACTCCAAACCATTAAAAGATGACATTATCTCTTGCTTAGCTTGTTCAAGGCCGCCATATACAAAGCCCATGGATGGCTTGCGATCTGCATCAACAACACGTAGGAAATGAACCAATGGTGTAAACACTTTAATTGCAAGTGTAATTTGGTTCCAAAATGTCGGGCTCAAGACTATAGATGATACTTCCTGCCCTTTTCTTGTCCTTGACCATTTCAAAGCTCTCCATTCATCTGAAGAGAACATCAACCGCAATTTGTCTTTTTTTTCCAAAATGCTTTCCAAAGTTAAAAATGTTGTTGCAAATCTAGTTTGCCCCGGTCTTGCAATGTCTCTCTTCTTTGTGAACATCCGCATCAAGCTTAAAGTTTTCGTATGACCATATATAAAAACTGTGAGTGTCCTTGCCTTTGTAATTGCACTTTTGATCCTTGGTTCTTTGCTAATTTCTTCCAATGCAAGATCAATAGAATGAGCAGCACATGATGTCCACCATATATGTGGATACTTTGTTTGCAACAATCTTCCAGCTGCAACATTTGCGGAAGCATTATCAGCAACAACTTGTACAACGTAATCGACCCCAACTTCTTTGATACATTGATCAACTGATTGGAAGATATACTCCGCAGTATGTGCATCTTCTGATGCATCCATGGACTTTAAAAATGAAGTCCCAAGAGAACAGTTGACACAAAAATTCATGAGACTTCTTCCACGAATGTCTGTCCATGCATCAGTCATTATCGAACAACCTGTTGATTTCCACATCTCTCGGTGGCAATTCAACTCATCCGAGACTCTTTTCACCGCATTCTTCAAATATGGACCGCTTATTTCATGCCTTGTAGGAGGTTTAAGGCCAGGACCGTATTGCCCAACTGCCTCGAGCAACTTCCAAAATGATTTAATTGTTAGTGCATGAAATGGAATCGATGCCATATATGCCCAATCACATATGTAAGAGACGACTCTTTCTCGATGATCCTTAGCAAATGCATCTTTAATTGTCATTTGGCGCGTGGGTCCGTGGCTTCCCATGTCCTCACCAACTGATTCAGATAATTGAGGTCGTTTATCTATTGCTCCTGATCCAACATCACTCATGATGTCTACTTCTCTTCAGATTTCATCAATTTCTTTTGCTTTTTGTACCTTCTTCTTCATCAGTTCATCTAAATATGCAGACATCTGCTTCTTTGTTTCTTCATCAACTTTTGGACATGGAACGATATTCCCCCTTCTGTGTGCAAGGTGTTGCTTAAATCTGAATATTCCTCCCTTCAACACCTTCTTGCAGAGTCTACAAACAACAATATTTGCATCTGACGGTTTTTGAAGATAACCGAATTGCCAAGCGGGATCATTCGATCCCGGTGGCGTATAAAATGTTGTGTCACTATCGGACCCAATATTAGAACGTGCAGCCATTTCTACAATTCACAAATAAAAAAATCAATTCATGTATCAGTATAACATAAATAAAATAACTTCTGAAATAAAATAACATATTCATTCATATGTCTTCTATAGATTTTGATATCTGATATCTGTATCAGTGTTCGATTTGAAACTGATAAGGATATAGATATTGCATTGATACGTACAAATACATGTATCCGTATATCAGTTTTAATATATAGTGACATTTGCAAATTTATTCATTAATTTATATAACAAAAGCTGATGCTTATCTGTTTTATATATGCAACTGTTGTTAAGAATATGGTGAAATTCACGTAAACTCATCTTTCGATTTAATTAATTTCTGATTATATGTTTGAGTAGTCATGCTTTTACCTCTCAAACGATTAACTGTGTATATGCTACATCGAATCTAAGGATTGGCATAGTAAATGTATGTAATAATCTTATCTGATAAAGGTATCCAAATAATAGCACCTATAAAGAAACCTGTTTCAATTCATTAATCCAACACCCTTTAGCAGACCGAACTTGAAACACATTTCTGCACTGGATCTAATTTAATCAATGCATCTTATGATGATTTTGTTCTTTAGCTATGTTAATTTGTAACTTTTTGGAAATAAAAGTTAAAACCATGTATGCATATAAAATAACTAATGAAAAAAATGTATTAAGATGTATAAAATAACTTCTGAAATAAAAAAAAACATTTACCAACGATCAGGGGATGAACGGCGATGAACGGCCGCTCGTTGGAGGCTGATCACGGGATGAACGGCGATGGCGTTCGAAAGGAGTTGTCGTCGGAGCTTGTTGAAGCTCCGAGCTTGGCCGCAACCCGCGAGAACACCGGCGCGGCAGGCGTGGGACTTCCGTATTTCGCTTGCAGACGGTTTGGGATTTTGGGTTAGGGCATATCAAAAGTCGAAACGGTAGGGTTTGAGTACTGGGTTTGGGTTTCATACGCGGGTCGGATCTGTAAAGTAAACGGATCTGACCGACATTCCTTAGAAGCCCACTCGGCCGATTATGCGCCCGACTATCCCGATTAGTCGGGCCGCGTAGTCGGTTTACCGAATAATGGCCGAATATGCTCTATTCTAATCGGTGTACCCCCCGCACCGCTTATTCGGTCCGACTATTCGGTATAGTCGGCCGAATATTGCAACACTGGGTGTAGCTTCGATTGAGGATAAGATGCGAGAAAACCGCTTAAGATGGTTTGGTCATTTTCAAAGAAGGTCGGCTGATGCACCAGTTAGGAGTTGCAAGTTTTGGGATGTTGGACCTGGATATCCAACTGATGTACCATCTCGTTAATTAATGATTACTTTGGTGTGGTGACTCCCGCATTGGGAGGGCTCCCCTGTTTTCTTATTCAAAAAAAAAGAGAGGGCGAGGACGACCCTAGAAGTGTTGGAATTAGAATATACGAAGGGATCTTGGTTTTTTATATATAAGCCCGGGTTTGACCCAAGATAGATTTGAATGGAGGCAAAGAATCCATGACCCTACTTAATTGTGGGAAAATGCTTTGTTGTTGTTGTATCTTCAATGGTTCTGATTTATCCAAATATCACCGATAGTATCAAAGCTCCGTTTCAGTTTCTCATGATTTGTCTTTTTATTTTTTTTTGCTTCAACTATCATGATTATAGAAGTTATGATGCATTGCTTCTTTTCATTGGAATTAAGCCCACTAATTTGTGCATCTTGACTTTGTCTAAATGATACTCAAGTTATTGATCGAACATGAGTGATACATAGCTTCTGAAACATTCACCACCTTACTCAATTAGGACCAAACTTAATATCAAAGGAAGAAAACAACGTCAATCTTTCATATTGCATGTTGTTTCTCATTATTAAGTTCTGTATTTCATCCAAGCTTTTGTATCATTTCAAATATGTATAAATATATGAGATGCAACATATTTGATTGAAATTCATTTGAAACTTTATCTTATCAACAGATAACTATATGTGTGTATGTATATGTAAAAGAATATATGTATTTGATCGGAAATTGCTGTGGGATAGAGGCAGGAAGGCAATGCAAACATAGGCATGAATCGCAGAAGGCAGAGGTACCTAAACCAGCAGTGACACTGGTTGCAAATGGCTTGTGAGGGACGAACCATAGATGGAGGTCACATATGCCTCAGTTGGCGATGTGGGCTATAGACGGTGGTTGTGTTTGAAAAAAAGGAATGGCGGCGTCATGTTCTGTTGGTAGTTTCAGCTTGAGAAATGGGCGGCAGCAAGAGTCGATTTGGGTGGGCAAGAAAAGGGAAAAGACTCAAGGAGGGTGCAGAATGTTGATCTAGTATTGCTACTTTGATATTATGTTGGAAACTTGATTCGTTGATTCATAATGTAAATCAAATCTTTCTTATGTATAGGATTAGATTAGAAATTTATAAAATGAATGCAATAAAAAAGGAATAGTTCAAGCAATCTGTTGAATATATGTTTTAACAGCGCATATATTTTTCTTTATATAGTTTTCCATGCCATATTTTTGTTGTATGCTCTTTGAATGGATAGTATGCTCATAAAATGTTCTTTTCCCTGTACATTTTTAAAGTTCTGAGATCGGGAATGCTGCTTTTATAGCCTAAGAGCCGGCTGAAAGGTTCACTACGGAACTTTTATGAGGAGATTCACCGTGGATTTTTCACAGTTTTCTTTCTTATTTGTTAGGGGACACACTCTACAAAAACTATTAGCGAAGTCAGTGGCACTGGGAAAAAGCCTTGGAAGCAGAAGGGCACAGGAAGAGCAAGACATGGAACTCTACGAGGACCTCAGGTCAGCTTCACATATTATCAACCACTCTCGTTTCCACACCTTCCATTCTGTTCATTTCTATAACTGATGGAGTCATTTTGTTCTTTTTGATTCAGTCTAACATTTAATTCTATTCTATTACACAATGCAGTTTAGGCACGGAGCTACCATGCATGGCCCTAAACCACGGAGCCATGCGATCAAGTTGCAGAAGAAGGTTCGCCGCCTCGGCTTGAAAATTGCGTTGTCTGCACGCACAGCCGAAGGAAAGGTAAGTTATCCTTCATTTTTGATCTCAGCTAAGTCTTCTTGCCCTAAAGGTCTTGACAGGAGATATTGTTTAGTGATCATGTAAAGGAAATGAGCCATTTTGAAAATAAGTTCATTATGCCAGTAATGGCACCAATAGAATTTGGAAGAAAAAAAAACAATTGTCCTAACTTCTGTAACAGAATGAAATGTTTTTTTAAAGGGGATTCAAGCACGCAGTTTCAGTAACATGTTTCGCTGTTCTGCATAGTTCTACCTGTCAAAGCTTGGCTGAATTGTAATAGCAAGTTAACATTTGTCTCCTCTTCCAGCTTCTAGTTTTTGAAGACTTGGTCGTCCCTGACCACAAAACAAAGCATGTAGTGGCATGTGTTTCGGAAATAGAAAATGCAAAGAAGATACTTATGGTTGATGGTGGCCCCATTAATGATAATTTGAAGTTAGCTACTCAAAATCTTCATTATGTGAATGTTCTTCCATCTATAGTAAGATCTCCTTCCTTTTATTAAGATATAGGCCGACAGAAGAACAAGGAAATGAACACTGAACTTGATCTAACTTGCAGGGTCTGAATGTCTATGATATATTGCGGCATGACACACTCATCATGTCAAGAGATGCAGTGAACCGGATTGTTGAAAGAATGCACACTCCCATCAACCGATGAAATTGTGAAGAGTAGGCAGCTGGACAACAGGTGGGATTTTCTTGATACCTTACCTTAGAGTTCGACATCCAATGTTGAGGTTAATTCAGTACATTTTTTCGTGATTTAGAACTTTAGCTGGTTATGCTCTTCTTTCTGTTTCTTTGAACTATATGTAGGATTGATGTAATTTCTTTGGTAAATTAAATATGGGGGATGCCCTTTTGATTCTGTGAAAAGATTAAAGGGTGAGAATAACTTTATCCGCGTCAGTGTATGGTTCCTCTGCTCTCCCCATTTGCTCCTCTTTTGGTGGGAGCTCAATGAGGCTACTGATCTCCGGTCTTCTTCGACCTCTTAAGCTCTTCACAGTGGCTTTGTATTAAGCAGTAATAATTCATATTCTGTCTGATTGAGTTAGGCGCATATTCATTGTTGAACAAGATAAACACAAGCACAACACGACTGATGCTTTTCAGTTCCGATGAGCGAGCATGTTCTTGAAATTCATTGAAAGTGGAAAAATTCCCCCTGATGTCGAATTTATTTTGAAATGATATAGAGGCCAATGCTCTTAACATTGATTTAAGTCAAATCAGATCTCTTTGGAAGCAAAGAATCCATATATGGCGGTTATTATAGTCAAATGTTTTTGGATGGTCGTTTTCTAATCCTGTTCTTGGGAATGGTCTTATTTTCCTGAAGTCATAAGATCTACGGATCGTCTATACAGTGGCTTCTGTGTGCAATACCCATGATTATCATTAAATGTTTTTTCTTCTGCTGGGTTTCCAAGTGGGATGAAATGATGAAGTGCAGGTGCTGATCTCTGTGGTCTGCTGTATTAATTGTTTTGCTGTTGTCAGGGGAACGTGCACCGATCTTTACGGTGTCGGGCTCCTTCTCTTTAGCTATTCTGATCATAGCAACACAACTGTACTGAATGTTCAAGCATGTGGGGCAGTCTCTGACTAGACATTTCCTTCTATCATCCCTGTTTTTTCCCCAAGTAATTTATCCCAAAGGCCCTTGGAAATCCGAAAGGATACCCAAAAACCTACTTTAATCTATGTAGAATTTATGGTTGCTTATTTGATGGGTAATGCATTGAAAGTTGGTTCATCTCAGAATATGATATAACTTCTCTGATGCAACATCTCAGAATATGATATAACCGTCATGGCAACTCTCGGATGCGATTTCATTGCACTCGTTGTAATATAACTCACTGAACTGCCATGCATTAGCTTATTTTTTATGACAGGTCTTTCGGATCCTGCCATGAATTAACTCATTTTTGATGACAGTGATGTGCTGCGTATTAGTTTATTTTGATGCATATTGATCCAGCAGGGGTGCCAATGCTTCAGCAGAAAACTCACGAGAGGAAGCGCATCCACGATTTGGAACACGCGTGGTCTTCGGGCTGAAGTCGTCAGGGCAGGTATTTGGGGATTTGCTGAGTTTTATTTTTATGGCAGATTATCCTTCCTCCCCTTACCACCGGACCTACCACCATCAATACTGTCTATTCCTTCTTCCCATTGTCGCCATCATCGTCGCACCACCTTATCCTTCCTCCCTACCATCAGATTTGGGTGGATTTGTGGGTACCTTTTCGAGTACTGGATACTGTTAGTCTTTAAGTAATGTCATGTAAGCCATCTTTGTTTCTTCGTATGATTCGCATCATTAGACCCAATCATAAACCAAATCACTAGTTAAACAAACTATGTATCGGTTTCCATGAGACATGAGGTTGTTGCCTTGTTTGGGATTTATATTCAAGTGTGAATATGACTGAGATCATCCCCTCCTTTCTTTCTGCACATTTCAATTTTTGCATACTTAAATTCACGAAAATTGCATGTCAACTGTTTATGAATAATAAACCTCGCAAGTCTGTGGAATGAAGGGACTGTAATCTCACATCTTGCTCCCCATCTCTGATTGATTGATGTTGATAGTGTCCTTTTCTGTATTACGATTTCAGGGCCAAAAAGGATGCATTCCCCACATATCTTTCATGCTATTATTATGTGTGAAGTAAGATCCACTCCCATTGGCTCAAGAACTCCTAAAGTCTAACCATACTATATTTTCTTTTTTTGTGTCCCGGAACTAGCTCGTTGAAAGCGTCTCGTCCAGTCGATTCCAATGCACTTGAGTTTGCATGATTCTGAGGTCGACACAACTTATGATTTTACATGGTTCTGAGGTCTCACCAGAGGTCATGGAAAACACGACATCAAGAGGAGTTCACGTGAAAACATACTCTTTGTTAATGACTTGGTCTACTTCCCTCATGAATGGACATGAATGCACTTAAGCCCTAGAGCTCGAATAGGATCTCCTCGTTTCTATAGTGCTGATGCATTGATCACTTTATGCTTCGACACATGGTTGATTGTTTACCTAGATATGTGTGATTAATCACCCTAACCTTCGGTTGAGAATTAGTTGATCTCTCGAGTCATGTTCGATCACTTGGAACCTAAATGAGTGTGTTGTTAAAGGAAACAATATGAGGAAATATTAAAGTCTTATGCCCTTGATCACTCACTGAGTCACTATAGATAGAGTGATCGATTAAAACGACCTGCTAACACTACAAGAACACGCAGTTAAAGGGACATAGACTATCAATGGGAAAGATGCAATCGTCTCTTTTGTTGACAAAAGGCGACACTCATTTGATGCTCGTATCTTCCATTCCATTACATGGGAGTGTGATTGCAACTATATCCCATAATACTCACTTGGCATGGTCATCGAAATGCTTGTCCATTTTGGTTCATCAGATGGGATGATTGCAAACACCCATCCCCTCTAGTCGCATTATAGGGGAAAGTTTTTTCCCATCTCTGTTGATTTCGATTAAGTATAACAAAATCAACATATGACAACAAATAACTAGAATATTCATTGCTATTTTTTCATATATCCAATATATAATAATGAATAAAGTTCATCATTTTTATTATTGTAATTAGCAGTACATGTTATATTCGTTGTTAAATGTTAACAATCAATCTGTTGGCTCATTTGTTAGATATTATATCACCAACCAATTGCTATCGACTTTGTAACGATAAGGGTTTCAAGAATTACCAATAGAATGAGTTGAAAAATCAGAATTAGTTGCATATCGACTTTATAAAAGAATTACCAATAGAATGAGTTGAAAAATCAGAATTAGTTGCATATCGACTTTGTAAGTATTCTAGTTTTTTTATTGAATACATTTATTAAAAAATATGTATAGTCGTTTTCTTTTGTAAATAAAGGACCATTCTCGTGGACCTAGCATGATAGGAAGAAATGGGCAAAATCCAATCGAGATGTCGGTAGAGCTATTTATTATATAGAAGACATTTGTGACCATAATCAAGTGAGTAGTTGATCATTTTTTTATATCTGAATTAGAATGCAAGTAGTTCGTCTTATTTCTATTCCAAATATTTTTAAGATGAGTGATATTAGAAGAAAAGAAAAACAATCGCAGGAGATGTAAATGGATATGACAATATTGTGTACCATTCATGTGCATGTACGATGGTGGTGGACATGTTCAAGGTGATGTGAGAGGTGACGATGAAGATTATGGTGACGAGAACGACGATAACGACGATGGGTGAAACATTAATTTTAAAAATTTCAATGACAAATAAACTTGCGCTAATACCATCAAGAGAGTTGGATGAGGTAAGTCTCAGCTTCTCATCCTAATTTTTTTTAGAATTCAAACTCCATATTTATAGATTGTCATATATATATATATATATATATATATATATATATATATCTTAAATTTTGTATTGCTTAATGAATTTGACCGCAGGCTTTGTCTACACAACGAACTTCTCCTTCTAAATTGTGATTCTTTGATTGATATATGGTTCATTGTTATGATCCTTTAGCTAAAAAATATATAATATATTATGAAATAGAATAAAAATCAATTATTGATTTAAATAATTGATTGAACAGTATAAATCTCCGCACGTGTGTGGGGTTGAAAGTGTAAATCTTTCCTCCCAAATCCACACCTGAAGTGCTATTTTGAGCTTTCTGCCTTAGGTGCTTGAAATGTTAGATATTTAAATTTCACACTTATTAACTTTATAATTATTCAAAACATGTCCTCAATTTGTGTGCAACAAAATCCCTAGATTTTTTTTAAAACACAATCTTCTTTTTTGACATACAACCACACATCTATGTTGACATCTTTGTTTTTGCCCATCTATAACACTATGCACAACAGAGGATGATATTAATAGATATGTACTTTTTGGATGTATGTTCCTATCATAAACATGACATTAATCAACTGGAGGATCACAAAAGTCATGAGTAGTTGATACGTCGTTTTTCCATATATAGATATATCACAATAAAGGAAAAAAAATCGTATATTGATTTGCTCGGATGTCTTATGTGGACCATCTACATTTGATTTGTGCAACTAATCCTTCAAAACAAGCAAACTACAAGAACACAACGATTTATGTGAATGAACTCTCTCCACGGAGAAATAAGAATCACGACAATCCGATGCTCGGATCTCCTTCAATGGATGCTAGAAGTTTCGAGAAAATAATTTTCTTCTCTTGTTTAAATCTCTTTCTCTCTTCTCTCTTCTATGCACATATGTTTATAATATAAGGAGGAAAGCATGATACGATCAAATAATCTTATCTAGATTTCAATGAAGAAATCATCGGGTTTTGCAACTTAGATTTTTGCCAAGAGACAACATTTCCTTCAAAGGCAAGAAGGGCAAGTCATGATGTATTGTGGTCCTTTGTCATGCCATCATTTGTAAATTTGATCAAATGTTAAGTATATACCACTAAAAAAATCAAATGATTGGAACCCATTTTAGGATTATTCACTAGCAATTTTGATCTTAATAGATGGAAAGAAGTCAAGGTTCATTAATATGTCCAAACTCTATAGTAATGATATGAGGAACAAGAGTACCGCAAATTCGTCACAAGGATCCAATGTCCATAGACCAAGACTATTGATGCTCTACACCTCATTTAGATATTCATAAATAAGAGAATTAACTCAATATTTTTTTGGGGTAAATGGCAAAAAGGGTCTCAACTATTCATCTAGGGGCCTCCATTTTCAATTGTAACAAGGAAAGGTTTGATCTTTTTTCTCTCTCTCAATCATACGCCTCCATAAGATTCCACTACCCTTTTATGTTGTCGTCAAACCTTGAAGTTGAAAGTTTAGGCACCTCTTTGTTACATTTAAAAAAGGAGGCCAGTAGTCATTAATTGACAAATAGTCGAGGTATTTTTTTAGTAATTTGCCTTATTTTGCTACAAGCTTATAGGTGAAGAAAGCTTTGTTTATGACCTTTTCCTTTGAAAAGAATATTTTAATTTCTTTCTTAGAGTTCTTACACTCCCTTTTCAATGAAAATAATAATATACATAATCATCCAATCGATGGAATATTTGCTAAAAACTTCTATTATATCATAAATTTTAAGCGCGTAAAAAGTTTATTTTATCTTGTCATAAGCTTATTCTATCCTTATGAAAGTTTTTCCTTCAATGTTGTAGACTTCTTTCGCCCATCGCAAATTAATAGCATCACGCTAAAAGCTCCTCCCATCCGACTAGACACGAAAAATTGAATAAAAAATTTTTGATCTCCTTTTCTTCTTCTTCCTCAAAACTTCAATTTATAAATCTTAATAGGAGTAATTTACAATCAATTTATGAGCTCGATTTGTTGTGGGTAGAACAATAGTGTACAAGTTAATTAGTGGCTAATGTCATTATCTCATAAAGACAATTAAGGTAATACAGAAACGGTCAACTTGTCTGATAAAGCTATTAGCCATATTACTATTTTGAGATTAACGAAATTGCTGCCACTAAATACACGAAACTATAATTTTTTTTGATAAATGGCAGGTAAAATTTGAAAACTTAGGCTCTGTTTGGTTGGAGAATAGGCCCGGAATAAGAGACCGATTCTCCTCCCGACACGGTTCCTAGTGGTACGACTATTCCCTATTATTCCATTTTATTTCACTCTTGTTCATATCTTTATCCTACCTTACCTACCTTTATTTCACCTTATTCTCCTTATTTCTATCCTCCAGCCGAACGGATAATAGACTCTTATTCCTCTTATTCTCCATCCTTATTCCTGCTTATTCTCCTACCGAATGGACCCTTAGTTTTCTTAAAAGATTGTGTCACTATTTGGCCTTCCACTTAATGACCATTTAAGTCCCGTGTGATTGAGGCAATAAAATAGGAAGATTGGCGAAGTTAATATCAAATTATTTTGTTGGAATTAAATCATAGAGTGATAGGTACTGATGTAATACCTTGTCTAAGGTTATTTCATTTTAGGGTAAATTAAAAATAACCCAAATGATGCGTCGATTCCCAATTAAGGACTACGATTTTCGAATGTAAAAAAGAGGACTCAGAACTTTCAACTTTAGAGTTTAACGTCTGCGTAAGAGGGTCGGGGAAACTCACGAAGTACAGTTTTTGAGACCAAAAAAAACATAAAACTCCTCTTTGATACATTTAAAAAATAAGACCTCTAACTGGAAGTCAATGCATAGTTGGGATTATTTTTTTGTAATTTACTTTTTATTTATATATACAATGTTGGACATTGTTGCAATGGTTGTGGTGTAATCGTCAATAGAGAGGTTTTTGGTTTGAACTCTATTCTTCTCTTATGTAATTTATGTGATTGGTATGCATAAAGTTGACCTTAAAAAGTTTTACTATTGCACATATTGTCTAATGCTTTTAGATCTTGTATGGAAGCATCCTAGTAGTTATTATAGATTAAACAATTAAATCATGTTTGAGAGATGGAATTAGTCTTTGTGATGAGCCAAGTTCGGTACATCAGAAAGACAAATCATGATTGTATATTTTTAGCCATGTTACCTAGCATTTGTAATGATATGATGGTTGATGTACAATAAATACTTGAGAAAAGATGAAACTAAGTGGGTTTGGTACGCAGGTTAGGACGGGTTAAACTGGTAGAGAGTAGCAAACTCACCTACAAATTTCAACTTGTGATTAATACAAGTTATTTAAAATGCTATAAAAATTCTAGGGATAAAGACGGTTTGGACTTGCGGACTCGCGATTGTATAGACTACTAATAAACTTTTATATTTTCTATATATGACCATTAAATCTTAATCAACTAATTTTTCATTAAAATATACAAACAATTATATAGAAAGAGGGTTGATCCTGTGAGAACTAAAAACTGCGAGAGAACGAGAGTAGTGCTTCTGGATCATTAGATTTTGAGTGGCGAAGCACTGCTCTCATGCTCTTACAGTTTTTGACTCTTACATGATCATCCCTCTATATGTAAAAAAATGCAAAAAATAAGTGCTAAAATTAATTGTGCATAAATATCCAAACCTCATATTTCACTTATATGAATTCCAAATTGGACAAACTCACATGTAAATTCAAGTTATTCAATTATAATGAAGGTAGTTTTACCAAAATGGAGTTAATATGTAAAAAGTTGATTCTGGAAACCAATTGTACACCCGCCTTTAGATTATTTATTAATATTTCTTGTAATTTCTTTTGTGTTTTGTATTGTTTAATTATTTTATGTTCAAAAATAAAACCCTTAAAAACTTTAATAATTCAAAAGCTTTACTTATACGTGAATCCACATCCCTTGTACTTTCCCCTATTTAAGCATCCTAACTAAATCCCAAAAAGCCAATAAAAACATTTATTATACTTGTTTAATGTTTTAAATTAATAAAAAATAAAATCAGCAACCTATTTGTAAAAATACTAAGTTAACATATTGCAATTTTATTTCACATATATTGACTTGCTTATAATTGTTTTCTTATTATTTTACTATTTGTTATATTAGTATAATATATCAAAATGTATATCATTTGATTATATCTAGTTATTCTTTGTTTACCCTCATTTAATATTTATAATCTAATTCAAATGTGATTTCTTTTTATAGGCCAATATTTGGTCTACTTAAATATCTCGTCACGCATGGTGAACTTGAATGTTGACCGCCACGTGGCATCCCCCCCCCTTTGGTCAACTTCATCTTCTTCCTCTTTATCCTCCTGTCCACTATGAAGGAAGAAGCATCTGCCGTAGCGCCGCCGACCACCTCTTCAAGATCCAGCCATCCCAACGGCCTGGCCGTTGTTCTAGCTTCCTCGTCCGCGTCAACTTCGTTCATCGGAGCTTCCTTCACTTCCTTCCTCGTCTATATAAGGAGCCCACAGGTTCCAGCGTTCGCTATCCGCCAATTCTTCCGAGTCCCCCCCCCCCCAGTGCTCCAGTGAGAGAGTGAGGATCCGGTGACACCGGAGCTTCTTCGCCCGTCGAGCTGCAGTCGAGAGCAAGGGAGGCGAGAGTGATCCTTGCATGCGATTATCCACCTTTGTGCCGAAGCTTCCGACGACTCGGCTTTGAGGTCAAAATCATGGATCAAGGTCCGATAGAGCTCAACTTGGTCCCATTTCCAATCGAACCGATACGAGCTATTAAACCAGCTAGGAGTGAGACGTTCAAGGCATTAAAAACTCCAATATATTCATAAACATAAAAATAAAGGAATTATATTGAAATAGGAGACAAACAGACAACAAACTGCGCCTCCACGGGGAAGGGTGTTTGTCTTGGAGCTCGACCCCAGGAGGTGCGGGGGGCTCGATGGCAGGCGGAGGCGCCTTCGCGGGCACGACCTGCACGGTTTGGGGGGGGGGGGGGGGGGGGGGGGGGGCTATGGCTTGGGGCGTGGTGAGCCGCGGGCGGGTGGGGTTGCTCGGGAGCTCGACCCCAGGAGGCACGGGCGGGCGAGGGCTCCGGTCAGAGTCGGGCATGCGAGCCTTCGATCCGGGGGAGGAAGGGGGGCTCGGCATGGGGTGGGGTGCTGCTTGGAGGATGAAGGGGGAAGGAGGAGGAAGGGGACATGGGTCTTATTTGTAAATAATTAAAAGTTAAAGGATATAAAATATGAAATACTTTATGGATACCGTCATAGTTGATGGGAAATTGGATGGAAATTAACACGGGGTTCTGGGTGTAGGAGTTAAACATTACTCAAGGTCTTGTATGCAATTTGTGATTATCAAGGGTACTTTGGGTAATTACAAAACTACTCAAGGTTATGAGTGTAAATATCACTAAAACATCAGTCTTTTCTATCAATACATTGTTTTTACTTAAAAACATTTACTACAATCTACTAAGCTAAAACTACAAAAAATGACTTAAAATAGTGCGTGTATAACATAGATGTATCGAACTTAGTTTTTTTTAATGAATTTTACTTTTATTTAGAAAAAAATTTGCATTTTCATTAATAATCAAGTAGTTTTCAAACTAATTCATATCCCTTTTATTAAAATCATTATAACATACAGAATAAAATTTGAAATAAAATATGAAAGTTATAAAATTATAAAATTAATGAAAATACAACATATCCTATTATATATCATATCATGTATTTATACTTAAAACCACATACAAAATACAAATGCATAATAAAAAAGATTTTGGAGAATTAGAATTAGATCAATGACAAAATCAACTTTTTGTTCAGATTAGAACTGATTAGATCAATTCAATTCACTGAATTGACCCGTTTTACCACACAGCTTAACTGGTGCCATCACATAATATTAGTTGAAGAAAAAAATCTAACTGCAGTTTTTTTTCCAAATAAAATGACAGAGGTAACTTGGTGAATATCATCAAGGACACATAATGTCCTTAAGTGAAAAAAAGAATAAAATTTGTTGGAACGCCTAAGTTTTTAATGAAAATGACATATAAGTAGCCGGTCCGATTTTGTAATTTTAAATATTGCAGAAATTATTAATTTTTTACACTTGTGCCATTTAGAATTTTTCAAATGACCATTATGGCTTTAGCTTTTTTACAACTACGCTTTTTCCCTATATTCTTCTTGCAAAATTCATAATGATATTCTTTCTTTACCTGTATCACTTTAATGAAAGGACACTATTGTGAATTTTTTTGTAAGAACATAAGGGCACACGTGTAGTTACAACAAAATTAAGGACATAAATGCTACAGAACAAATTTGGAAGGAAGTAACTGTAAAAATACCTTATAGATAACTAATAAATGGATGGGGAAACAATGGGGCATGTCACGTGTGGGGGTGACCTGACTGACTGCTCAGATGGGAATGTGATGGGGATTTTCATTGTGGTCCATTATTTTGAGGTTAATTGGCATTAGGTCCCTCCATCTCATCATGAGATTGCCAATACATCAAATATGATGTGGCCCACTTTTCCTTTTTCTTTTCTTTGGTCCTTCACATAGTTTCTATTTTGTGGCCCCATCAAATAACAAGAAGAGCAAATTAAAAATGGGATATTGTCCACCGAATTACAAATAAATTCTAATTTCATATATGGGGATGTCAATCAGTGTTTACTCACATGAAGAATTTTGTGCTTCAAAGAATCACATCAAAGACCATTGGGATGCACGCTTCCTTAGCATTTTGCAAGAATACCCCCGTACTTTTGGGTAGTTAAATAAGCACTTTAAGCGCGATTCTTCTTTTCTTTTGTTTTCTGTAATTGCAGTTTGCACCCTATATTTGAGCTTTAATTTGAACAATCATTTTGCGTAAGTTTTTAATTTCAAAATTTCATATATTGTACAATTAATTCTCGATTATGAGTGGTGATTAATTTGTATTTATGTGGGCTTGAATTATTAATATTAATTTTGATGAAAATTGCATACTTTGTCCACTGTCAGCTTTAAAAACATATTAAATCAATTATTGCTTAAGAATTTATTAAAAATCGCATTAGCTAAGATTAATTATGCTCTGTAATGCCTCCAAAAATCATTTAATTTGTATGTATATTTTTCTTAGAATAAATTATTTTGTGATTTATGTAAATAAATTTAGTAATCTGTAATCATAATATTTTTAGGTATTAGAATTTTAAATTTTTATCGGTTGTGCCCCTTTGAGATATTACAAAATCAGTTCTGCTCCTCCCTTTTTGGGAATATCACTTATTTCCTCGACTTCTTCCCGTTTTATCATTTGTGCCCCTCCGTTACTTTAATCGTCAATGAGTTGAACTTAACCATGATTTTTTCAACCATGATTTGGGTAAGAGGGGTAAAAATGAAAATCAAAAGGATCACCACAAAATTAAAACCCACAATCGGAGATGGAGAAGATGACGAAGCACGGAGATCCATCCGGCCACATCATCCTCCAGGTTCATCATTATCGGTGGCTGAAGAATTCAACTATGATTCACGGGCATCCTCCTCGATCCTCATCGACCGAGGGCTGCGTCTTCTTCTTCTCTGATCAAAGGCTGGGGGTAGAGGAGGGGGCTTGGGGGCCTAGGGAGGAGGTGGAGGGGAGGGTTGCGTGATGGTGCACGTCGAACATAGGAAGTCCGAGAGGCCGAGGGAGGAGGCTTTGGGCGGAGGGAAGAGGAGGACGAGGGTGGAGATGGAGACTGCAGGCAGAGGGGTGAGGAGGAGGAGGAGGTCGGTGCGGGAGAGGGGAAGGAGGAGGCAAAAGACAAGGGTGGAGGGGGAGGCTGCGAGCAGAGGAGGAGGGGGAAGCTGCAGGTGGTGGAGGAGAATGGAGGTAGAGGAGGATGTTGTGGACGGATTGAGGAGGACAAGGGAGAAGGGGGAGGTTGCGGGCAGAGGAGAAGGGGGAGGTTGCGGGCAGAAGAGGCGGGGGAGGTTGTGGGCGGAGGAGAAGGTTGCAGGAGAATGAGTGAGGAGGAGGAGGATGTTGGGGGCGGAGGAGGAGTCTGCGGCCAGGGTGGGGAGAACATGGGCGGAGGGGGAGGTTACACAAGTAGAGTAAGAGGTCGTATGCATGGCAAGGAGGATGGGGCGAAGGGGAAGGCCGTGGAAGGAGGGATAAAGAGGAAGAGGAGGAGGTCGAGGGAGGAGGATGATTCTTGGGGCGGAGGAGGAGGTTACGGGCAGGATGAGGAGGACGGGGTTGAGGGGGAGGAGTGGGAGAGGAATGGAGAATCGGGGGAGGGGGGAGCTCGGGGCAGAGGAGGTTGTAGGAGAGCTTGGGGAGGAGGAGGAGCGGGGGCAGAGAGGGAGGCACGGGGGCAGAGGGAGGAGCTGGGGAGGAGGAAGAGAAGAGATGAAGATGAAGAAGATGAGGGAGGAGGAAGAGTATGGTGGACATTTTAGTCCTCTTTTTTAAATTTAATTCCATTTGTATCCTCAAAGTTAACGTCCGTTTGCGTTGGTTGTGGATAGTCACTAACCCGAGGGGCACAAATGATAGATCGAAGTCGGGGACACAACTGATATTCTCAAAAAGGGAGGGGTATAATTGAAATTATAATATCTCAGAGGGGCACAACTGATAAAAATCATAGAAATTTTCCCGGATAGCTTTTTATTGAATTTATCTTGAACAATTTTATTTCATAAAATAATTAGGTTAGTAATTATTAAATTTAATTCACTGAAAATCACATAGTGTGCTTATTTATTTCACAAAAAAATCCACTTTTCATCTAAAAATTCCAAAAAAATACAGTAGATTAATTCCATCATTTTTATCCTACTATCCAATTGTCATAATTTCCCATTCTGATTGCATGAAAATTTGCATGAAACCCCATATAAAAGGACCCCCCTAATGGTCTAGTGGTAGAAGCAGTGTCTCCCA
This sequence comes from Ottelia alismoides, assembly GCA_037367405.1. Taxonomy (NCBI): domain Eukaryota; kingdom Viridiplantae; phylum Streptophyta; class Magnoliopsida; order Alismatales; family Hydrocharitaceae; genus Ottelia; species Ottelia alismoides. Next base: position 1,416,599 of record JAZKJV010000322.1, read on the forward strand.
CGTTAAAAGACTAGGGTTAGAAGTCTCCCAACCCTCCGTCTTGTATTAAAAAACCCATAAAGTGTTGCTTTTATATGCATGCATATTTTGCCGTAAAATTATAAAAATATGATCTAAATTTATCATAGCATAAATAAATTGGGAAAGATAGCCTTATGAATTTTTGATCTTATTTTCACATTAATTTGGATTTTCCATTTTAGGTAATTTGACCTTAAATTGGCATTCTACAATTGCATCTCATCATTATTTACATAACAAAATGTTTTAAAAAAATTTTCCTCGAAAACTTAGCATCTAAACTATATGAAATTATCTTAAGGAAGTGACCTTTCCGAGTTCGACCTTTAGACTTGTCCAAGTAAAAAATACAACTGCTTGAATTGAATTGATGAACATTAATTGAATGATCTTTTTAAAAAATTGTGATTTGTCCGCCTACCATGAAACAACTACACATTGATTAAGTTTCTTGACTTTAGCAGTGTGAATACATATTTTTCATAGCCTTAGAAATTTTATCAATTAACTTTCTGATCCGATAAACATTGTAATTATCACATCAATCCCGTAAACTTGCCTTTAAAAAAACTCCGTAAACTTGTTCCGTCTTATGTCACACACCTTGCTATTAATTTTAGTTTTATATGATTCAATAGCTTGGGTTAACCTCGAGTTAACTAACTACATCAAAAATCGGATGATGGATTTTGTTATTCTCTCTCCTCTTCCATCTCCCAATCATTGATGGTGGCTGGGATGTTTTGAATAGGTCCGCTTCTGAAGACGATGGAAGGGGCCTCCAGCCAAGGTTGATGAAGATGATGTGGCTGATGGGATTTTGATGAAGATGGAACCTCTAGAAACATAGGAGAAGATCTGGGGTCAGACATTAGAAAATGTGATTTTTACCCGGCAGATCTATTAATTTTTTAAATTACCCCTACGACTTTTTGCACAACGTAATTATCTCATCGATCATATAAATTACCCCAAGAATCCCCATGGGCTTCAAAAAGATTACTAAGATGGTTCATGAGGTAAGAGTTGGCAGGTTTACGGGATCGAAGGGGAATTAGGTTGTTTCAAAGGTCGTGTAGGTAATTGGCAAAATTTGTAGGATTTGCCGGGTAAAAATCCCTTAGAAAATAGTAGAGAATACCGTTGGGATGGGATCTAAGCTCAATGATGTTCATCTCCAGGATATGCTCCATTGGAGGTCGAGGATGGCATCTAAGCTCAGATCTGAGATGGTTGGATGAGATAAAATCATTCATACTTATTAAATATTATTAAAAATTAAATAAAAGAAGAATAAAATAGGCCATGTGTAACGGCTTGGACCTTTTCAAAAAAAAAAATTTCAAATCCATTGTCTTGGATAAAATGGATTTAATTAATCCATTAAATCCTCTCTTTCTCAACAATAAAACCACAAGGGTCCCCATGCCTCACGTCACTTTTTGAGAGAGAGAGAGAGAGTTGGAGAGAGAAAGGGGATATCTCACCGACATCCCTCTTCATCGTAGGAGAAGGCGGCGTCGAATCCGAAGAGGAAGAGAACACGGATTCGTGACGAAAAGAAGGCACAAAGATCTCGACGAGTAGAGTTAAGCGTTGGATTCGAGGTATGTATCGGTTTTAGGATTTCGATTTCTAAACGTATGTATCGGCTTTAGGTTTTCGAGTTCTAAATGTATGTATCGGTCTAGGGTTTCGTATGAACAATGATTATATCCGAAAAATGATCTCTACATGTATACGTCATATATTGGGATAATGTAAATGTATATTGATTCGTATGGTTATACCTCTGTGTATATTTTTGAAATACGGAACATACGCTGATGCGTGGAAATAAAGAATTTACCCAGAATTCTACTTCCAGTGTATGTATCGGAAGTAAGATATTATGCATGGATATTGATTTCACATGTAAAATGAGATCTTCCATTATTTTTTTCGAAGCCCTAGAATTATATGTACGTATGCCGTTTTTAATTCGAAAAAGAAGCACCTCCTCTCAAACCTATTTTGTTTACCCGCACTTTTCTTTTGAATCTTGCTTTTGGAGGATACGGAAACATGGGTTGCCAACTCACGTCTAATACGAGTTACATTATATTTCCCTTCACAGAATATGAAATTAATGCCTTAGATTTGAATCAATTTTACACGTAAATAATGTGTTATCCACTTTCAGGTAAGTTACCTCATGCCAAATATATATGACTTGTTATAAAAAAAATGCACCCAACTTAGAAATAAGAGAGTAAGAATTAATCATGAGGATATTTTTATCATACATAAATATATTATGGAATGGTTGTTATCATTTTTTCCTTCGTAAGGAACTCAGATTATGCTAGTAATTGATTATATATAACCAAGTTTACAATTGTGATTCATTAGTCCAGAGGCTCATGTTTGATATTGTATGAGATACATTAATTCAATACCAGCTAGATATAAAAGCAGTGTATTAACACTGACATGAGATTCCAATTGGTTTGTTAATTATATAGTAAGGTATATGTTATTGTATGTTTTAGCATATCATACGTGTTTCTTCCTCTATAATCTCTAGTGAGAAGAATTCCTCAATAATTGCAACTAAAGAATGTTATTATTATTGTTTTAAAAAATATATATCTTAGTACAATATTTACTTTCATTGAGAGCATTGGTAACCTTAAACAAGATTAAGGCACAGGCTCATAAGGAGTCACATGGTCGACCGCAAGGGGTCGTATTTGCCGCAAGGGGCAACGTCGCAAGGGGCGTATGGTTGCAAGGAACCACAGAGGCAAAAGCTAAGTCCTCTACAGTTGTAGCTACACTGTCATGTCATGCCATGGACCGCAAGTGCCAGCGGTTAAAAAAAACGTATAAAAGATACGTAAATGAATGTTGTGCAAGAAAATGGTTTATAAGGAAAAATCATCATGAAAAATGCAAGGAATGGTTTAATAAGAGAATGAACCATCACATGTTATACTAAAATTGGTTTAAGAAAGTTAAACCACCAAAGTCATGGGGGCTAATATGTAAAGTGGTTTATATGTTTTATAAGTATGTAAATTGCTTAGCATTTTTTTATGAATTATGCCCACAAGTAGAGATAAATGTTTGTCATGCCTACCTATGCAATTTACCTACTTTACATGTATACCCATGTTTATGAAAGAAGCCAACTAAACATGATAGGGATCGAACTTAGACATGCATGGGAGTTATCTAGGCACGAAATGATTTGTATACATGAAAATCCAGGTATATATTTTTTTTAACGGATCAAGGACCGTTAGAATACCCATGCATGGACCCCGATGCATACTGGGCATTAGGCTCATCCAAATTATGTTTGTTAATTTCAGGTGAAGAGCAAGGTTGATTGCATTTTCTAGTTCGTGCTACGGGCTCATTGAGATTGCTGGCGTGGTACGATTTATCTGTGAAGATCTAGTGGATATCTATATGCCCACAGGAACTATCGAGTTGTTATCTTTTTTTTAATTCTAGATTAGTTATTTTTTTCAGTGTAGAGTTGTAATAATGGAACTCTAGTTTGAATGGTTATTTATGGAATGGATATTATTTATCTCTGCTCATTTTGTGCCATTTGTTGATATTCTGGTAACGGGTCGGTCGTGCGATCAACTATCACCTGCTTCCGCCGATTGTCACGATCCGTTCCGTTACACCATGGCTCGGTCCGTGGAGGGTTTTGGACAGAGATTTTTGACCCTGGACCCGTCAATCCGACCAATGGACTGGTCTCACACGCATTTTGAACAGGTCTAGGTATAATGCATAATATGATGGGAACGTCTACCATGGTGGAACCCACCATGGACGCCACCCTCAAATATGATTATCCATTTGTTTTTCTGTTTTTATTTTGATTCTAATCTTTTAACAATCAATTATTTATTAGTTAATTTTGAATTTAATTATCAATAAATTATTCTAAATTAGTTTTGATAATTACAAACATGTCATTAATAAATATGAGTCATATTCATAGTGCAAAACAAAATGTAAATCATATTTAGATTTATTGTATAATGTGAATCCAATTCAATTAAGTTTCAAAAGGATAGCCTTAATCTTATCCAAGATAATTAAATCTAACTTAATTATCTTATATATCTCTCTACATATGTCAAAATAATGTGAATTATATTCATGTTATTCTTGGATAACTATAGATACCACTATCCGCAGTAATGTTATTCAAATAAATTAAAACTCATTTAATCATCCTCAAATTTCTCACCTTTTTCCAATACTCAGATCTTATTTTAATGGGAAAAAAAATCCCTGAACTCTATAATCAATAGTGTTCTTTCTCTACGTATACCTTGAGATAAGGCCAGGTTCTCCTTTTGACTGTCGAACTCACATTCTTTTCCGGAACGGATCGAATTCTGACCCCTGGTGAACATCCCTTGTGATCGGGATGAGGTAGAAGCCTCCCTGTTGGGGGGGGGGGGGGGGGGATCGAATCGGAGTTTCCTTAGGTAACCACCGACCTACAGTTATCCTGAAACTTCTGTGCTTGGTAGAGAAGAAGCGAACAAAGGCTCGCTTGCTATCTTGTTCTCTGTCGCGGACTGAGAACGCTCGCCATCCCTGCCGTACAGGCAAAGGCTATGGACTAGGTGACTGAGGGTTGTATACTATCGGTGAGGTCTGATATAGACGTAGTTGACAAAGCAGAGAATCAAGAAGACCTCTCAAAAATGTCTGATTATATCAGACAATGTACTCAATCTTATCATGGTATCTGGATCTAATTTAGATCAAAGTCCAACATTTGGATTAAGATTGAATAACTAGTTTACTTACCAAAGTCACTAAAATTCAAACATGCTTCATCACTCCATTGGAATAGAAGTGCCATGGTAGAAAATCAATTAAGATCACATCATCCTCAAGTATTTATAATACCCAAACGTCCTGCATACTGGAAGACTATGATTATACCCAAATTTGGATATCATTTGAACTGTCACCTCCAGGGTTTTATTATTAAGTTTATCGTTTGATCATTGGGAGCCAGTATCGATCATATGATTTCGAAAGGCATATATCATACTTTCAAATCTTATTTGGGAGCTGGTATCGATCATATGATTTCCAAAAATTATATAACATACTTTCAAATCTTATCATGTTTCTAAAACAAGATGGCAATTGATGGAATTTGGTTTGTTCCAATATCTAATGATGGAATTTGGTTTGTTTCTACGATTAATGACTTAAAACTAATTAATCATATACTATGATTTTTTACCTTATGATACAATACATATAATTGTTATTATTTTACAAACCGCATTTTGGTGTCCATATACAATTACAAATTATCTGCATATATTATATACGTAATAATTGTTTCAGAAGTAATTTACGTAAGAATTTATCAATTATGATTTAATTATATTTCATCACTATAAAATTTACCATAATAGACGATATTCAAGTTGATAAAAATGTAGATTTTCTCATCATAATATTATCAATAGTTGATGTCATTTATGTTTATAAAATTGCTAAAAGTAGAGCATCTCAAGGATTATAACATTTGTATTTTATTTTTGTTTTCATCGTTAATGTACCAGATTTAATATTAAATCTAATTTTATTATTTAAGTAAAATTACTATATTTTGAACACATCCAATGTTTTAATAACAAAATTCGCAAAATTGACTTGTAAATAATAAATATTACGCCCTTTTTTGTAAAATACTAACTCTTTATCTAAGTTAGATGCATTTTTAGCACGTGTTTTAAAGAAATTTATTGTAATTATAAAATATTATTTTGTAAGTAAACGTTCTATTTGTATTATAATAACTTATTATTCATTTCAATTCCATTTATCTACATTATTCATCTAAAAAAGAACTTATTTCTGATGTGGACTCTATCTAATCATTTATCAAAAAATTAGAAGGAGATTCCATTGAGAGGAGCCAACAACTTGAAAAATTTGGGCAGACAACCATATAAAATCGAAAAAACATACTAGGATTAAAGAGGAGAATAAAATACCCTTAGCTAGGAACGTGGACTAGGTACGGAAAGATGGTAGCCCTGCGTAGAATCATAGTGTCTATTAATATAACTGCTTTTGACTTAGCAAATAGCCCTCGGTTTGACTGTGCTAGATCAGAGGCAGGTAGCCTGACCATCAATCAAGCAAACTTATATACAATGAGATAGAATGAGGAGGAATGAGTCTCAGATGCACCTATACCTATGGGTGGAAGGTTTCATACCAAGAAGGTTCAAGGCTGAGAGGGAATTTCGAAGTACCACAGAGACTTCAGTTGCACCCGATCCGCCATGCAACATACATTTTATGAAATACCGTTGCCCAAAAATCATCTTGATCTGAGATGGTGGTTTTAATCTTAGTCACTTATGCTGCATCCAAAGGCTCGAGGTCACAACTTCGTGAAATGTGCCAACTCATTTGAAAGGTCTTCTATGCATATAATAACTCGATACGACCCGTCACCGATAGAAATAATCACAAAGGCACTAACTTATCTAAGACCATTGAAAAACATGACTCATAAGGAAAAAACAATTACAACAAAGAGAAATAATACCAAATTTAGAATAACATTGTATTAGACACATATATAATAATTTCTATATTGTAAATTTGATAATCATATATTTTCTTCGGAATTTATTTAAATAAAATGATCATTAAAAATAATCCCAAGAGTTACCTATACCAATCATGCAACCAAAGAAACCCACATTTGATGGACATGAAGCAAAAATTCCGACATAGGTAGAGATAAAAGAGAAGTGCAATAAAACATATTTGTATTTTATTAAATTAATGAGCCCGAGAAATAGTGAGAAGCAGTACAAAATATATGAGGTCAGATGTCAGACTTCAGGGAGCACCAGTACTCACATGAAAGCATAAATAAATAAATAAATAAATAAATAAACTATTTTATGGCTTTCCAACAAATCAACCAAAGCATCCAAAAAGATATAATAAACTATTTTATAGCTACGGACCGAACAATCTTTCAGTATCATCTCGTGATCAATTTTTCAACATATTCACGGGCACTATGAACCGGAAAAGCTGTATTTTTTTAGATAAAACGAACAATTAATTTTCCTCATAAAGATCATAAATAGTATGATCGAGTATTAAATAAATAATCATTACACCCTTCCAAACTTTATCTGGAAATCGTAAAATATGGAAGCTGCCGATTTTCGCAGAGGAAAAAAAGTTATTCTCCCACAACCAGACATCACAAATGGAGAAACTATAAGCTGTATATTCTCGCTTTTAGAAATAAATAAAAATTGCCAACCATCTTATCCAAAAATAATCGCATTTAATATATATAAGGTAAATTAATCAATGGCATTCAAACGTCAAATCTCAGCATTAACTCGAAAATAACACATTGTCCATATGTCGAAGATCTCCAATATATGCAGTCGTAATTTTGCCTTAAACAGCCTCCCCATACTTCTACCTTTTTTAATTATCTTCTTTATTTTGAGACTTTTACACCATCACCCCTACTGTTTTTCGGGGTAAACCACCTTTAATAATCTCATCGCTTGGATCTTCAATGGATGCTCCAGATAAGCACGACAAACCCTAGTATTTTGCCGTTAGGGATGAAAACAGTCGGATAGAGACACGAATATAGGTATAATCATATCCTTATCCATTTTAAAATACTAATACGAACACGGATAAGAATATTGACGGATGTGAAAAATGTGTTACCATATCCTTTAAAAAACGAATACGAATACGAATGTAAAACGAATACGAATCCGATACGAATAATAACATTAATATTCAATAGATTAACTAAAATATACATGTTTATGATTGTTTACACATAAAATAGATATAACATATATAGTAATTTCATAACAATTAAATCAACAATGGAGAATTCAATAATAAAATATTGTTACACATAGTTATAATAAACTTAGTACTGTATTGGTGTACGAAAACGAATATATGAATGCAAATATTAACGAATGTCAAAGTGATATCTATATTCACATCCATTTTAAAACAGATACGAATATGAATGTCAAAGTATGTATAAAACGAATACGGTAGCGAATCGGATACGAATATATTCACATTCGTTTTCATCCCTAGTTGCTGTTGATATGTGAAGGGATGGAAGTGTAGTTACAAAGACTAGAGGATTGCGATGTAACAGCCAAGAGTTTAGGGGCTATAGTGTAAAAATCCCCGTTATCCTCGACGAAAATTCCAACAAAGACGGCAAAGGTGCCAAAGATTTGACATTTTTAGGGGGGTGAAAAAAAATAAAGAACGCATAAATACGTACGAGCGTCCTTTCACAGCAAGAAATTGGCAGAAATAAGAACACCACCGACGCCAAGTGCCCTGTCGGGCTCCCCGCTCCCCTCCTCCTTCCGACCAGAATCGAAGCAAGATCGTCTCTTCTTCCTACCCTCGATTTTCCCCGTTCGTCTCCCTCGCCTCCAACCATAAAAAATCCCATCTTTTCCTCCTTTACCCCACGAATCATCTCCCATTGGTTCCTCTTTGCGACCCGCAGAGGCCGTCTGGCATCTTCCGACTCGGTTTCCCCCGCCGCCGGATTGTCGGTTCCGCGTCCGATCTCGTCTCCGTGCGTTTTTGGAGGCGTCTGATGCGGAATGCGCGTGGGGGTCGTGGGAAAGTTGCCGTCTTTTTAGGTTTTTGATGGAGTTCTTAGGTGGGGTTGGTTTCTTTGTGGGTGTAATCATATGAGGAGTTGGTTTTGTGGGAATCGAGTTGTGGGTAACCGTAAAGGTTGGAGCTTTCGATGAGGCGAGATGGTGGTGAGCATGGGGGGCAGCTTTGGTGAAGAGGAGAAGCTGATTGGATCTGAGATTGGGAATAAGTAAAGGGCGTGAGACTATGGGGGAGGAGGTGAAGTTGGAGAAGGTTAAAGGGGCTATGGGGATGCCGAGATCGAAGATGAAGATGTGGATGATAAGGTTGACGACCACTGTGCTGCTGTGGACGTGCGTTGTGCAGCTGATGGCCTTGGGGGAGGTGTGGGGGCCGAGGGTGCTCAAGGGGTGGCCGTCGTGCTCCACGCCGACGATGCTGGGTTCCGAAGTCAAGTCGCTGTCGACTGCAGTGGAGGAGAAGGCTGTGCACCTCCCACCGAAGAGTGAGTTTGCTTGATTTGGTCTTGCCATTGGATTGCAGAATTTGCGCAATGCTGGATATGTTCAGTATCTTTGATTTGCTTGTCTGGAAAGAATGTGGTTAAGCTTTCTTTCGAAAATTATGGAATTAGTTACTGTAATCAGTTGCTCTTGACAATCGGACCTTTTTGACAATTGGAATCTTAAGAGCTGGAGTTTTTCGAAAATTATGGGAATTACTAACTGTGATCAGTTACTCTTCACAATGGGACCTTTTGACAATGGGACCTTATCAATTTCTCACTGTCTTTTACTTTCTGTAATTTTCCTGCTAGTTAACCGCATGATCACTCAAAATTTTCTTGTTTGTTGATAATTTATCTCATATTGCTGTTTGTATGCCCAGGAATCTACAAGAACAATGGTTACCTGATGGTTTCTTGTAATGGAGGACTTAATCAGATGCGTGCAGCTGTAAGTTGGCAAATTTCTGATAAGTTTGTGTTTCTTTCTTTTCTGCATATTTGTGGGAAAGTTTGCGATAAAAGGTTATTGATTCTGTATTGTATAAATGTCTACAGATCTGTGATATGGTTGCTATTGCACGGTATTTAAATGTCACTCTCATTGTACCCGAGCTTGATAAAACCTCGTTCTGGAATGACCCAAGGTTTATAGTCTTTCTTAACAGTTTATTTCTTCACACTCAATATAGACATTAGAGAACAATTAAGTATATTGTATGCAATCTTTTGTATTTTCATTTGTTTGGTTTTGTTGAATATTGAAGTTTTTGTTATTTGGCAGTGAGTTTCAGGATATATTTGACGTGGATCATTTTATTACTTCCCTGAGAGACGAGGTTCGGATTCTGAAGGAACTTCCTCCTAGATTAAAGAGAAGGGCAGAATTGGGCCTCATGTACTCGATGGCACCAGTCAGTTGGTCGGACATTTCTTACTACAGAAATCAGGTTCGATTGCGTAATTGAGCACTTGGAAACATTTAAGCTTAACAGATTAACTGACGTTCTCTTTCTCATTTTTTTAGATTCTCCCGTTGATACAAAAGCACAAGATCCTCCATTTGAACAGGACTGATGCCCGTCTAGCCAACAACGGGTTACCTTTTGAGATTCAGAAGTTACGTTGCAAAGTGAATTATGATGCTTTGAGGTTCACACCACAAATTGAAGAGCTAGGTAAACGAGTGATTCAGCTCTTACGTCAGGATGGCCCATTTCTTGTCCTTCATCTTCGTTACGAGATGGACATGTTGGCATTTTCTGGTTGTACACGGGGTTGTTCCACAGAGGAGGAAAAAGAGCTGACGAGAATGAGGCAAGACTCCTTTTATCATCAACCCATTCCATGTGATGAAACTAAACACTAACTTGATTTGTTGCTTGTGATAATTTCACTTCTCAGGTATGCATATCCGTGGTGGAAGGAGAAAATTATAGACTCTACCATGAAGAGGAAAGAAGGTCTATGTCCTCTAACACCAGAGGAAACTGCTTTAGTCTTAAAGGCATTGGGCATTAGTAGTACTTATCGTGTTTATATTGCTGCCGGAGAAATATATGGCGGGAAAAGGAGGATGGCTACTCTTGCATCTGCATATCCCAATCTGGTAGCTCTTGACATGCAATTAGTTGGATATTGTTGATTGTATTATTGCATTTTCTGTCTCCTACAATCTTTCTGGAATTTTTCCCTTATGCATTGGTTTCTTTCAGGCGAGGAAAGAAACTCTGCTGGAACCTTCTGATCTCAGATTCTTCCAAAATCATTCTTCACAGATGGCAGCTCTAGATTACCTTGTCTCACTTGAAAGTGACATTTTTTGTGCCTACATATGATGGGAACATGGCTAAAGTAGTTGAAGGGCATCGCAGGTATTCTAGAAATCCTCTCAATTGACATCAATTCTTCAATCCCTAATACGTTCTTTTAGTGTTCACTGTTCATGAATACGGCCACTTGAACTGCATATCTGCCACACATGCTTGTGTGGTAAGTAGTCTACACTGTAATTCTGTCTGCGTAGCCTCACCTTGCATTCTGCCCGCATTCTCGATAAAGTTGATATATAACTTAGGTTTTTAACATTTACTTATTTCAAGAAGTTTTATAACTTTCATTAGTAGTTTTTTACCGATATTAAGGAGATTATTTCTTACATATAAGCCCATGTTTACATAGTATCATTATCACAATTTACGTTAAATGGTTGACTACCTTAAGTATTGCCATTGAAGTTTGGAAAATCTACTTTATTAAAAGACAAACATTAAATATTAATTATCATTTATTTTTAAATAAATCTGTAAGGCTACACACATCTACGTATTTCCCGCATGCTACATAGTTGCTATATGGTAACTTGCCTGAACGATTCGCATTTCCGCCTACTGCATTTCAGAAACTTGTGTGCTTTGCTGATTGGATGTATGGATTGTATCACTGGTACCTTCGTCATCAGAAAAGGTTAATAATACCTGCTTAAGAAAAACATTGCATGAACTATTCTGACATAAGAAGTTCTGCTGCAATGTTAAGAAAGGTTGGTGTTAGATATGATGGTTTGAAGGCTATGATAATGACTTGAGCAAATTTTTTGGTTGACATGGATAAACTCAAACCGAAAGTTTTAACTTTGGACTGGTGAACACCTATCGAGGGGGTTCACCCATCACGTTTTCCAAAAAAACCGTTGTGACCTTTACTTTTTCCCTTGCATGTTTTCTTGTCGAACCTGCACTACGTGTCAAAAAAGAAGTGCGTGACCGCCTATTGAATATCCAAGAGATGAATGCGAACCTTTTTTCAGGAAAGTTTTCCCTTCGCATTTCTGTCACTTTGACTTTTTCATTATTTCTTAATCCCATGGTATGATACCCTATAGCTTCATAGTGGCAAATCATTTTCTCATTATTTTGGTTCTCTTATTTTCGCTCTTTATAGGTTTTACTTTCAAATTTTGTACACTTTATGCTCTCAATTCGTTGTATTTGGTGTTGGCTTCCTGCTTATTTTATGAGAACTAATAGTGAGATATCTAGGCATTGTATGGTATCCATTCTATTGTGTAGAAAATCAAATCAACCGTTGTTTTATTTGGGGCAAGCTCAAGTCACAATTGGCAGTTGGTTATTAATCTACCAATCTGTTCTTCATCCAAATCTATCCTAAATTTGAATATGCATTATATTAACTGATCATAAATTTAGATTCAATCACATTATTGAATGATTAAGGAAAACCCATGACTGATTACTATTGAAGTCTTACTTTTTTAAAAGCCAAGAGAGGTCAATCGTCATCAATAATATTCATTGAAGAACTGGATAGCGAGATTACATTGTCGAAGAATTATTTTCAAGCAACTCCTAAGAATTAGAATTCACATTTGCAATCTTGTTGAAGACAGATTTTGTTTTTTTTTTGTTTTAAATCCGAACCTCTTATATCGGGCTTTACGAATAAATTGCTGAAGATACTATGAAGCTCAGTTGCTTATCGCTAATTTATCTGCACTAAAAAGGAATAGGTAAGGATATATTTTTGTATGAAATAAAAAGTTTCACATGACACTTTTGTATGTTTGATTCAATTTTCAGGTACTTAAGCTACCGGAAGACTATTATTTTGGATAGGAAACTCCTCGTCGATCTAATTGACCACTATGAAAATGGGTCTTTGAGCTGGGAAGAGTTCTCATCCTCTGTATATACCTCTCATGCGAATCGCATGGGAACACCCACGAAGAGGACGGTGATTCAGGACAAACCCAAGGAAGAGGAGTACTTTTATGCCAACCCTCAGGAATGTCTAGCGCCATTTACAGAGAGTCATTCTTCGTCTTGATTATTTTTTCTCTTGTCGATTGTATTTGCCCATAAAAGATAGCTCGGCAACTGGTTAGAGGCCAAATATATTTTTTGTGGCAGTAGACATGATCTGAAGCAAATCCAAACAAGCCTAGGTTCTTCAGATCTGAGCTTGTAAGGATAGGGATGAGACTGACACACAAGCATGGACATGATAAAGGAGATATTATCTTTGGGTTAAGGGAGAAGAGATGATCCTGCAATTTCAGGATTGCTCCAATTGAGATGTCATTATTTCTTTACTGGTTGTAGATGGCTATAGAATTTGATGTTTTGCCCACTTTTAGGTCTGGATGTAATTCCCATTGCAAGATACTAAATATAATTCTATTCTCCATTGCTTCTTCAATTCGAGTGGTAACTGTAAGTGGGAAGATCTGAATCATGTGCAGCCTGTTCACTTTGAAACCATTGTTTAAATAAAATTCATTCCTATCCTGTGGGCAACTCTTAACATCTCTTTCTTTTCTGTTTGATTTTACATTCGTTCATTGGGATTATGCAAATTCCTGCTAAATAACATCATGATATTCTCCAAGTTATAATTCAGTGATCTGGACCAGTTAAATATCAGACTCGTAGCTGTGACTATTAGTCAATTTATTTGATGGTTCAAATTGCCAAATCTGTAAACTGGACATTCCATATAGGCCGATCAGGCTAGAAATGAAAACCTTTTCAGGAAAAGACATGGACGTAACATTTAACTCAGTCGACATCTAGAACATAAATTTCAACTAATCGTCATCCTAGACACAACTTCAATAACAAATTATCCATGATATTCAAGTTCTCCCAAAGCTCAACTTCTGTTTAAGTATGCTTTCATATTTAAGTTGACAGACATTTTATTTACTTGAACAGTTGACAGTCTGTTGTCATAGAACAACTGCTTCTGGTTCTTTTCTGCCAAGAAGCTTGATTCAGAAAGATAGGTTCCGTGATCGAAAAAAGTTGCTCACATACCCAAACACGTCCATTATTTTTCGATTCTTTTACAAAAAAACATGACAGATCACAGCAAGATTCGAAAAAAAAAGTGTACATACACATTCCTGAGGCAGTTGTTCTATGACAAATTGTAGATGTAAATAAACACATATCACTCCCCATTTACTTTTACTACAACATGTTTATTACGATCATTGGCAATGCATAACATGTCACACTGGCCTCACAAGACCGTACTTCACATGTTGTTCATGTCCAAGTCGCATTAGATAACTTGCATCAGTTCTAGTTTTTA